>CAWUFW010014525.1:0-409690 GCA_963921515.1 Calotriton arnoldi | reverse complement strand
AACACCACCCTGAACCATGCTCACATCACAGGGAGTGGAGAAGGACTCACAAGATGGCTGACACTGGCTACTGCTGTGGGGAGCACAAGGCCCTGCTGGCAACTGTGCACCAACAAACAGCAGGACACCACTGACTGACATCCTGAGAGACAACTTACACTCCCTGCAATGCAAGCACGTTCCATGGTGGGATAACTGACTGGGTGGGTGGGTGGGTGGGAAGGAGGTCTGGCTGTCAACCAAACACAATCAATGCAGACCATGTTCACACCCCAGAGAATACATAGAAATGCCCAAATAATGCAGGACAATGTGCCACACCAATATCAACCCCTGACTGTGACGACTTAGGACAATACAATGTACAGGCCCGCACCCCGAGGCACAGTCACAACTGTCAGGTGTGTCAACCACTGATGCCTGCAGAAACATGACATACATTGTTTGTGTCTCCCAAAAACAGGTGATGATAGGGACACAGCAGCAGACGCTGAGGAGTCCCAGTCACAGGCTCAAGAGGATGCCGAGCTCACTGGCGTCGTACAGCCTCTGTCCTCCTCGGACGATGAAGAACAACCTGGCACATCCGGTGCAAGTCAACATGCTGCACCAGCAGGACCACCAGCTGCAGCACCAGCAGGTCCACCAGCTGCACCCCCTGCACCCACCCCTCCAACGACTGTCACCACGAATACCATCCCTGCCGACATGGACAGAATAAGGAACAACACCAGCGCAGTGACCCTGGACCAACCTGGGGCCATGGACACCACCACCACCACCAACCCCCAAGGTGGACCATGGTTATCTGTGCGTGCAACTGCACACACTGCACATGTCAGCAGGGGTGGTGGGAGGGGTGGGAGACAGAGGTCGCTGCTTGCAGACGTTGCTGGTGTGCATGAAGACCCACAACTGGTACGCATAGCTGATGCGTACCAGTCCAGCACCGGAGAGCTCAGCCAGGTAGTGGGGCTCCTCAGAGACATCAAACAGCAGCAGGCTGCCCATCATGCCCGATTGGACTCCCACATGTCCCACGTGGAGTCACACATGTCACGTGTGGACTCCCACATGTCACGTGTGGACTCCCACATGACCCGCGTGGAGTCCAAGTGGGATGTACTACATGAGATGACGGCGGTGCACAGGGACATTTTACAATGCCTCCGCCAGATGAACAGCAACCAGTCCACACCTCCCTGTGTGCCAACAACATCTGGTACCGAACAAACTGCAACTGCCACAGGGAGGGAGGAGGACTCTGGCGGAGAGTCCCCTGCACCGCAGCAGCCTGCACTTGAGGGCCCCCCCCAAGAAGAGGGGTCGTCCGAGGAGGGGAAAGTGAGAGGCTGATGGCCAAGCGCAACTCCCAGGAAGCCTGAACCTGTTCTGGATTTTCGCCTTTGTGCACAGACTGTTCACCCTGTTGATGGCAACACTACTCCCACACATTGCATGGGGAGTACAAGTTGGAACAATGTGTCAGACAACTGTGGCCCCGATACTGGGGATCCTGTCTACCTGGACTTTCTATTCATCTAGGAACTTGGGATTGCAAGATTCATGTACAGCACAATCCATCCTATGCACTATTATCACAATAAACACACTAATACACCATACTTGCCTCTGTCGTGATTCCAACGTGGGTGCTGTTATGGGGATGATGAACTGCAAAATTACACAGTGTATGCGAACTGCAACAGCAAGGACAACACAGGCATGTGAGTACAGGCAACGTGACACATATGAGGGAGACACACCACCAGGGCTACACAACACATACACACCTAGGCCATCTGACTCATTGCCTACACTGATGTTGCCAGGGAAGACGGTGCAATGCACAGACACCACACCCATTCCCAGTTGTAGTCAAGTAGCCCACAGGTGCAGTAAGCAAATGGCAGTCAAATGTGTGACCACAGACAACGCACATCACTAAGTGAAGCACAGGTTTATTACACAGTAGCAACATGCCGTAACCACTACAGATGCAAGGTAACCCCACCTGGTAGCGGGCACACAGTCAACAACTGTAGACAGAAGGAAGTCCATGGGTGTGGCGCACATCACCTGTAGGGACACAACAGCTACCAGCCTGGATGTGCAATCACGTCGTCGGTGGACACAGTTGACCAAACGAATCTGAAAGTACCCTGTGAAGGACAGAAATGACACACAGTCAAAAGCAATGCAGTACAGGACAGAACAGCAAAACTCATGCACAATACATGTTACAAGATACCCACCCAGAACCAAGTTAGCATGTCAACACTGTTGGGGAGTACAGCCCACCTGTCACCACACATCGCAACACACATCCTGTCAAGTAGCCCATGGACACACTCCAACAGCACCAGAGCACCACCCACACATCATGCCAACTCACATCATTCACATGACACCTCAGGATACTCACATTCAGCTAAAGAAGTTGGTGATGAGCTGTGTGCGGACATCACCATCACCATCATCATCATCATCGTCACTGGCATCGTGGTCCAGGCCAGGATCCTCCACAGGTGGCGGATGTTGGTCATCGTCATCCTGGATGAGAGGCAACTCCTTCCGCACTGCCAGGTTGTGGAGCATGCAGCAGACGATGATAATCTTGCACACTTTCGCAGGGGCATATGGGAGGGACCCTCCGGTCTTGTCCAGGCAGCGGAAGCGGCTCTTCAGGAGACCAAAGGTCCGCTCAATCACTCTCCTGGTCCGACCATGTGCCTCATTGTAGCGCATCTGGGCAGGTGTCACAGGGTTCCTGAGGGGTGTCAGCAACCACGGCATGTTGGGGTATCCCGAGTCACCTACGGACAGACAAGTGCACATCAGCTGACTTGGAAAAGTGGGCGGAATACTACAGATCAGATCACACACAATGGCACAAAGTCAGTACACACCGACAAGCCAGGCACGCTGGTTCTGCATCTGTGCCATCAACCTGGGGATGCGACTACTCCTCATCACAAAGGCATCGTGTGCTGAACCAGGGAAACGGGCACACACGTGTGTGATGGTCATGTCTGCAAGACACACCACCAGTGCATTGACCGAGTGGTAGTGCTTGCGGTTCCTGTAGGCCTGCTCCTGGGCCTGTGGTGGTACCAAAGCCACATGTGTCCCATCAATGGAGCCAATGACATGCGGCATCCTCCCCAGGGCATAAAAGTCACTCTTCACGTCAGTGAGTCGTCGCAGTCTAGGGAAATAGATGTACCGGTTCAGGAAGAGCAACATTGCCGCCAAGAAATCGCGGAGCACACGGCTGAACATGGTCTGTGACATCCCACCAGCAGACGCCACAGTATGTTGGAAGGTACCGGTGGCAAAGAAGTGTAGGGCTGCCATCACCTTCACCTTGGGGGTCAGCGCTGTAGGATACGGCCGGCCAGGCTGCAAATGTGGGGACAACTGCACTGCAAAATCCTCAATCAGCTGCCTGGTGAAGCGGTACCGTCGGATGCTGTCCCGTTCCACCATCGTTGCCAGGTCTGGGAATGGCCGATGGACAGCAGGAGCCCTGCAGTGCAGAGGAGAAGTAAGCAAGATCGTCAGTCACCCCACATATGCGGCATTGAACACACTCAAGATCCCAACATACATCATCATGAGGCACAACTACATGAAGTGTGCAGTACCGGAACGACATGTATGGTACATACATGGCCAACATCTGTCAACACAGTCCTACAGGTGGCATCAATTTGTCCCAGGTTGGCCCATTGGATATCATGATGCTGTGTCACAGTCACCCCCCAGTGACATGTGAGGACAGATGTGCCCCAGGCACCACAGCTCAACGACAGGCACATTCCCAGGGACCCTGTAATGCCACATGGACACTGGCATCACCTGGAGTATCATGTGTACACCACAACAAAACAAACATGACCCCCACAGGTAGTGGCCACACTTGCCATGGCAGGAGAGCCATGGACGTCTGTGACACACACGCACAACATCAGAGTCCATGCACACACAACGTGGATGTGGAGACTGTCTCCCATTGTGCACATGAAATCAGAGACATTGTAAACACTACATGCACAAAGACTGTGGAGGGCCATCACTATTGTGCCACTGGGACACCCTGGCTCAAACATACCGTCCCACATGGGACTCACGGGGTATGTGACATGACATACACAAACACCACTGTGAAATGTGACCATGGCACATGCACAGATATGAACAGTTGAACATCACAGTGGTCACGTACACGTAACACCCAGGATCCTGTCCCCATTAACACGTGCACAGCCTGGGGGTGGCTGCCCACAGGTGACACCCACAGGACAACATGTACACCAACATACACACAATAGGAAATGCAGCCTTACATGCCTTATGATAAGGTTTGGACAGGCTGTTGTGATGTAGGTGTGCCCCTCACTCCCTGGGAGCTATCTGTGGCTGGCATATGTCCATCTGAGACAGGCATGCTGACATATGCCAGTCACATGTACAGTGATCGTTGTACTGCAATGGACCGATCGGTGCCTCCGGCCGGCCCATTGCATTCAATGTGTCGTGGTACGCGTTGTACCCCTGTGCGCGTTGTACTGCAATGGACCGATCGGTGCCTCCGGCCGGCCCATTGCTTTCAATGTGTCGGGTACAGCGTTGTACCCCTGTGCGCGTTGAACAGCAATGGACCGATCGGTGCCTCCGGCCGGCCCATTGCTTTCAATGTGTGCGGGTACGCGTTGTACCCCTGTGCGCGTTGAACAGCAATGGACCGATCGGTGCCTCCGGCCGGCCCATTGCTTTCAATGTGTGCGGGTACGCGTTGTACCCCTGTGCGCGTTGTACTGCAATGGACCGATCGGTGCCTCCGGCCGGCCCATTGCATTCAATGTGTGCGGGTACGCGTTGTACCCCTGTGCGCGTTGTACTGCAATGGACCGATCGGTGCCTCCGGCCGGCCCATTGCTTTCAATGTGTGCAGTGCACGCGTTGTACCCCTGTGCGCGTTGAACAGCAATGGACCGATCGGTGCCTCCGGCCCGGCCCATTGCTTTCAATGTGTCGCAGTGCAGCGTTGTACCCCTGTGCGCGTTGTACTGCAATGGACCGATCGGTGCCTCCGGCCGGCCCATTGCATTCAATGTGTCTGGTGCAGCGTTGTACCCCTGTGCTGCGTTGTACTGCAATGGACCGATCGGTGCCTCCGGCCGGCCCATTGCATTCAATGTGTGCGGTGCAGCGTTGTACCCCTGTGCGCGTTGAACAGCAATGGACCGATCGGTGCCTCCGGCCGGCCCATTGCTTTCAATGTGTCGGGTACGCGTTGTACCCCTGTGCGCGTTGAACAGCAATGGACCGATCGGTGCCTCCGGCCGGCCCATTGCTTTCAATGTGTGCGGGTACGCGTTGTACCCCTGTGCGCGTTGTACTGCAATGGACCGATCGGTGCCTCCGGCCGGCCCATTGCATTCAATGTGTGCGGGTACGCGTTGTACCCCTGTGCGCGTTGTACTGCAATGGACCGATCGGTGCCTCCGGCCGGCCCATTGCATTCAATGTGTGCGAGTACGCGTTGTACCCCTGTGCGCGTTGAACAGCAATGGACCGATCGGTGCCTCCGGCCGGCCCATTGCTTTCAATGTGTGCGGGTACGCGTTGTACCCCTGTGCGCGTTGTACCTCAATGGACCGATCGGTGCCTCCGGCCGGCCCATTGCATTCAATGTGTGCGGGTACGCGTTGTACCCCTGTGCGCGTTGAACAGCAATGGACCGATCGGTGCCTCCGGCCGGCCCATTGCTTTCAATGTGTGCGGGTACGCGTTGTACCCCTGTGCGCGTTGTGCCTCAATGGACCGATCGGTGCGCACCCATTGACAATGGGCTTGCCTGGCAACGGACGCGTTTTCGAATATTCGAACGAGTCGGTTGCTGGAAAATCAGTTGGTCACCCACAACAATGTTGCAAAATCATGTATGTCATGAAGTTGAAATTTTGAAGGATGCTGTGGGCGTGTTTTGGTGCTGCTATTCCATGGATTGGCCAGATTCAGAAGATGCAAACGACTTGGACCTATCACTTTGGACACAAGGGACAGTATCTGCCTCTCCAGCACATATATATTGCTGCATGTTCCCCTGAGAGCCCACTTGCCTGCACTACATGCTCCAGGACGACATCTGCCACTGCACTGCTGCTGTCTCTGCCCCTCTGGACCCTGCAATGGCACGTACTGTGGAGAGAGCCCCAGCCTTCAGCCTTGAAGAGAACCAGGCCCTGCTGGACAGCCTACTTCCACAGTACAGCAAGGGGAGCAGGTGAGTGTTCTGTGCACTGCCTTTCTGAATGTGCATTTTGTCTGACTAGCAAGGCTGAGAGTCAGCACACCACTGGCTAGCAGGCTCACTGAGTAGTTGTCACCCCCCATAGTGTGTAGTGACTTGCACTGGACAGGTATGGTGCAGTGACAGTGCTTCTGAACAGGGTTTTACTCCCCATGCAATGATACCATGTAGTGACTTCTGGAAAACTGTCCATGGGCAGCCGTGCACTGCCTGGGTACACCATGTGCCCCTGTGATTGCGACATGTATATGCAACTGTGTCATGCACGGATATGTTGCATGTGTAGTAATGGCCTTATCACTTTGTCATCCTGACAGGCTTCTGCCCATCGGAAGCATGAGATCTGGAAGGACATCGCCCGGGCTGTCCGGTCCGTGGGGGTCTACAAGCGCCGGATCCGCAACTGCCAAAAGAGGTGGCAGGACCTTCGGGGCTGGACCCGGAGGATTGCACGGGTCCAGCTGAAGCTGTCGCCTCCTCGCAGGAGGGGCGGAACACGGACCCTGACCCCCACATGCTCAGGATCCTGGCGGTGGTCTTTCCAGACCTGGATGGGCAGCTGAAGGCCAGAGAGCAGCAAGGAGGGGTGAGTCAAAGACTGCACTGTGTACTCTGTCTAACATGCTATGTGCCCTCCTCGGGCCAGGTTGAACTGCCACAGTACAGCAGTCATGTTGTCCAGGAGCCATGTCCCTCTATTGTGCACTGCCCACTCCTCATCTGATACCCAGGTGTGGCCCTTACATGCAGGGAATTCTGTCACTTAGGACTGTGTCCTTGCAGTTTGCTTGACTAAAGGTGGGAGACAGCATCTGTTTCCCTGACTCTGTGGTGGGCATCATGGGTGGGTCCATTGCTTACACAATGCCTGTATTCTGACATGTATTCAGCGTGTTACTTTGATCTGTGGTCCAATTGCTGAGCTGATCCACCACATGTGGCTGGGGTACCTGGCACACACCCATGCTGCGGGTGGGAACAATGTTTGGGCCCCAGGAGTATGTATATGACGTGTGTCACACATACTTAGCCAGCTGCCTACAGTCCAGGGCTCATCCCTCATTCATGTGGGGCTGGACAGTCATGCCTACTCCAGGCCATACAATACACTCTGTACTCCCACTCCCGTGTATCAGCGGACACATTGTGCACAGTGATTTGACCCCTCAGGTGTCTGCCTCTGTGTCAGTGTGCTGTGGATTAGTCGCCAGGACTGCTGTGGAGTTTCTTGGTAGGGGCTCAGCATGCCACTGGAGATGTGACCATAGGAGACGATACTTGTGTGACACATAGGTGTCTGATCAGCTGCCCATGCAGACTGGGGCATGTAAATGTGAAGTTCAGGCAGCTGTTCCCCATGCACAGCAGAGTGTGAGGGGCTCAGGTTCAGAGGGTAGTGTCACAGGTCTCCCATATGTCCAATAGGTATGACCTGGACAGATGAGGGTTAAGAGGATGTGTTGTGGGGGGATGTACATGTGCACTTGTGCAGCTCCAGGACTTGCATTCCCCATGACCTACTATTGTGACACAGTGCAGAGTGTTGTTGTCTGGCTGCAAAGTCATACATCACTGAGACAGTGATGTATGACTTTGCAGTCATGCCTCCGCCATGGCATGTGTCTACTGATTGGTGATCCTGCAGGGGAGTGACATGTGCTACATGCACACCATAGTGGCGCTGGCTATCAGGACATGGGTGCATCATGGTGTCTGTCGCTGGTATGCATCACATGCATTTCCTATTTGACTCTGGGCATCCCTTACATCCGTAAACCTGTACTGACTCAGTGGCAAGAGCTGTGATGTGTCCACACCGTGTCCTCTGCACTGTCCAACTACTGTGTACTTGGTGCATGTGTCAACACTGGGGTGTTGCAATCCAACAGACACCAGACAGATGGGTGCAAGGCCATGTGGGATGTGAGTGCCATGCTTGGCATCAGACTGACAATTGACTTCTCCTGTTCAATTAGTGCACTTTTAGCAATGTACAACTAATGATGCCAGGGCTTGCTCTGTGATGTGCTGTGCTCACAGTGGTGTGTGCGTTATGTGCAGGTGACTGATGTCTGTCTGTTTCCCCATTGTTTGCAGATACATCCACGGCCACGGAAGGGGACAGCTCCACGGACCAGGAGGAGCCGGAGAGCCAGACTGGGTCAGCAGCCGAGGAGTGGTCGGAGGGACCCAGTGGCACGGAGGGCGAGGGGAGCCACACCGAGGAGTCCTCAGCAGCATCCACCTCAGCTGAGGACCAGAGCAACTCGGAGGATGACTCCCTTGTGGAGGCGGGTGTCAGCAGCCACCACACCCCAGCTAGTGTTGCTGTCCCCGCCACCACCAGCACCACCACCGCCCTCCCATCGGCTCCCATTCCCCAGGTCCGTGGAGGCTCCCATGTCCGGGAGCGTGTCTCCTTTGGGCCAGGCACCGCACCCCTGCCCCTGTGTCCCCTGCTGCCCTGAGTGAGGAGTCTGTGTACCTCCTTCGCCAGCTCCATGTAGGGCAGACAGCCATGCTGAGTGTCCTCCATGCGCACACCGCGCTGTTGACTCAGCTGGTGTCGTTCATGGAGGGCATCTCATCGGGCATGTCTGACCTACAGAGGGGCAATAGGTCCATGGACTCCTCCCTGACGGCAGCAGTGTCCCTCCTCAAACGGTCCCTCACCCCTCCTGCCTCTGCTCCATCCACACTCCCCAGCACCTTACCCATCCCAGGCACACACACACTGGCACAGGCACACACCAGCACACACACATCCAGCACACTGACACACACGCCAATGACAAAACGCACACGCACGCACATTCAGGGGACTGAAGCCAGACTCACAGGGGATGGGGCCCTGGAACACACACACGCATCCACATGCACTGCGCAGTCCTCAGTTCCCTCTCCCTCCAAAGCACCCTCCCTTGCCTCACCTGCAACCCCAAAGTCACAGCAGCTCTTCCTCTGTGACCTCGGCCTCTTCCCCACCGATGAAGCTGCTCCAGCATCCCGGGGGAAGAGGAAGCCCACCCACACGGAGCAGAGTGCCCCTCGCCCCCGGACACCCTCCCCCAGGCGCAGACGGACTGAGGCCCCCACCCGCAAGTCCCCCGGAGTGCTAAGAGCAAGACCCCGCCACCGCCCTGCAGCTCAGGCACAAGGTCTCCGTCCTCCATCCCTCAGGCCCCCACTGCACAGGTGCCCCCACCACACCCTGCCCCAGGTTCCCCCACCCACAGATATACCATCCCCAAGATGCTCCGGCCTTCTCCCCCTGCCACTTGCTCTCCCAGCACCACACCCCCCGCTGCGCTTGTCTGTGCCACTGATGTGGTGAGGGTGTCCTCCCCCTCTGTCCAACCCACCTTGCCTGTTCCCCATTCTCCTCCCCTGGAGGTAGGCACTGCAGTGGAGTCCACTACCGCCCTGTCTGACTTGGGCACTGCAGTGGCGGACCTGTCCACCCCATCTGCAGGGTCCACTGCAGTTGTGCCGGCACCCACGACATCTGTGTCATGCCCCCAGTTGTGCCGGCACACACCATGTCAGACACCTCCACTGCAGTTGTCAGTGGCTCTCCAGCACCCACCACCCCTTCCCTGACTCCCCTGGTGAGCCCTGATCCTGTCCCTGCGGTGCCTGGCCTGCCCCCCGGTTGCCCCTCCTAGTGGATTGTCCCTGGTATTGTGCAGGCATGCGTAGGGTGACATCTGCCAGTGTCACCCTGTTTGAACTTTGACAATGGACTGGCCATTGGCCTTTGCTCTAATTTCTTCTGGACGTCGTTATCAGACAACACATATGCTGAATAAAGCAACTTTCTTTTCTCTAGTGCTCATGCTTCAGATGTACATGTTGTTGGTGCAGCTAACCATGCCCTTGCTGCAGTGATGGTGATATCTGGTCTCATGATTATGAAGTGTTACTGTGCAGGAACCCATGTGGTCCAGGGGGAATGTGTCCTATCATGTGGTGTATCCATGTCATCAATAGCAGCATCTGAGGGTGTCATGTGTTCAGTATTTGGCAATGGGTTTCCTACTTACATTGGCAATTTCATATCTGTGGCTTCCACCCCTGCACATCTGTTGTGCCTGCCATCGTTGCATTTGTCTACTTCCCTGACCGTGTTGCCATCTCCAGTGGACATGCAGGTTTGGGCATCAATGGGGAGGGACTCATTTGTGTAGTCAGTGCAACATTGCTATACAAGTGTGTTGGATCTGTGCTGATGATTCCGTTGGCACATCCATGACCAGGCTGATGTGATGGGAGCCCTCATTTGGTGCTAATTGTTGATTGTGTGACCAAGTGCTCAGCTGACATGATGGGGCCCTACTGAGGCAACATATGGCACAGCTTTCCTCACACAGGAGTGGAGTCCCCTCATGGCAGTGTGTACACGTGTGACATTGCCTGCGCCCAAGGTGTGTGTTGTATGTGCATGTCTGTGTGTTCACTTTCATTCATCTGCGCATGCTGTGATCCCTAGTGTTGTACCTGTTTGTGATGCTTGCTGACTTGAGCTATGTTCCCCCAAAGTCTTCTCCCTGTGTTCTCTGTGATGTGGGTGCATGGCACATTACTGGTCATCAGGGTGTCACCCATAGGTGTGTTTGCTGTCAGGGCAGAGTTTGTGTGCTGACGCAGATGGGTCACAGTCAGGTTTCCCTTTGGCACTTGTTGTTTGCCCCTGTCATGTGATTTCCAGTTTGTGTTATCTTTCAGTGCTTGTGACACGTTGTGTGTGTGACTGCTGGCACTCCTTAGGGTCCGGGCTGCAATGTTGGTTGTTGTCTATGTGTGTTCTTTGTGGGTGACCTTGGCTTCTTCATTGGTGTGTGACTGTGGCTGGGATCCCATTGGTCGGTGTGGTATTGCCGTCATGTCCATGTACAGCGTAGTGTGCAGTGTGTCAGACATTCAGGAGTCTTGTTGAGTGTCCATGTGTGATGTGTTTCTACACCTTGGTTCCCACCCACCACCCTGGAATAGTCATGGGTGCATGTGCAATGTCACCAGTGCATGTGTACTTCACTGCTGCACATTGTTGGTGGTCGAGGGGTGTGGTCTTGAGTGTGTGCAGATGAGAGTTGTTGCCCGGCTAGTCCCCTGCCTCCATGTTGGCCTTGGCTTACTGGCCATGCTGATTGATTTGTGCTTGTGTAGGTGTGATGGTAGTTAGTTGCTCAGGACACCTGACTGTGGTTCACAGTGTGAACGACATTTAGCTTTGTCATCACAGTGGTATTTTTATTCAGCCCAGGGTCACCACATTGTGGGGGCCCTGGGGGTGGTGCTGTGGTGTGTCTGTGACTTGCTGTGTCAGTTGTTGTTCCTACGTGCCTGTGTGACATGTGTGTTTTGTGCTCCCTCTCACCTGTCAATGCCTGCTTGCCCACATAGGGGATTTGGATCCATGAGTTAGCTTAGTGTGGCAGTGTATGCACATCTGTATGATTGGTATTCAGCTCTCCTCATGTGTTGTGTTGTTGCCTGGGGACACTGGCACCCCCACCCCTCACCTGCTGTGTATGATGACAGTGTTGGTCTGCCTGTTTGTGTTTGTGCATCTGCACCACTGCATTGGCATATCTTGGGTGTGCCATTGGCTGTATGTTGTTTGGTGTGTTTCCCCTGCTGTCCCTGGGACTCCTAGGTCATCGGTCAGCACAGTGATCATGGTTTGTGTGTCCCATTGCTGCCATGGTATGGTATCTGTTCACCTCACATCTGCTGTCTCCACAGGGTATCTGCATTTGTGTGCCCATTGGTGCAAATATGTGGTTCTGCATTCTGATGGTCACTTCTGTCATTGTGTCATTGATGACTGTTGACGGTCTCAGCCCCCATGGGTGTTGTTTGTCTGCACATGGCCAAAGGAATGTTTCATTTGCACTGCAGTATTTGGCTCCCCCAATTTATGTTGCAATGGGACACATACACTACTTTGCCACAGATGAGTTTTTGGTTCTGTGACCAGGAATGATCCATGCAGTTTGGCAGTTGCAGCTCTTTCTTTGTCAACAATTACCTTTTGGTCACTGTGATGATGAGGGTGTAGACCCCATTGCCACAATGGTCAAAATGTGCTTCAGCTATGGTCCCCACACTTACCTTTTGGTCACTGTGATGATGAGGGTGTAGACCCCATTGCCACAATGGTCAAAATGTGCTTCAGCTATGGACCCCACACTTACCTTTTGGTCACTGTGATGATGGGGGTTTAGACCCCATTGCCACAATGGTCAAAATGTGCTTCAGCTATGGACCCCACACTTGCCTTTTGGTCACTGTGATGATGGGGGTTTAGACCCCATTGCCACAATGGTCAAAATGTGCTTCAGCTATGGACCCCACACTTGCCTTTTGGTCACTGTGATGATGGGGGTTTAGACCCCATTGCCACAATGGTCAAAATGTGCTTCAGCTATGGACCCCACACTTGCCTTTTGGTCACTGTGATGATGGGGTTTAGACCCCATTGCCACAATGGTCAAAATGTGCTTCAGCTATGGACCCCACACTTGCCTTTTGGTCACTGTGATGATGGGGGTTTAGACCCCATTGCCACAATGGTCAAAATGTGCTTCAGCTATGGACCCCACACTTGCCTTTTGGTCACTGTGATGATGGGGGTTTAGACCCCATTGCCACAATGGTCAAAATGTGCTTCAGCTATGGACCCCACACTTGCCTTTTGGTCACTGTGATGATGGGGGTTTAGGCCCCATTGCCACAATGGTCATGGGCTGCTTGCATTGTGGGTGCCACACACATATATGTGTGGCACATGTGCTAGGGGGTCACATTGTATGTTCAAAGTCATGTTCGGTGTTGTAGGCATTTGACACAGCCTGCTCACACGCTTGTCATGGTGGTGGGGGGATGTCTTAATCTTGCATTCCCTAGGTTGTGGAGTGCTTGTTGTGTCATGCATTGTCCATCCTATGAGTGGGGGTGGTAGTAGTGGTAGGCATCCAGCCCCCTGGCTAAGGGTGGTAGTAGTGGTAGGCTTCCTGCCCCCTGGCTAAGGGTGGTAGTAGTGGTGGGCATCCTGCCCCCCTGGGTGAGGGTGGTAGTAGTGGTAGGCATCCTGCCCCCGTGGGTGAGGGTGGTAGTAGTGGTGGGCATCCTGCCCCCCTGGGTGAGGGTGGTAGTAGTGGTAGGCATCCTGCCCCCCTGGCTAAGGGTGGTAGTAGTGGTAGGCATCCTGCCCCCCTGGGTGAGGGTGGTAGTAGTGGTAGGCATCCTGCCCCCTGGCTAAGGGTGGTAGTAGTGGTGGGCATCCTGCCCCCTGGCTAAGGGTGGTAGTAGTGGTGGGCATCCTGCCCCCTGGGTGAGGGTGGTAGTAGTGGTGGGCATCCTGCCCCCTGGCTAAGGGTGGTAGTAGTGGTAGGCATCCTGCCCCCCTGGGTGAGGGTGGTAGTAGTGGTGGGCATCCTGCCCCCTGGCTAAGGGTGGTAGTAGTGGTGGGCATCCTGCCCCCCTGGGTGAGGGTGGTAGTAGTGGTAGGCATCCTGCCCCCCGTGGGTGAGGGTGGTAGTAGTGGTGGGCATCCTGCCCCCCTGGGTGAGGGTGGTAGTAGTGGTGGGCATCCTGCCCCCCTGGGTGAGGGTGGTAGTAGTGGTGGGCATCCTGCCCCCTGGCTAAGGGTGGTAGTAGTGGTAGGCATCCTGCCCCCCTGGGTGAGGGTGGTAGTAGTGGTGGGCATCCTGCCCCCTGGCTAAGGGTGGTAGTAGTGGTAGGCATCCTGCCCCCCTGGGTGAGGGTGGTAGTAGTGGTAGGCATCCTGCCCCCTGGCTAAGGGTGGTAGTAGTGGTGGGCATCCTGCCCCCTGGCTAAGGGTGGTAGTAGTGGTGGGCATCCTGCCCCCCTGGGTGAGGGTGGTAGTAGTGGTAGGCATCCTGCCCCCGTGGGTGAGGGTGGTAGTAGTGGTGGGCATCCTGCCCCCCTGGGTGAGGGTGGTAGTAGTGGTGGGCATCCTGCCCCCTGGCTAAGGGTGGTAGTAGTGGTAGGCATCCTGCCCCCCTGGGTGAGGGTGGTAGTAGTGGTGGGCATCCTGCCCCCTGGCTAAGGGTGGTAGTAGTGGTAGGCATCCTGCCCCCCTGGGTGAGGGTGGTAGTAGTGGTAGGCATCCTGCCCCCTGGCTAAGGGTGGTAGTAGTGGTGGCATCCTGCCCCCTGGCTAAGGGTGGTAGTAGTGGTGGGCATCCTGCCCCCCTGGGTGAGGGTGGTAGTAGTGGTAGGCATCCTGCCCCCCGTGGGTGAGGGTGGTAGTAGTGGTGGGCATCCTGCCCCCCTGGGTGAGGGTGGTAGTAGTGGTGGGCATCCTGCCCCCTGGCTAAGGGTGGTAGTAGTGGTAGGCATCCTGCCCCCCTGGGTGAGGGTGATAGTAGTGGTGGGCATCCTGCCCCCCTGGCTAAGGGTGGTAGTAGTGGTAGGCATCCTGCCCCCCTGGGTGAGGGTGGTAGTAGTGGTAGGCATCCTGCCCCCTGGCTAAGGGTGGTAGTAGTGGTGGGCATCCTGCCCCCTGGCTAAGGGTGGTAGTAGTGGTGGGCATCCTGCCCCCTGGGTGAGGGTGGTAGTAGTGGTAGGCATCCTGCCCCCCGTGGGTGAGGGTGGTAGTAGTGGTGGGCATCCTGCCCCCCTGGGTGAGGGTGGTAGTAGTGGTGGGCATCCTGCCCCCTGGCTAAGGGTGGTAGTAGTGGTAGGCATCCTGCCCCCCTGGGTGAGGGTGGTAGTAGTGGTGGGCATCCTGCCCCCTGGCTAAGGGTGGTAGTAGTGGTGGGCATCCTGCCCCCCTGGGTGAGGGTGGTAGTAGTGGTAGGCATCCTGCCCCCCTGGGTGAGGGTGGTAGTAGTGGTGGGCATCCTGCCCCCTGGCTAAGGGTGGTAGTAGTGGTAGGCATCCAGCCCCCCTGGGTTGGGGTGGTGGCGCGCATTCAGGCCCCTGTGTGCATATGTGGCATTGGTGATGGGCATCCCGCCCCTATGGTGCTGCTGTTGCTGGTGTAAGTATATTCAGATTCCCAGTGTATGTGTGTGATGTGTCGTGTACGTGTTGTATGTGTTTTGTGGTTGGTGTCTGACTTACCTTCTGCGCCGTACGCGTCCGTGCCTGTTCCGGTAGTAGATGTAGAATATTGGTATGATCGGGACGAAGGGATTCATGGTTGGTTTGTGTCGTTCGTCCTTCTCGTTGCTTCGCGTCGTCCTCGTCGCTTGGCTTCGTCCTCGTCGCTTCGCTTCGTCCTCGTCGCTTCGCGTCGTCCTCGTCTGTGCTGTGTTCGTCTCGTAGCCGTGGATCGTGTTGTGGCGCGATTCGGAGCTTATGTGCGCCTCTCCCGGATGCTTTGACGTGCCGTGCGTAGCGACGGGTTCGGCGCGTACGGAAAGCGCATCGTACTTGTCCGGCCGGACGGGGCTGCATTTTCCCTTCCGTGCGACTCGATTCGGCGTTTCCGGATTCGCCTCGGTCGGAGAACAGGACCTGGTTTGGGTGAGTACGGCTCGGCCGGAATTTTTGCTGTTGTGCGCATCGTACTTGCTCGTTCGGTGTGCTGTACGGATCGGTCGGGAAACTGGCTTTCGCATGGCTTTTTTCCCGACCGAATAGTATTGGGTGCGCCTCCGACCGAGATCGGAATCGGCCCCAGAATTCCTTCCTTTGAGTGGTCTTCACTGTGTGTTGGTGTTGTTGTGGTGGCTACATGTGTGGATGTGTGTGTTAGTTCTATTTGTGCCACTGCCTAGCTGTAGTTGTGGTTGTGTTTGTACATGTGTTGGCACAGTTGGATGTGACTTTTTTGATGGCATGTGTTGTGTTTATCTGACTGACATACACATTTTGGGATGATTCTGTTCTAGTTGCTGTGTAATTGCTATGTGTGCATGGTTTGACTCTCCCCTTGACAGTGATGTGTGTGTTTTGTGGCAGTTTATTGTGTACATTTGTTGTGTACTCACCAGGCTCTGGGATGTTCTCTAGTCCATATACGCTCACTGGCGGAAGGATGGCCCGCACCTTCTCCTCCCAGGGCCTGAGGTATATTGGCTTGGCAGGAGGGCCACTGCCGGTATGTTGGCTGTTGATGTAGTCTATCTTCAGCAGGTCCCGTACCCTCCTGCGCACGTCATACCACCTGTTCTGGATGTCCGTCTTTGTGCGCCGACATGATGATTGGGCGTTCACCCTGTTGATGATCCTCTCCCACATCTTGGTTTTCTGCGACATGGGGGTCTGTTGGACCAGAGTGCCAAACAGCTGTGGCTCCACCCTGAGGATCTCGTCTACCAGGACTTCCAATTCACAATCTAGGAACTTGGGATTCTTCTTGGGGGGCATGGTGATGGGTGGTGATGGTGAGTGATGTGTGTGTTGGTGTGCAGGTGAGGGTGTGTGAGTGTGTGTTTTGCTGGGTGTATGTGAGGTAGGTATTTGTTGGTGTGCTGATGGTGTGTGGCTTGTGTGAGGGGTGAGCTGTGGGTGTGTGGTTGCTTTCTCTTGGGTGCTGGCAGTGGAATGGCATTTGCAAAGGCTCATGGTAGTGATTTGTGTCCTTTATATAGGTGGAGTTGTGGGTGTGTCTTTGTTCTCTGTCCCCCCCAGTATTTATTGGCTTGCTAATTGCTTGTTTGGCCTTTTTTGGGTGATTTTTCCTTTGTGCTGTTTGTGTATGTTGGAAACGTTCTTGTGACCGAGTCGGACCCTGCATTGGTCTCGTACGGTGTTCTCCGTTTCGTTCACGCTGTGTTTGTGCAGTTTTGTATGCTGCGTACGCGTCGGTCGCGGTGTATTGTGTTGCTTCGGCTCGGTTTTGTATGCGTGTCGGTCGTACGGCTTGTCCTCCGTCCGACTCGGTCGTGTTTTCGCGCCTTGCATCGTACTTTGCGGGTTGGAGTTGGCGGGTACGATTCGGTCGGATTTGTTCCGGGTGCGTGTCGGTCGGTTGGATTCGCGTGTTTTTCCGGCCGGATTGCTATTTTCCGAGCGGCTCGGTCGGTCGGCTTGGTTTCCTGACGTGTCGGTCGGATTTATCGCGGCTTGCATCGTACTTGGCGTGTCGGGCGCCACTGGTACGTGTCGGTCGGTAATTTTTCCGGCTCCGAGTCGGTCGGTGCTTTTTCCGGCCCGAATCGGATTCGACCCCTATATCTAGTGTGAGGACATTATTTTGAAAGGGAATGGCTTTTGTATTGTAATATAATAGGTAAGGGTGCACTGTTTGCAAAATGTTTCTAAAAAAGGATGTCTGAGGATAAAACAGAGTAATATAACAATATTTGTGTTGAGATTGCCCGTTGTCTCTGTTCTTCTAACTCTCATATTGAGCCAACTTCTCAGCAAGTTCATTAATATTCTAATATCATGCTTTTTGTAGCCTTTGATTCAGTTTTTACAATAAAGTTGTAATCATAATTCAGAAAGAGAGGAATTAGCTTTTTCAATAAGCGGCTCTTTTCAGAGCTACCCTATATTTTGCGTACATCTTGCGAGAACTGCGCATGCGTGCGCGCATGCGCATTTCTTGCAAGACATCTTGCGCAGTCTTGCGCAGTTCTCGCAAGATGTACGGCGAGGAGGAGGAGGGCAGCCAGGGGGCGCCGCAGTACAGGTAAGTGACTTTCTTTTTAAATTACTTTTTATGTATTTTGTATTGGGTGGGTGGAGGCGGGTGGCAGAGCAAAGTTCCAAAGAGTTTTTTCCCAACTCTGTGGACCTCTGCGTAGTGGCACTACGCCAGCTCCGCCCGGGGTTGATTTTCATTACCTATGTTGTTTGTAGTATGTTTCCCATTTTTTCCTTCTTAAAAAATCTTGTGGGAATCTTGCAAGAGCCAGGAAAAGCCCATCATAGTAAGCCTCTTGAGAGAGTTCCCAAGAGCCAGGTAGGCAATACCTTGTCTGCAGTCTGAGGGGGCAATGCTGATGGTTCACTGACATATTACCAACAACACTAATATCGTGCTACAAAAAATATTGAGTCAAAACTATTGAGCCAAAAATATCAATTTCCTAAGCTTATTATGTAAATGACAAAAATATTGAGAATAAAAATATAGCGGCTTGCCAGGGGTGTTGATGTGGGTGTCCATGGATTCTGTCGCATTCCCAGATTTACAATGTTTCCTAAACCTGTAAATGCGCCAGAATCCTAGGCACATCGAGGAAAAATTATTTTATTTCTGCTCTTTATTTCCTCTTTCTATGCGTGCTGCATTCTGCAGCATGCATAGAAAGAGGAAAGCACAATCAATGATTGTTTTTGTGCAGGAAGGTATACCTTCCTGCACAAAAGCAATCATCCCCACAACGCAGGCACCCTTGCACCATGGTGGAAGGGTGCTTACATTGGGGCATGGCAGCCAATTGTGTGCCAGTGCAGGGGAAAGCACAGGGATGTGTCATATTGTTGTAAATACGAAGCATCTCTGTGCCTTTAAAATGAAGCAGCTCGGCGCAGCAAAATGGCTTGCGGCGCCACGCTACATCATTTTGTTGTAAATGAGGCCCATAGTTTTTTTATATATATATAGATATTTATATAAATATAAATATTAAACATTAAATATGTTCAAAAGTAACAGTAATATAAATTTAATTTATTTAATTAATTTAAATATATATATATAACTATTGTATTTATTTGAAAAAATTAAACACACATATATATTAATATATACGTTTAATTATATTTATTAAGTTTTAAATTATGAAACAAAAAAATATTATACATGTGTGGAGTATTGTTTGAAGATTAAGAGCAAAGGGAATCGACTTTTTCTGAGGAAATTGTATTTGAGGCTGAATATGAATATTGTAAATAACACTAAGCAACTTATAATATAGGCACTGGTTATACGATAGCAAACTTGAGCACTTTATTTTCAGCACTTTCAACTGTTCAAGCAGCTTCAGTATTTAAATGAGGAAAAAAAGAGGAAAAGAAATTAAAGAAAAAAATATTTTTCATGTATTTTATGGAGAATTCGTATACTGCTATTTATTCATGAGTAATTATAAAAGTTGAATGTTTTTTAATTCACATTAAAATTATAGTTGTACCATTACCTCCATGTCTAAACTAGATTATGCATTAAATCTGATTTACTGCCATATACATATATATATATGTGCAAAGATGACGCTGAGAGAAACTACTATGCACTGTCACTTTGTAGTATCCCTTATTCTATGTCATTGAATGTGCAATATATATACTGAAATAGATTCATGGTGCTGACCATCATGAACAAGGCTGCAAGAGTTGCCAAAACGTGTGGATGCAGTTAACCTTTCCTAAATAAAAAATTAACTTTTGAATTCCTACTGGTGTGCCGATTATGTCCCTATTGGGGATCGTGTTGTTGTGGAATATATATATATATAAAACTATACACACACACACACATATACCCAATAATATCAAAATACATACCAATTTAATTATAAATGAAAAAGTAAATAATATAAAAAATTACATTACCTAAAAATATATTACATATTAAAAACATTATTCATTAAAAATATTATAATTTTAACTGCACAGACATGATATTATACATTTAATTAATATAAACTAAACTATAACATTTTGCATATGATACATATAGTATACCCACTCCAATTTATAAAACAGTAGAGAAATCAGTAGCCTGTGCAACATTAGAGATACAGCAGTTCAATTAAATAAAAGTAAAAGTTTTAAATCTCTATTGAATAACAACAACAAAAATGTAATTAGGAAAATTACATATACATTTAATAAATATAAACAAATTCCATATGTATTTCAATATTTAATACATATTATAAATTAATACAAATATTATTGTTATAATTAAAAAATAAAATACCAAACTACATTCCCAAAATAATAAAAACCAATAAATACATTGATATTTAAAATTGAAAAGGACAACACAATTAACACATGATATAATAAAAAACAAATTTTTAACTATTTTTAACTTTGTTAATACTTAAGTAATGTCTTACCCTATACCTATGCAAACTACACAAAACAAACCTAAAATGTAATTTTAAAATGATCATATTTACACATTTTACATAATTATTATCAATTAAAATATTAATAATAATGATCTAATATTAAAATAATTGTATTTGGTTACCTTGCCGCCCTTTATCCTTACAAAACCAATAACCCGCACCTAATATATCTATATTAGAAAAATGTTAATTACATAATTTACATGTTTAGTTATCAATTAAACAATTAATAACAATGAACTAATAACAATTAATTACAATAACAATTAATAACAATTAACTAATAACAAATTAATAACAATTAACTAATAACAAATTGTAGTGATTACCAGAGAGCACTATGTTTATTGACCGTTCTCCTCCACAGCTTCCAGGGAATGCAGCAGCAGCCCCTGGTATTCAAACAGTAACATTCTCTAACCATGGAACTGACATCATAGAAAGGGATAGCATGGATGATATGTTGATTAATTACTACAACATTTCCTTTCTTTCCATAAGAGAATAATAACACAAAAGAGAAACAAGGAGAAAGAGAGAGAAAGAGAGGAAGAAGCATAAAGGGAAATATAGCATAAAAAATTGGCATATACAAATATTGCGCACACAAATGTTTTACAAGTCCAAACGTTTAGGTGGAACACTTTTCCTACCACTCCTGCGTGGGTTGGAAAGTTGGGAAGACTGCTGATGCAAATCCTTAATACCATCGCTCACAGCCTTTAGATCAACACACACCCTCTGAAAGGGTTCCGACCCAGAACCACTCTCGAGCCCCAATTGCAGAACCACATGTCTAGAAATCTTGTAAATTCTGGATAGGTTCCACCAGCTCCTCTGATTGACTCTCACAGCAAAGCGTGACGTGGCGTCTGCATTAATGGGGGGACTGAACTTCGACAAACCCTTGGCCACTCTGTGAGGTAGTTTAATCGTCACCCAATCACCCACTAGGACCTTGAACTTCAACCCAGAAACATCCTGGGCGCATTTTCGATACACCCGATCAGTGGTCTTGGTAGATGTACTCACAGCATCCTCACAGGATCCATCCTTCAGACGCAAACCCCATTTCCTCATCCAGGCTGCACACATGTCAAAGGTAGCGACTCTCCCATGCAACAACTCAAATAAACTTCTACCCACTGCTTGATTGGGGGTAGTGCGATGCGCCCACAACATGTTCTGCACAGCTTCCTTAACCTCCATTCTGTTAGAAACTGCCCACTGCACACACTCAACAAGAATACGATTCATGCTTTCAATAAAACCATTGGCCTTTTGGGTGATATAAAGCCTCACAGCGATGCAAAATCCCTGATTGAGATAGAAAATCAGACATTTCCTTGGATGTGAATTGAACCCCGTTGTCTGACACAATTTCTTTAGGGAAACATTCCCCAGCAAACAAACTTTTAAAGAATCTGATGACCTCCTGGATGTTGGGATCAACCATAAAATGGACCTCCCACACTTGCTGTAGTAGTTGGCTACCACCAAAGCAAACTTATACTGATTAGGCAAAACATTGAAAGGCCCCACAAAATCAACAGCCAGTTTCATCCATGGACCACTGGGGAGTTCAACCTCCTGAACAGGGGGAGTGACTGTCTTGATGACTTTGTCACTAGCACAGCAAGTTGCACACCCCTTGACAACATCATCCATTTGACGATCCATGGATGGCCACCAATAAAGTCCACGAATCCCCCTTTTGGTACTCGTTTGCCCAAGATGCCCCTCATGACCAGATTCAATGATGCATGCCCTCAAACATTCAGGAGGAACAAATTTATCACCTCGTATGATCATCTCACCACCCTCCATCGTGAGCTCAACAGCAATTTTGGCAAAGGGCTGAAGCTCACCATCTAAGTGCTTCTCTTTAGGCTAACCTTGAACAATGTGTTCCTTAACTGTTTTGAGCACAGAATCAACAGCCTGTTGATTAATTACTCCACAAATGTATCACCTTTTCTTAACTTCCCAGACTTTACCCCTACAAATAAAATTTATACCTAATATATAACGCAAACAATATCTTAATTACACAATTTACATAATTAATTATCAATTAAATAATTATTATAATTTGACATTAATTATTAAATATTATAATTAGTTTCCAGCACACCTTTTACCAACACAGACACACCACACCCAAAAACAAATGATTACACAATTTTCATAATTAATTATTAATTACATAATTCATTATGATAATAAATAATAATTAATCAATTAATTATAATTAATTTACTTCCCATCCTATACCCCTACAAAAATGCAAACCACACCTAAAAATAAATTATAAAAAAAATTATACAATTAATACAAATGATGATTAATTAAATAATAATATTAATTACAAATGAATTATTAATATTTATAATTAATTTACTTCCCACCCTGTACCTCTATGAACCCCACAACCTCCTGCAGTACTAAAAATGACAAAAAACTATGAAATTAAATTTAAAACTACTAAAAATGTACAAACTCTATTAAAAACATGACCAATATTTATACAAACAATTTATGACATATGCAATTAAAATATATAGTAAAATACATAAAAATAAAAAAATCCATATTATCAACAATATTTTTAACATAAACATTAACAACATAGATATTTTTTAAATCATTAGTAACTCTTTCTATATTTTTAACATCAATATTACTTACTTTAAAATAGATATTCTTCTCAGCGATATTCTTGCACACAATATTTCTGTATTACGGTATTTCCAACTCGATATTTGTGTAGTTCAATATTACACTTTCAATATTTTGTTTGCATACCAGTGCTGACTGCTTTACTATTGCGATCCTCTTGTGAGACCCTACCAAAATTTGAGGATTACCCATTGGAAAAGTTCATATTATTTATCAAGTAACTGTGCACCATACAAACAGCAGTTAGTCACAACCTAACCTACTTCTTAACTGCCCAAAATCCAATTACATTTAGATTTTGCCACCCTCCCATTTTTTTCTCTCCTCATATAACTATATCTTGCTCCTGAAGCTTACGCCTTCTGAGGAGAACCCCTCTTGTGACTGAGAGCTCCATACTGCACCATGGTTTGCCTCTGGATTTTGGGGCCCAGCTTCATTCACTGGGCTGGAGAATATTCCATTAATTGACAAAAATCTTGGATTTCCAAACTTGGACATAACTTGGATTGCGAATCAAGAAAAAGGGGTGGAAGAGGTCAAGTTACAGAGGACTCGGCCTCCTTTACTCAAGTGAACAACCAAGAAGAGTCACACTGCGTTGGAAGTGGCTATCTTCCCAGTATCCTTTGTAGTTTAAGGAAAACAAAACGTTTTCTTAAAATAACCCTCACCCACCAAGATGTCCCATGGTGGCATGCTTCATCATAGGGTTCTTCCCGCCCCGCTGTGGGATGGGGCGTGCTGTGACCGACGAAGAAGTGGGAACACTTTGTGAGATATAAACTATAAGGTAAATGATGGTATAAGAGTGGGAGGGTTTATTAGTGGTTATAAAAATACCTGGCTAAATGGGAACTAAATATTTATTCAATCTTATAGCTGGTATTGTTAAAAGTGGGGAAAGGAGAAACACACGTCTATGTGTGTGTGTCTCACGGTCGACATGTTTCAAGCCATTAACCCAAGGCTTTTCTACAGGACCATGACAATGATCCCTTGTACCACTCCTAATAGTGACACCACCTAGGTCTTCTTAATAAATATTAAGGGAAATATAAGTGCAATACGATACCCAATCAGTATTTTTCTCTGGAAAGATCTGAAAAGATAGGTCATAGCGTAATTGCTTACGTTTCAATAAAGATAATTGAAGCTTAACTAAAAAGCACATCACTGTATGTGGAAAAAATGTGTGATATATTTTTCATTATCTGCTATTGTGCCAGATTAATCCTAACATTATCGCTGATTGTGTTGTGCTGCCCTTTAAAAGCTTGTCAAAAATTTACAAACAAGACAGTACAAAACATGTTACATAAATCACACACTCTATAGTTGTTTATGCATGCCACTATGGAAACCAGGTACCGTTTCTCCAAACGTGTGGTCCTGTATCCATAATTGTTAATATGACTTTGTCACTATATTCGGTGATTGTGGTGAAAATCCGATCTTACATTGTCTATAGAATGTGATCGGTATGCAAGAAAGTTGTTGATAAGGTCTCAAAAAACATGCATTTCAATAGCAGAAATCTGGCCCCATGAGCACAACGGGGGAAGGGACACTTGCAGCCACACACTGGAAAGAGTAAAAAGTAAAGCAAGACTTTCACGTTCAGTATTTTTAAAGAAACTGCACAGTGGAAGACAAAAAAGGGAAGAAAAGCTCGTTGTCAAGGGGTCCCAGCCAGCCCTTACTCACATTATCAATGCTGCTCCCTTGCCCTGCATACTTTGCCTGCCCACAGCCCCGATGATAATCCTTCCAGTGGAGCCTGACCTGTTAAATAACAGGTGGCTCAGCGTCGGCATCCACGTGCGCGAGAAAGCCAGACCGCTTACTCGTGCATGATGGCTGCCCTCCAATGGCACCACTTCCTGGTTGCATGGCGCCCAGTGCTGCCGGTTCGCGTCTGTACTTCGGGGATGTGGGAAAAATCTGTTTAAAGAGGAATCCATGTCCAGATAGTGAAAAAACATAATTAAAAAGGTTTTCCATGGTGAAAAAGGTAGTTGAAAATATTTTTATGAAAAAAGGGGGGGATTCTTCTGGGCATTATACCTCAGATTTGCTATGAATAGGTACGAAGGAAAAAATATGTTTATTTAAAAAAAGTTAATACTTGTGCTAGATCAAAAAGAAGATTCTTCTGGGCCTGGTACGTCTGGATAGCTTAGGCTAGACACGGAGAATGGTAAAAAAATGTTTTAGATAAAGCAATTTGTGATTGATGCTTACTAAATAATAATCCAGATTGTGGGGGGATCATACAGGCATGACACTCAAGTCAAGCAATGGTTAGGGGCAAAAACCAAGATAGTGACAGCTACCTTATTACTGCCTGTATCACAAGCTAAATGACTAGGTGTAGTATCATCTTTGTCAAATGCTTGCAGTAGCTGCCAAATTTAGGTTACTGGAGTATAGTGAAGTTAGGGCGCGGGAAGTGGCCTTGGTATTTCATGAGTTCTCATTAAGGGATGCTGACTTGCATGGTACATTGTGGGTGTGATCACGAGAATTGGTTCCAGGGTATGCCCTTGTTCAGTCCGTTAGTATGTGTTTTTAATCAGAAAACCCAACGTTGTTCTTTTTCAAATAACTGTGAGTCATTGGAGATTGGTTCTAGGATGGTCCACTAGAGATCCTGCACCGTATGTCCTTTCTCAATGTAGTGTGCGAACATTTTTGTTGTGGCCCTGTCGCATCTCAGGTTACTGCGATGTTCACAGATATGTGTTTTGATCATGCGTTTTGTCATCCCGATGTAGTGGAGATGAAATGGACAGGTGATCATACATACAACCCTTTGTGAATTGCAGTTTGTGAACTGTCTTTGCTCCCAGGTAGTATTGTTGTTGAATGTTAGCTTTCTACTTGTTGTGGCCAAGTGGCAGACTCTACAGTTACTGCATGGATGGTGACCTGTGAGGGGGGAAAGGAATCTTTGTGATGTTTCCGAGTTCTCACTTCTGCGGGGTCTGATATGTACTATCATGTCTCTCAAACTCTTCCCTCGTTTATGCGAAAACATTGGTTTTGGGAAATTCAGGGATACACTGTTCAGGATGCGCCAATGCCTGTTAACTATCTTGCTCACCTGGTTAGACGCTATGTTGTAGGCAAATCGGTCTTTCCTCTCTTGGTTCGCTTGGTCTTGCTTCCATGAGGCCTTCTCTGTTATTGTTTCTGGCCCTTTTCATTGCTTTGTCAATGATTTTAGGAGGGTAGTTTCTCTGCACCAGTTTACTGCATAAATCCTCTGCTTGTTCTTTGAAATCATTTAACTCGGAGCAGTTCCTCCTGAGTCTAAGGAATTGGCCGAAAGGGAGGTTTTCCCTGAGATGTCTTGGTGGAAGCTGTCAAAAACCAGTAGGCAATTTTTTGCTGTCGGCTTTATATGTCTTGTTGTTTTTAATTTTACCTCCTCCAAGATAATATTCAGGTCTAGGAATACCAACTCCTTATTTGATACGGTATGGGTAAACTTCAGAAATTCATTTTGGCAGTTCAACCATGTCAAGAACTGGTGTGCTGTTTCTTCATTGCAGTTCCATATGATTAGGACGTCGCCAGTGTACCGCTTCCACATTTGGGTATGGGTCAAGAAAGGGTTGGTAGGGCTGAGGATCTTATGTTTCTGTAGGTGGTGTACATATAGTCCTGCTATATTTGGAGCAAAGGTGCTTCCCATACTGGTCCCATGTTTCTGGAGGTAGAGGGTGTCCTCAAACTGGAAGACATTTTTGGTCAATGCCCATTTGCAGCATTTCATAACTTGGATTGGTCATAGACGTATGAAGTGGCACCAATAGTTACCAATTGTTGCGAGCACTTTGGATTGTCAGCACCTAGACCTGATGATGGCGCACTGTGGTGGAAATGATCTAGGGCCTTATTATGACTTTGGCAGTCTCTAAGCAGGGCCGACACTCTGAGACAGCCAAAGCCATTAAAGACTGCCCGCCAGAGTACATCTTATTTTTACTCTGGTAGGCGGTTCTTTGGCGGTTCCACTGTGGTGCCTTTCCTTCAGGGCATGGACTGCCAAGTCCATTCCCTGCAGGAACTGGGGGTGCATGCACACATGGGGGCACAACATGTGCCCACCTGCATGCACTCCCTGGTGCAGAGGCAACAGGGGGTTTCCTCACCGCCACACTTTTCATGGCGGTCACACTGCCAGCATATTAGGGGCCTTAGACTGTTGCACCATCACCAGGGATCGTGGATCCCTGGCAGTAGGAGTGGTCCTGTGGTGGTCCAACCGCCACGGTCCTAATTCGGCAGGCGGACCACCAGTCTCGTAGTCCGTGGACTGCCACCACGGGTTCAGCAGTCCATTGGAACGCTGAGCTTGTAATAAGGGCCCTAGGCACAATCATAGGTATTGCACTCCAAATCCAAGTGAAGGAGACCTTTTCACAATTGAAGAGTTTTGCCCTAAAATTGAGAAATCCTGGAAGCACATCAATAAAACAGTTTCTGCATTTCTTTGTGACCATGGCATGGGCTCTACATATCATAATAATATTTGTTTTTATATGTCAGGCGTCTATAAGCGAGATGGAGTGCACTTCACTGCAGAAGAGAACAGGATCTTCCTTAATAACATCAAGGAATGCATCCAGTTCTATGAATAACTTAACATCACACACTACAAACACAAATGCTCTTGACAGAGCCACAATATTCCCACATTATGTGATTATTTCATGGTATAATTCCTTTTTTTAGGGATACTGATACATGCTAGAGTCTCGCAGGAGCACCCAAGTACCTGCCTCCACTTGTATATTTGTCCGACGCTTGCGACAGTCTCGCAAGCTCAAACATTTAGCATGTATCTCATGGATAACAGTCCTGTATTCTTGGTTGTTGGTTGTAGAGAGTGCAAACACATAAGCCTCTCTGGTGAGACATCTCTCTTCAGGCAGATTTTCTCTACCCCTTCCAACTTTTTTACAATCCCACGAGAGTCTAGCAAGATCGTAAATTTTTGGGGGGGATAGAATTTACAATCTTTTTGATTAAAGTACTAATGCTTTATAGCTCCCACTACTAGGGTGTGGAGAGAAAGGGACCTGTCAACCCAGAGCTTAACACAGTATAAAAGGAGACAACAAAAGGCGCTTAGCAATGTATTTGGGAAAAATGAAAATCACAACTCTCTATAGGTGGTGCGCTAAGGGTAAGAGGGTTGGTTACCAAACAACACTACTAAGTCCCCCAAGAGGGGAGGACAAGATATGTAAGCAAGCAAATCTGAGCACTCAACAGAGTTAGAAAATCAGTCTCAAGTCCAGTAATGCTAGATAACAGTCCACTTTAATCAAATTCCTCTGTTCGGGCCAAGATGGTATCATCCAGAATCTTCACATTGAGCTAGTAGAGATTCTTACAGCCAGTATTCATTCCAAACAAAAAACGGTGGTACAGTCAACATAGAACTCCACATCCACATAAAACTTTACAGCCAACATGCGTTTTGTCGATAGGTAGGTATCACCTCCACTACTTCAGGGTCGATACGCGGGTAGCTTCCTATTCATCCATAAGTCAAGAATCAGGAATATTTGGCACACAGGTACCAAAAGTCAAGTCTATTATACAACGTATCACTGTATTCAAGCAAAGTATCACGGCAAGGAGAGTATTCCTCATGTGCGCAGTGGCGTGGCATTTCCACTGGCTGTAAGAATCTCTACTAGCTCAATGTGAAGACTCTGGATGATACCGTCTTGGCCCGAACAGAGGAATTGGATTAAAGTGGACTGTTATCTATCATTACTTGACTTGAGACTGATTTTCTAACTCTGTTAATTGCTCGGTTTTGCTTGCTTACAGTATAAAAGGAGTGTATAGTAGGGTTTAAGGAAAGATTTGGCTCTTCACTGACACCTCTCAGGGCAACAACTATGTATAGTACAGTGTGGGGAGTGACTGACCTCTCCACTGAGACCTCTCTTCAAGGTGATCAGTGTGCAGAGTAAGGTGTAAGGAGAGACTGTCTTCTTTGCTGACACCTCTCTTCATAGTGACCAGTAGGCATAGTAGGGTGTGGGAGCGACTCTCCTCTCCACTGAGATTTTGCTCTCAGATTATGGGTGACCATAGTATGGCGTAAAGGGACTGCCTTCTCTGCTGAGATCCATCTCTTGAATGACGGGTGTATGTAGTAGGGTGTGGGAAGGGATTTGCCTCTCCACTGAGACCTGCCTCTTGGGTGACGGGTGTGCATAGTAGGTCATGTAGAGGGACTGCCCTCTGTTTTGAAACCTGTTTCTCATATGATGGGTGACCATAGTAAGGTGTGTAATGGGACTGACTTCTCCGCTGACATCCTTCTCTTGAATGATTGGTCTGTATAGTAGGATGTGGGGAGAGCTGGACCTAGCACTGAGATCTCTCTGTTGGATGACAAGTTTGCATACTAAGGTGTGTGAAGGGACTGGGCTCTTTATTAAGACCTCTTTCTGTAAAAATGGGTGTGCATAGTAGGGTGAGGAGAGAGACTAGCCTCTCCGCTGAGACCTCTCTCTGGGATGGTGGGTGTGGATAGTAGGGTGTGTGGAGAGACTGGCATCTCATCTGAGACCTCTTACTCAGATGATGGGTGAGCATAGTGCAGTTTATGGAGGGGCTGGCATCTCCACTGAGATCCATCTCTTGAATGTCTGATTTTTGTTGTAAAGTGTGGGAAGTGACTGGCGTCTACACTGACATCTGTGTTCATACCTCTGATGGGTAAGCAACATAGTGTGTGGGGAGAAACTGGCCTTTCTGCTAACACCCCTGTCTTCGATGATGGGTATGAGTAGTAGGGTGTGCGGAGGAAATGCCCCCCATGCTGAGACCTCTCTCTTGGATGGTGGGTATGCATAGCATGGTGTGAGGAGAGACTTACCTGTTGGCTCACACTTCTCCCCAGGTTGACAGATGTACAACAAGGGTGTGGGGAGGAAATGAGCACTATGCTGAGAAGTCTGTATTGGATGACAAGCCTAGAGACTAGAGCATGGAGAGAGACTTCTCTGTCAGCTCACACCTCTCCCAGAGTAATACGTGTGTAGTAGGCTATGGATAGAGACTGCTCTCTCTGCTCCTACTTTGCTTCCTGGTGATGAATGTGCATTGTAGGATACAGAAATGAAGTATCTTCTCTGCTGAAAATGTGGACACATACACACACACCTCTCCCTCAGACCTCTCCCTTTGTAGACAGACATGTGCACCAGGGTGTGCACAGGGAAAGACCTCTCCGCTGAAACTTTTCTCCAGAATAACAAGCATACACAGTAACATGTGCAAAAGAACTGCCCTCCACTACCACAACTCTCCCAGCTGATAGCAGTTCATAGTACAGTATGAGGATGCAGTGGTCTCTGTGCCAACACCTCTCTCTTATATGAGAAGTCTTTATACTACAGTGTGGACAAGTACTGATATCTCTACTGAGATATCACTCTTGCATGACAAGTCAGCATAGTTGGGTATTCAAATAATTGGCTTCTCCATTAATAACTCTCTGTAGCATGAAAGATGTGCATAGTACGGTGTGGATTATTATACATGCAGAAGTACTTCTGCTGTCCCTGAAGATGACACTACCAGTTTTAGTCAACATTGCAATACTGTAATAATATAAAAATCTATAATAACTATTATGCAAAAATCATCAACTTAAAACTTTTTTTATTGCAACAAAATTAACCCTGGGCGGAGTTTGCGGAGTTGCACTACGCGGAACACCGCGAAGTGCAAAAAAAACTCTGTCGCACTACGCAGAGCTCCACGAGCGGCAGAGTATAATAGATGCCATTCGCGGTGATTGCACAGTGCCGGATGCTTGTCCACCCTGTGCAATCATTGGGAACGGCACCATGCACAGCGCAAGCTTTCCTTTTCTGCCGCTCGAGTAGATTTTTACTCGAGCGGCAGCTTTCTCAACGCGAACGGGCAGTTTCTCAACGAGCATACGCGATCACTCGCAATGAGAAACCTGACCCCCCCGCGTTGAGAAATCTCGCCGGGATGTTGATTTTCCAAGCTCGCGCTCGCCAACTTGATGTTGACGATCGCGAACGAGGAAAAATCTCGCCAGGAGGTTGATTTTCCTCGCTCGCGGTCGCCAACTTGACGTTGACGAACGCGAGCGAGGAAAAAAATTCCGCTCCGCAACACGAAGCGGAGTTTTTCGGAACTCCGCGATCTCCGCGTAACGCGGAGTGCAGAAAACTCCGCAAACTCCACAAGCGGAGCGGAGTTCACCGCCCAGGGTTAAACAAAATAATTTAACAACATTATAAAACTACAACTATATTAACAAATTATATCAATAGCTGTATCGTCACCAGATTATGATGAGCAGCCTGATGTAGTTGCAGCACCTCCGCCACCTCAGTCTGCCAACGAATCTTTCATTTAGCATTTTTTTGTTTTGATGCCAGCTGCAAAAAAAGTCTCAGCAAAGTCTCAGCAAAGTTTGTCATGTGTAAAGTTTGTTAAAAGGTGTTCACATAAGATAGCTCAGGCAGAGTTAGCTGGATAGCTTTTCAAGCACTTCTAGATCCTTTCAACCTGGATACACTGTGCCTTATCAGGTACTTTACTGCTGAACAAGACAATAATCCTGCTTCATTCAATAAGGCTCTTTTTTGCTGCTTATATAGGCAGACAACTTTTTCATTGGAAACAAGTAAATCTGAACAGGACATGGTTATGCAAGAGCACAAGTAACTCCCCAGGAAGTAAGGATCATAATCACTTCTCCAATTAATAGTTTTTTCCTGATTTTTGACAGATTTGTTGTTTTCACTTTCTTCAGAAGTGACTGTTTTGTTTTTCATCCTCCATATATTTTGTCACGTTAGTTCTCTAATTCCCAATATCTTTTTTCCATTTTCCTCCTACAAAAATTCAAAATAACCAAAGAAATGAAACGTTAAATAATGGTTAAAATAACTGCCCTCCACTACCACAACTCTCCCAGCTGATAGCAGTTCATAGTACAGTATGAGGATGCAGTGGTCTCTGTGCCAACACCTCTCTCTTATATGAGAGATCTTTATACTACAGTGTGGACAAGTACTGATATCTCTACTGAGATCTCACTCTTGCATGACAAGTCAGCATAGTTGGGTATTCAAATAATTGGCTTCGCCATTAATAACTCTGTGTAGCATGAAAGATGTGCATAGTACGGTGTGGATTATTGTACATGCAGAAGTACTTCTGCTGTCCCTGAAGATGGCACTACCAGTTTTAGTCAACATTGCAATACTGTAACAATATAAAAATCTATAATACCTATTATGCAAAACAATCATCAACTTAAAACTTTTTTTATTGCAACAAAATTAACCCTGGGCGGAGTTCGCGGAGTTGCACTACGCGGAACACCGCGAAGTGCAAAAAAAACTCTGTCGCACTACGCAGAGCTCCGCGAGCGTCAGAGTATATTAGATGCCATTCGCGGTGATTGCACAGTGCCAGATGCTTGTCCGCACTGTGCAATCATTTGGAACGGCAAAATGCACAGCGCAAGCTTTCCTTTTCTGCCGATCGAGTAGATTTTTACTCGACCGGCAGCTTTCTCAACGCGAACGGGCAGTTTCTCAACGAGCATACGTGACCACTCGCAAAGAGAAACCTGACCCCCCGCGTTGAGAAATCTCGCTGGGATGTTGATTTTCCACGCTCGCGCCCACCAACTTGAAGTTGACGATCGCGAACGAGGAAAAATCTCACCGGGAGGTTGATTTTCCTCACTCGCGGTCGCCAACTTGACGTTGACGAACACGAGCGAGGAAAAAAACTCCGCTCCGCAACGCGAAGCGGAGTTTTTCGGAACTCCGCGATCTCCGCGTAACGCAGAGTGCAGAAAACTCTGCAAACTCCGCAAGCGGAGCGGAGTTCACCGCCCAGGGTTAAAAAAATAATTTAACAACATTATAAAACTACAACTATATTAACAAATTATATCAACAGCTGTATCGTCACCAGATTATGATGAGCAGCCTGATGTAGTTGCAGCACCTCCGCCACCTCAGTCTGCCAAAGAATCTTTCATTTAGCATTTTTTGTTTTGAGGCCAGCTGCAAAAAAAGTCTCAGCAAAGTCTCAGCAAAGTTTGTCGTGTGTAAAGTTTGTTAAAAGGAGTTCACATAAGATAGCTCAGGCAGAGTTAGCTGGATAGCTCTTCAAGCACTTCCAGATCCTTTCAACCTGGATACACTGTGCCTTGTCAGGTACTTACTGCTGAACGAGACAATAATCCTGCTTCATTCAATAAGGCTCTTTTTTGCTGCTTATATAGGCAGACAACTTTTTCATTGGAAACAAGTAAATCTGAACAGGACATGGTTATGAAAGAGCACAAATAACCCCCTAGGCAGTAGGATCATAATCACTTCTCCAATTAATAGTTTTTTTCCTTATTTTTGACAGATTTGTTGTTTTCTCTTTCTTCAGAAGTGACTAAGGGGCTCATTATGATGGCGGAAGGACCGCCACCGCCGGGCCGGTGGTGGCGGTCCTTCCGCCATCACATAGTGATTTACCCACCGCCAAATTAGGATGGCGATGGGTACCGCGGCGGATGAAAAGTCCGTCCGCCGCTTTTCCGCCGGAGGCAATCGCACAGATTGCCTGGCGGATGGAGCAGGGCCACTCGGGGGGGCGTGGCCAACTGCCGAGCAACATGGCCGCTCTGTGAGACGGTTACGCCAAACCTAAACATTCTAAGCCATATCCGAACAATTATCTGGGATTGCTAGTGAACTAAATGCTGATTTGAGGGTCGGAACCCTCCAGGAATTGATCGAGCTGTGACCCGGGAAGATCGGAGGTGGAGAGGCCGAGATAGGCGACGGGACGCGGCCGGCTCTGACAACCTATATTGAGAGTGGGGGAGGGGCGTCCTGGCTCCAGCGCTCCTCTGAATAATTGATCTCAGACATCGTGGGCAGAGATCGTCCGGAGTTGGCGGAGACCATCCGGAGTCACAGCTGATCCAGATCGCACCGTAGCCGAGGTACCATACGGATATCGTGCTGCTGCGCGCCCTTGGAGACGTGCCATTCATCGAGGGCCCTGGCGAAACGCATGGTCTCTGTCGCAGTGAGTAAAGAGCAGCTGCTCCTGCCAGCGCGGAACGGCAGGAAACTTTGAGGGAGCCACGCTCTGTGAGCGATAGCCGAACGGAGAGCTGTTGGGAGGCGGACTCGGCATAGAATGCTGTTAGAACTGGGGGTCTCTAGTTGGCAGAGGTAGGTACCTTTGTCCAAATAGGGACCCTTGCTTCTAGTCAGGGTAAGGGGGTACACTCCTGAAATAACCCCTGCTCACCCTCTTGGTAGCTTGGCACGAGCAGACAGGCTTAGTTCAGAGGCAGTGTGTAAAGCATTTGTGAACACATACAGTAATCCAGTGACAACACTACAAATGGACACCAGACAGGTTGTATTATAAAAATAAGTATCTTTTATATAGATTTACCACAAGACCATAAACGACAAAAATAATCCACAATACTGTACTTTAAAGATGTTAGAATTAGCTTGAGTCTCTTTAAATGAAAATGCGACACTTTGAGTTCAATGTACCTTAAGATGCGTAACGCAGGGCAACGAAAAGTGTTGCAGGGAAGGTGATGCGGTAGTCCCTTACACGCAAGGACGGTGATGCGTTGAAGATCTGGTGCAAAAGAAACAAAGTGGCGTCTTCTTGAGGTTGCGACAATGAAGAGGTGATGCGTGCACGCCCGACGGCCGTGCGGCGATTGCAATGAGTCTTTGGAGCCGCGACAGGCCCTGCGACACGCTTCCCTGGTGATGCGACGGCGTCTGATGCGAGGTCGACGATCTTCTCCTGGGATGCGGGGCGCGCCTCATGTTGCGATGCGTCGGCGTCTGATGCGAGGTCGATGCTCTGCCCCGGGGATGCGACGGCATCTGATGCGACGGCGACACTCTTCTCCGGTGCTGCGAGATGCTTCGAAGGATGCGGCGCGCTTCTTCGGGGATGCACCGTCATCTGATGCGACGGCGACACTCTTCTCCGGCGATGCGAGACTCAGCGGCTGCGGCGACACGCTTCTTCGTGTTGAGTCGCGCTTCCAGCTCCCAGAGACACGCAAGTGTGTCAGAAGGTCCAAATTCCCAGCAAGGGAATACAGGGGGAGCTGGTGGGTGAAGTCTGTTGTCCCTGAGACTTCAGCAGGAGGCAAGCTCTAAAATCAAGCCCTTGGAGATCCTTCACAAGTTGATGAAAGTACACACAAAGTTCCCTTCTCCTTTCTTTGGCAGTCAGGCAACCACTGCAGGCAGATCCCTCTCAGTTTAGGGATAGTCTTCTCCTCAGTTTCTTCTTGGTTCCGCTCCTCAGCACAGGTTTCTTCTTGTTTCCCAAAAGTGATCTAATTTCCTAGGGGTCTGGGTCCCCTTTTTATACACCTTTTCTCTTTGTTCTCTGGAGGCAGAGAGGCCTTTGCCTAGTCCAAAACCAGTTCTGGTCAGTCCTGGAGCACTTTGTTTACAGGACTCCTTCTCTCCTTTCAGAAAGTGGGGCGGAGTGCTCAGCCGCCCAGCAGGAGGTGGAGCCAGCATTGTGGAAGGCAGGCACAGCCCTATTCAGACCCAGGTGCAACTCCTCCCTCCACTCTGGCTGCAGATCTCTCTATTCAGCCCTGTGCTGACTCACCCTGTCTCCTGTAGCCACCCCCAGCCCCTGTCACTCAAACTCCAGACAAGGAATACACAACCTAGCAGAGGCAGGCTTGGATAGTTAGGCAAGAAAATACCTACTTTCTAAAAGTGGTATTTTCAAACACAGAATGTTAAAACCAACTTCACTAAAAGTTGTATTTTATCATCCCGAGTTCAGGCATACTAAATTCGTTTTTCTACCATGTTCCCTGGGTCAGTTAGGATTATAAGGTGTAATAATCAAACTGCCCATTCTGGCCTAGGGGGAGCAGGTAGCCTTGCAATAGTGAAAAACGAAAATGGCTGTAATTCACTATTAGGACATGCCACACACACCAGGGAATGTCCTACCTTATACTTACAATGCACCCTGCCCTAGGGCCTACTTTAGGGGTGACCAACATGCAGTAAAGGGAAGGTTTAGGGCCTGGTAAGTGGGTGTACTCACCAAGTCGACATGGCAGCCCTAGGCTGCACACAGGCTCTGCAATGGCAGGCCTGAGACACATTTTACAAGCTGCTTCTGTGGGTGGCACAACCAGTGCTGCAAGCCCACCAGCAGCATTGGATTTACAAGCCCTGGGCACACTCAGTGCACTGTACTAGGGACTGACAAGTAAACCAATCATCCAATCATGGAGTCACTAATACATACATCAAATTACAATAGGGAGCACTTGCACTGTGGCACTGAATAGCAGTGGCACAGTGCCCAAAGCATCTAAACCAGCAAAAACAGATCAATAACATTGGAGGCATCATCAAAAATGGAAGGGAGACCCACGCCAAGGATGGCAGGTCTAACACGTGTCCCCTCCAGCTGAAATGTGGGGAGAACTACCCTACCTCTAGGGAGTCCTCTTCACTAAGGCGGAAAAATCTGGACAGACCATCAGCATTGGCGTGTTCTGTACCAGGGCGGTGTTCCACCGTGAAGTCCATCCCCTGTAGGGAAATGGACCACCTCAACAGCTTTGGATTCTCACCCCTCATCTGCATTAACCATCTGAGGGGCCTGTGGTCGGTCTGAACCCGGAAGTGAGTCCCAAACAGGTATGTTCTCAGCTTCTTCAGTGCCCAGACCACAGCAAATGCCTCACGCTCAATAGCACTCCACCTCTGTTCCCGTGGAAGTAACCTCCTGCTAAGGAAGGCTACAGGTTGGTCTAGGCCCTCCTCATTCATCTGTGACAAACCAGCCCCCACACCATGCTCTGAAGCGTCTGTCTGAATGATAAACTCTTTGGAGAAGTTGGGGGCCAGGAGCACGGGCGCCCGGCACATGGCTTTCTTCAAGGTGTCAAAAGCTTGTTGACAGGTGTCAGTCCAAATCACTCTCTTGGGCTGCTTCCTGGAAGTCAGCTCTGTCAAGGGTGCAACCATGCTGCCATACCCCTTGACAAATCTCCTGTAATACCCGGTGAGTCCTAGGAAGGCTTTCACCGCTGTCTGGGTCTTGGGGGCTCCCAAGCCAGAATGGTATCTATCTTGGGCTGTAGGGGCGCCACCTGGCCGCTCCCAACCTGGTGTCCCAAGTACACCACGGAACCCTGCCCGATCTGGCACTTACTCGCCTTGATCGTGAGGCCTGCCCTCCGCAGAGCCATCAACACTTCCCAGAGGTGGCGCAGATGTTCTTCCCAACTGGCGCTGAACACTGCGATGTCATTCAGGTAGGCGGCACTGAAGTCCTCCAGTCCAACCAACACCTGGTTGACCAACCTCTGAAAGGTGGCAGGGGCATTCTTCATCCCAAAGGGCATCACCCGGAATTGGTAGTGCCCATCTGGTGTGGAGAATGCTGACCTCTCCTTTGCCCCATCAGTCAAGGCGATCTGCCAGTACCCAGACGTTAAGCCAAACGTACTGAGGTACCGGGCAGCCCCTAACCGATCTATGAGCTCATCAGCTCTGGGGATGGGGTGTGCGTCAGTCCTGGTGACGGAATTGAGTCCTCGGTAGTCCACACAGAACCGGAGTTCGGGCGTGGCACCAGGCGCGGCAGCCTTTGGGACCAAGACCACTGGGCTGGCCCAAGGGCTGTGAGAGGACTCAATTACCCCAAATGCAAACATCTTGGAGACCTCCTCCTTGATGCAAGCTCTCACCCTGTCAGTCACCCTGTAAGCCTTGTGCTTAACAGGAAGACTGTCCCCAGTGTCCACATCATGGACGCACCAGTCAGTGACACTAGGAACCAGGGAGAACAGGTCAGGAAACTGCCCCAGCAGTTGGCGACAGTCACCTTGCTGCTCAGGTGTCAGGGAGGTAGAGAGGTTCACACCCTCCACTGATCCATCTTGCTCTTGGGCTGACAGGAGGTCAGGAAGAGGCTCGGTCTCCTCCTCCATCCCAGCATCTGTAGCCAAGAGCATGCCCACTTGGGACCTCTCCAAGTGGGGTTTCAGGCAGTTGACGTGCAGGACCCGCAAGGGGTTCCTGGGAGACCGCATGTCCACCAAGTAGGTAACAGGACTCTTGCGCTCCACCACCTCAAAGGGTCCGGTCCACTTATCCTGGAGCGCACAGGGCTCCACTGGGGCCATGACCCACACTTTCTGACCAGGTTGAAGCTCCACCAGAGTGGCATTCTGGTCGTACCACCGCTTCATTTTCTCCTGGCTGGCTTACAGATTTGACTCAGCAAGTTGCCTGAAACGCCTAGTTTGGTTCCTGAAGGCCAGCATGTAGCTATATACATCCTGGGGAGGTTTCCTGGGAGATTGCTCCCAGCCTTCCTTGACCAAACTCAGAGGTCCTCTCACTGGGTGACCATACAGGAGCTCAAAGGGGCTGAACCCTAGAGACTTCTGTGGCACCTCACGGTTTGAAAACAGAAGGCATGGTAAGAGGACGTCCCACTTACGCCTCATGGGTTCTTCCAGACCCATAATCATGCCCTTCAGGGTCCGGTTGAATCTCTCAACCAACCCATTTCCTTGGGGGTGGTAAGGAGTGGTGAACTTGTATGTTACACCGCACTCCTGCCACAGGGACTTCATATACTTGGATATAAAGTTAGTATCTCTGTCAGACACCACCTCTTGAGGGAACCCCACACGGGAGAAAATTCCCATCAGTGCCCGTCCCACCACGGGGACCGTCACTGTCCTCAGAGGGATGGCTTCAGGGTACCGGGTGGCATGGTCCACCAAGACCAGGATGAACCTGTTGCCCATGGCTGTCTTGGGGTCCAGTGGCCCCACAATGTCAATCCCCACCCGTTCAAAGGGGGTGCTGACTACAGGGAATGGCTGGAGAGGAGCCTTTTGCTTCCTCCCACTCTTTCCACTTGCCTGGCAAGTCTGACATGTCCTGCAGTAAGTGTCTGAACTCCTGCGCATTTGGGGCCAATAAAAGTGGGTGACAAGCCTCTCAAAGGTCTTGTCTTGCCCCAAATGTCCTGCCAATGGAACATCATGAGCCAGCCCCAGAGGAAGGCTCTGAAGCGCTGGGGTACCACCAGCACACGGGCTGACCCAGGCTCAGCAACCTTAGGCTCAGTATACAGGAGACCATTCTCCCAGTAGATCCAATGTGATCCAGACTGATCACCTGCTGCCTGGTCTGTGGCCTGTTGCCTCAGACCCACGAGAGAAGGGCACTTATTCTGCTCCTCGCAGAACTCCTCCCTGGAGGGTCCTCCATCTTGCTGCCAATGGGTCAGCTCAGGCAGGTCCCCCAGTTCAGCTACCTGTTCCCCTGTAGGCTCAAGGGCATCCCCCTCATGGTCCGCCTCCTCCTGGACCGTGGGAACTTTGGGGGCCGGTTTCCCGCGCCCCCTGCCTCTTCTCTCTCCGGCAGGCACCTGGGCCTCCCTCTCAGGCTCCAGGTCCTCTTGAACACCTCTGGCTGCCATGGACCGGGTGGTCACACACGCCCAATTCGGCAAGCCCAACATCTCCAAATGAGCACTCCGCTCCACCTTAGCCCAAGGGGAGCTCTCCAAATCGTTCCCTAACAAACAGTCAACAGGCATGGCTGGCCTCACAGCTACTTGAAGAGTACCAGAGACCCCCCGCCCCCACTCAAAGGGAACCTGAGCCACCTTGCAGTGGCTCTCTGTGTTGTCAGCAGCAACAACTGGATAGAATGCATCAGGGACCACCTGCTCTTTAGACACCAGGTGACACTTGACAGCTGTCACACTGGCTCCTGTGTCTCTCAGAGCCTCCACCCTATGGCCATTGATGGTCACCCACTGCCTGTACTTCTTAGTGTTCTCAGGCAGTTGGGTCCTAGGGACCATCTCAGAGTCTCCTAAAGAGACAAGGGACAATACTACGGGATCCCACCCACCTTGGGCACCCATCTCCTCCCCCAGGGCTACACTAGCCAACTGCCGGGGGACTGCACCAGGGGGTGCTGGCTTTCCAAACAAAGAGCACTGGGGATCATTGGCCCTGTGGCCTAGGGTGCCACACTTGTAGCACACCAGGGGTCCCCTATGAACAGGTGGACCTGTCGGGGCCCCGTGCTTATTCTCAGGGGGAGGCTGGGAACCTTTCCCTTGGTTCCCTTTGGGTTTACTTTGGGGCCCTTTCTGGAACTCCCTCTGTTTACCCTTGTCCCCCCCACTCCTCTGCTGGGGACCCTGCCCACCCTTGGTGGAGTCTCCCACGTGACCCTTGTGGACCCGGGTGCTCACCCAGCGGTCCGCCTCCTCAGCAAGCTGCCTAGGGTTAGTCAGCCTACTGTCAATCAGGTGCTGGCGTAGCTCAGGAAAACAATTACTGGACAAGTGCTTCCATGCAATCAAATCAAAGAGCGCCTGAAAATCATTTGCTTTGCTACCCTTTACCCAACCATCCAAGGCTCTGCAAAAGAAAGTCACATATTCAACCCAGGTACTGCCTTCAATCTTCTTACAGTTCCTGAACCTCTGCCTATAGAGTTCAGGAGTCAACCCATACCTGGTCATCAATGCATTCTTCATGTGGCTGTAGGAATTATAGACTTCAGAGGGCAAGTCCAACAAAGTATCCCGCCCCTCACTAAGGAACCGACCCCACAACCCCGCTCCCCAATCCTTCTCAGGGACCCGGTGGGAAGTCATGGCTACCTCATAGGCCTTGAACCATTGCCCAATATCATCATTTTTAAAAAACTCCTTAACCACATCCTTAGGAATATACACCCTAGCCTCAACAGGCATTGACGGTGCGCTGCCACCAGAGGGAGTAATCTCTAAGCTCCTAGCTTTCAAATCCAACTCCCTCAAACTTTTCTCATGCTCAAGCTGCATTCTCTTTTCTTCCAGGGCCAACTTCCTAATTTCTAACTGCCCACTCATTTTTGCCAGCTCCAACTCATGCATCCTATTCTTTTGTCTGTCCTCCAGCTCTTCTGGGGACAGACCTCTGGCAGAAACACTGCTACCCACGGGGGAAGATGCTCTCCTCTCCCCTGGACCCTATGGCCCACCAGCTGCTCATCTGCATTGTCAGCCCCCTCCTCATTCTCAGGGGTCTTCCTTGCTTCAACCCAGGCCCTCAGCGCCTTTTGGAAATCATCCTTCTTGGAGAATCCGGTCATAGAAACTTTGAACTTCCTGCAGAAGTGCTTGAGCTGGTTAACGGTGTAGCATTCCAGTTTCTCCTCCTCCCAATCATTATCAACAGATACTATGGATGCTGCTGTATCCATGGTGATTAAACTTGGCAGTTTTTAGCAAAAATAGAAAGTCCCAAAAAGAATATCTACCAAAAGTATGTGGTTGCGTTATGGTCTGCACTCACTAGGTAGTGTTCACCAATCACTGTACATGAGTCACAAATGCAAGTCCAGAATCCCCACCGCTGACCACCAATGTTAGAACTGGGGGTCTCTAGTTGGCAGAGGTAGGTACCTTTGTCCAAATAGGGACCCTTGCTTCTAGTCAGGGTAAGGGGGTACACTCCTGAAATAACCCCTGCTCACCCTCTTGGTAGCTTGGCACGAGCAGACAGGCTTAGTTCAGAGGCAGTGTGTAAAGCATTTGTGAACACATACAGTAATCCAGTGACAACACTACAAATGGACACCACACAGGTTGTATTATAAAAATAAGTATCTTTTATATAGATTTACCACAAGACCATAAACGACAAAAATAATCCACAATACTGTACTTTAAAGATGTTAGAATTAGCTTGAGTCTCTTTAAATGAAAATGCGACACTTTGAGTTCAATGTACCATAAGATGCGTAACGCAGGGCAACGAAAAGTGTTGCAGGGAAGGTGATGCGGTAGTCCCTTACACGCAAGGACGGTGATGCGTTGAAGATCTGGTGCAAAAGAAACAAAGTGGCGTCTTCTTGAGGTTGCGACAACGAAGAGGTGATGCGTGCACGCCCGACGGCCGTGCGGCGATTGCGATGAGTCTTTGGAGCCGCGACAGGCCCTGCGACACGCTTCCCTTGCGATGCGACGGCGTCTGATGCGAGGTCGACGATCTTCTCCTGGGATGCGGGGCGCGCCTCGTGTTGCGATGCGTCGGCGTCTGATGCGAGGTCGATGCTCTGCCCCGGGGATGCGATGGCGTCTGATGAGACGGCGACACTCTTCTCCGGTGCTGCGAGGCGCTTCGAAGGATGCGGCGCGCTTCTTCGGGGATGCGCCGGCGTCTGATGCGACGGCGACACTCTTCTCCGGCGATGCGAGACTCAGCGGCTGCGGCGACACGCTTCTTCATGTTGAGTCGCGCTTCCAGCTCCCAGAGACACGCAAGTGTGTCAGAAGGTCCAAATTCCCAGCAAGGGAATACAAGGGGAGCTGGTGGGTGAAGTCTGTTGTCCCTGAGACTTCAGCAGGAGGCAAGCTCTAAAATCAAGCCCTTGGAGATCCTTCACAAGTTGATGAAAGTACACACAAAGTTCCCTTCTCCTTTCTTTGGCAGTCAGGCAACCACTGCAGGCAGATCCCTCTCAGTTTAGGGATAGTCTTCTCCTCAGTTTCTTCTTGGTTCCGCTCCTCAGCAAAGGTTTCTTCTTGTTTCCCAAAAGTGATCTAATTTCCTAGGGGTCTGGGTCCCCTTTTTATACACCTTTTCTCTTTGTTCTCTGGAGGCAGAGAGGCCTTTGCCTAGTCCAAAACCAGTTCTGGTCAGTCCTGGAGCACTTTGTTTACAGGACTCCTTCTCTCCTTTCAGAAAGTGGGGCAGAGTGCTCAGCCGCCCAGCAGGAGGTGGAGCCAGCATTGTGGAAGGCAGGCACAGCCCTATTCAGACCCAGGTGCAACTCCTCCCTCCACTCTGGCTGCAGATCTCTCTATTCAGCCCTGTGCTGACTCACCCTGTCTCCTGTAGCCACCCCCAGCCCCTGTCACTCAAACTCCAGACAAGGAATACACAACCTAGCAGAGGCAGGCTTGGATAGTTAGGCAAGAAAATACCTACTTTCTAAAAGTGGTATTTTCAAACACAGAATGTTAAAACCAACTTCACTAAAAGATGTATTTTATCATCCTGAGTTCAGGCATACTAAATTCGTTTTTCTACCATGTTCCCTGGGTCAGTTAGGATTATAAGGTGTAATAATCAAACTGCCCATTCTGGCCTAGGGGGAGCAATATTGAAAAACAAAAATGGCTGTAATTCACTATTAGGACATGCCACACACACCAGGGCATGTCCTACCTTATACTTACAATGCACCCTGCCCTAGGGCCTACTTTAGGGGTGACCAACATGCAGTAAAGGGAAGGTTTAGGGCCTGGTAAGTGGGTGTACTCACCAAGTCGACATGGCAGCCCTAGGCTGCACACAGGCTCTGCAATGGCAGGCCTGAGACACATTTTACAAGCTGCTTCTGTGGGTGGCACAACCAGTGCTGCAAGCCCACCAGCAGCATTGGATTTACAAGCCCTGGGCACACTCAGTGCACTGTACTAGGGACTGACAAGTAAACCAATCATCCAATCATGGAGTCACTAATACATACATCAATTTACAATAGGGAGCACTTGCACTGTGGCACTGAATAGCAGTGGCACAGTGCCCAAAGCATCTAAACCAGCAAAAACAGATCAATAACATTGGAGGCATCATCAAAAATGGAAGGGAGACCCACGCCAAGGATGCCAGGTCTAACAAATGCCATTCCAGTCATGGGCCCCCCGGCCATTAATGAGTGGAAGACCCAGGATACGGAGCAAACCGCCTGCGGGAGCCCCGGCGGATGAAATGTGCACTGGTTCAGATGCTCTATAAAGCGGAGTGTTACCCCAACAATAAAACGAGTACTATCTCCTGAATATAACGAGGGGGCCCTGATACTGCCCAAGGCCAGCGCTGTCGTCATACAGGAGACTGCCCCAGGTGGTTAACTGTGCAGTGCAAATAGTGGGGAAAGTCCGATGACTGATTCCAGTGCCTCAGTTGGGGTTGCCTGCCTGCGGAGTTGCTGAGAACTTTCTTTGGGGACTGAGCTTAGTTCGTGAGTAGGAGCTATTGTTGGAAGAACACTCTAGTGCATTGGGAGGATCGGTAGCCTGATGATATTACTGAGGCCCAGCGGACTACTTAGAGGCACCCAGCACTAGTGGAGGTTGGAGGGCTGTCTCAGAGGCCAGGTTCCTGAGCAATATACTGCCCACTCCGCCACGTTATTATACAGAGAGGGGGTGTGAACCAGGTCCCATAATTAGCATCTTCTTAAAGTCATAGGCACTGACGTCCAATATTGACCTGGTGAAGGCTGCGATCGCCTAGTGCCACATTAATGTAACGAGAAAACTGCTCAGTCGGTTTTGCTCCCTCAACCGGGGGTAGTGACAGACCGGAAATGGCCGGTGGTCGCAACACTAAAGCCTCTATGCAGGCCAAATTGAATAAGTACGTTTGGAATGCGGGGGTAGACCCTGATTCCAAGGATTCGGATGACCCGCCTGAGAAACACCTTGAAACTGCGGGAGCTCGGGAGCCAACCCTTCAATATATCATGTCGGCTATTACGACAGTGAGAACGTCGCTGGAATCACGAATTGACTCTGTATCGTCAGAGATCTCCCTGATGAGAGCGGATATGCGCTCCATGAACGCGAGGCTCAAAGATGTCGAATCGACTGCCGGGTCCCTAGTTACGGATACAACCGCCCTTCGGCAAAGAGTGGACGAGCTTCAGGCCCGGGGTGAACGGATGGAGGCCCAACTGGACGAATATGAAGGATGCTCAAGGCGCAACAACTTCCGAATATTGGGGGTCCCGGAACAATCAGAAGGACAGGCAATGGACTTGTTAGTGGAGGAGCTGGTCGCCACCCGTCTGAAACCAACTAGCCTGTCCAAATTCTTTACGGTCGAGAGGGCACACAGAGTACCCGGGGGCAGACCGAAGCCTGGTGCCCCCCCGAGACCTATAGTGGCGAGAATATTTAATTACAGGGATAGGGATGCTATACTCCAAATATCCCGGGTATCACCCCCAATTGAGTTGGACAACAGTAAGGTGACCTTCTTTCCGGATTTCACACTCTGGGTGCAACATCAACGACGCAGCTTCCTCGACATCAAACGTGCACTGCGAGAAAAAGACATTAAATACGCTATGCTCTTTCCAGCCAAGCTGAGAGTGAAAGCGGAAGGAAAGGCTTGGTTTTTCAACACGCCCGAAGAAGCGTGGGACTGGCTGGAGGGCTGGCGAGTGGCCGGGAAGGGGAATCACCAAGCTCGACGGTGCAAACCAGGAAGATCTCAAGAGGAGCAGAAAGCAGGAACTCTGGCGGGGGACACCTCGTTGACTGAGGGTGGTGATTGAGAGCTGGTCTGTATACGTTATGTGATTGCATGGGTCCCATGGACTTTCTCTCCCCGGGCCCGGCTCGGCCTTGCCCTTCCAGAAAAAGAGGTGGGGGGAGATAAGGCACGGACACTCTTTGCAGGTACAAGACTGTATTATATTGTTCGAACATAAGGTTCTGGTAACGTTGCAATTGTAACTCAGCAATATTGTAAATAACGATTGAACAGGGATGGGGTTGGCACACGCACCACAAGTTAGAGGGGTGGGCGATAGGCACTCTGCAAGTTGGGGGTGGCGGGATGTTCCAAGACCGCCATGCAGGGAGGCAGGGACGGGGGCACAGTTTGATACAGTAAGGGGGAGGGGCTCCAGTCACTCAGACTCTCCGAAATGCTCCACAAATACCTTAATTCGCAACATGGAGACATCTCGAGTGACAGGACGGGGGGGCGGGGAAGTTTATTGTTTTTTGACAACAGGTTGTACATGATGGACACTGGATGGCATAATGGAGAGGTCACTCAGGGCAAAATAGATATGGGCACAGTTATTAGATGCAGGGCTGGCGGGCCACTGTCGATGGTGGAAAATGTGGAGACATGCGGGGACTTACCCTTGAGGGAGCGATTTGCTACTTTGAGTGTAGATGGCAACTGCATTTGTACATAGGCTGAAGATGCTGTCGTGGAATGTGAATGGGCTGGGGGACAAAATAAAAAGGGGAATCGTGCTTCAATTTATAAAAAGACACGCCCCAGATGTGATTTTGCTGCAAGAAACGCATTTGGTAGGTAATACATGCCACGCACTGTCACGATGGGGGTTTAAGCTTGTGGCACACTCGGCATTTGGGTCTGGCTCACGGGGGGTGGGTATCATGACTAGGAAAACCTGTCGATGTCTGTTGAATGCACATGGACAGATAACCTGGGCAGATTCGTAGCAATCTCCGGGAAGTGGGAGGGGAAAACGCTGAACCTGCTTTCCACCTATGTGCCGCCGGGGCTTCAGGCCCCGACATTCAGGGACCTTGGTGCCCTCATCCTAGAGTTGCCGGAGGGTAGGCTAATGATCGGGGGCTATTTTAATTCCATTGTCTCCGATTCCTTGGATCGGTGGCCCCCTAGGGTTCTACCATCGGCCAGGACGCAAAATCATAATTTCCTGGGGGCAATGGGGTTGGTGGATACATGGAGGACGCTACACCCAGTTGAGCAGCAATATACATTCTACTCGGGTGCCCACCGAAGTATGTCTAGAATAGACTATATAGTAACACCTGCAGATCAGATGATCAATGGTAAAGAGGTAAAGCATCTAGCCCGGGGTATTTCCGATCATTCGCCCATTTGGTGTCAATTGGAAGTGGGGGAATCAAACATGGGAAGGACGATCCCAATCAACCCTTGGTATCTCAAGAACCCCCAGATTAAAGGGAAAGTAATATGGGACACTGAACTCTACTTTCAGGAGACCGAAGGTTCAGTAGATTCGGCCTTGACTCTATGGGAGGCATATAAAGTGGTCATCCGGGGGTCAACTATAGCTCAGATCTCAGGGCTTAAAAAGGAGAAGCAGGCAGCGCTAACCAGCTTAGAAACAGACATACTACATATGGAGGGAAGCCTCCGAGAAGACGATACAGACGAGACAAAACATGCCTTGCAAATCAAGACGAGGGAATATGTAGCTCTAGCCACGGACGCGGGAAGGACACGACATAGGGCGACACTCAGTCGAATTTATGAAGAGATAAGGCCAGGAAGCTACTCGCCTGGTTAGACCGTAGGGAACAAGCAAGCAGAGTTGTGGCAGAGCTGGTGGTGGACTCGGGGGTACAACTCACTGAGCCACAAGCTATTGCGGATGCATTTGGCCAATACTACCAAAACATTTATGCATCCCAGACACCGCATACGGAGGAGGAGGCGTACTCCTTTTTGAGAGATATTTCGCTGCCAATACTTACTGAAGAGGAACGATTGGATTTGGAACAAGACTTAATGGAGACTGAGGTAGAAAAAGCGATACAAGATTTGAACGTAGGTAAAGCAATGGGTCCCAATGATTTGCCCATTGCGCTATACAAACTTGCCCCAAGTAAAATTGCACCCCATTTGGTTAAAATGTTCCAAGCCAGTAAAGAGGGGGGCCTACTTGCCGCTGACCAAAGGTTGGCAACGATCGTGGTCATTCACAAAGAGGGGAAACCCAAGAACGTGGGCCCATCGTATAGACCGATATTGTTACTTAATGCGGAGGCTAAGATATTGGCTAAACTACTCGCCAATCGCTTATTGCGCGTAATTGCAAAATTACTGCACCCTGATAAATCAGGCTTTATGCCAGCCAGAAATACGTCTCTTAATCTGCGAAGGCTTCACGGAGTGATGGTCTGAGCCGGGACGATTCAAGAAGATGCTGTGGTGGTATCCTTGGACGCGACCATGGCGTTCGACACGATCAAATGGCCATATCTGTTCTCAGTGTTGAGAAAGCTTGGCTTTGGCCCCGAGTTTGTGGGGTGGGTTTGCCTTTTATATACGGAACCTCTAGCCCAGATAGTAGTTAATAACAGGAAATCTCCTACCTTTATGCTTCACAGAGGCACCAGGTAGGGCTGCCCCCTCTCCCCGTTGCTTTTCGCCCTAACACTTGAGCCATTAGCAATGTGGATACGGAAAGACACTATTATCAGAGGGCTGAGATGAGTGGAGGGATGGGAGGACCGCATCTCATTGTATGCCGATGATATCCTCTTATACTTGGCATCACCGGCAACTACCTTGAAAAGAATATGGCATATCTTTATAGTGTTCGGCAAATTCGCTGGGTACAGGATTAATTGGTCCAAATCTGTCATCTATGTACTTAATGGAAATAAACCAGCACTACCAAGAGGATTTATTATCACAGAAGCGGCGCTAGATTTTAAATACTTAGGAATCCGAGTATCCAAAGACCCAGCTCTCTTTTATGAACACAACCTGCAGCCCCCGCTGCAAAATCTTAAGGGTGAAGTTTTACATTGGAAATCGCTCCCTCTGTCTCTACTGGGGCGGGCGACCCTTTTTAAGAGGATGTCCCTTCCTCGGTTTCTCTGCGTCTTACAGAACACGCCACATCCAGTGGGATCAAACTATTTCAAAGCCATTGGCAATGTTCTAAGGGAACTATTATGGGAGGGGAAACCGCCCAGAATCGCCACCCACGTTGGGGTGGTATGATGGAGGATAGCCTTGCCAGATATCAAAAAATACTACTGGGCGACACAACTTGCAGCAATAAATCAGGGTATATAGAGACCACATGGGGATCCTGGTTTCCTCATGGATAGATGGCTGCTCCCGGCGGGAGGTTTTGCAGGGGCATTATATACCAACCCGGCTAAGTTAAGGCTGTCAGGTCCCACGATGCATGCGGTCCAGGTATGGCGAACAGCCACGAAGAGTCTGGGATGGGAGGGGAGGATCATGCTTGCTACCCCACTCTGGGACACTGACCTACTCGGAAACTTGAGACGCACCCTTGGATTCGATCGTTGGGACTTGATAGGCATTTCCAGAGTGGGCGACCTGTGGAAAGGTGGGGGAGTGATTCCTTTTCCCCAATTGCAGTTAGAGTATGATCTGGCCAACTCAGAGTATTATAGATATTTACAGATCAGACATGCTTTGAGTGCGGTGATACAGAAGGGCGAGATGCCCCCAGACTCTTCCCCGCTGGAAGACAGGATCCTGGATGGAAACCTCCCAGAAAAAACCATATCACAAATATATAAAAAATTAATTAATAATATGGCCGACCCCTTAAGTGAGGCTCCGAACAAAATGGGACTACGACGTTGCTGGGTTAGACGACGAGGAGTGGCTTGAGGCTCTCGCCTCTCCCAGAGAAACCGCAATCTCCGCCAAGCTCAGACTAGTGCAATTGAAAATACTACACAGAATATACCTTGCAGGATCTGTGCTGGTAAGGATGGGACTTAGTAATGAAACTTTCTGCTTTAGGAGATGTGGGCAAGAGGGTACTTTTATACATATTCTTTGGGAGTGCGCGCTTATCCAAAGATATTGGTCTGCAGTAAAGAAACGTATGGAACGAGTAATGGGATATAAAATTGACTGCAACATCAAATTGAGCCTCCTGAACATTTGGGGCCCAACAGACCTGAACAATAAAGAAAGAATATGGGTAACACTTGGTCTAATGATACCTAAAAGGAATATAGCAAGAAACTGGAGGGGGCAGGCACCACCAACATTACAGGACTGGGGGAAAGACATGGACTGGTGCATGGTGTCAGAAAGGACGGTATATGAGTCCAGGGGATGTTCCACCAAATGGACACAGGTTTGGGGGAAGTGGAATGACTACAGGGGTGGCCTCTGTGATCCCCCGCAGCCCCAAAGAGACATGTTATCAGACAGTCTGTTATAATGAAGTTTAATGCCAATGTATATAACATATATGTGACCTTGTAATTATCAACAGATTATTGCTGAATGTGGTCTCCACGAGTACTTGATTGTATGTTATCTGTTGTGCAAACCTTGTCCTTAATAAAAAGTTATGTTTAAAAAAAAAAAAAATTACCACCCTCTTCAAGAGGGTGGTAATGCACTCGCCAAAGGGAAGGGGTCCCCAGGGTACCCCTTCCCTTTGCAAATGCAGGGAAATATTTTTAGGGGCAGGCAGTGGTCCCAGGGACCACTGCCTGCCCTTAAAAATTAAACAAAAATGTTTCATTTTTATTTTAAAATGCAACCCGTTTTCCTTTAAGGGAATCATCATATCATATCACATCATATCTTTTTCTCAGCCCAACTCCTGGTGTGATACATGGGATTCTGAACCGTTATCCACAGTGTAGTTATTATGTTGGGTATTATTAAAGGAATAACTACCAGCTGTTACTCCTGCCTTTTCTGCATTTTGCCAGCGATTCTGGCCCTCAGCATCCTTGGTGCTCCAATGGTGTCCCTTCCTGCCGGCCTCTGAGACTCCCTCCAGCCTCCCCTTAGCAGGGGGTCCCCTTGCCTCTCTAGCCTCCTCTTAGCAGGGGGCCCCCTTGCCGCCTCTCTAGCCTCCCCTTAGCAGGGGGTCCCCTTGCCTCTCCAGCCTCCCCTTAGCAGGGGGCCCCCTTGCCTCTCCAGCCTCCCCATTAGCAGGGGGTCCCCTTGCCTCTCTAGCCTCCCCTTAGCAGGGGGTCCCCTTGCCTCTCTAGCCTCCTCTTAGCAGGGGGTCCCCTTGCCGCTCTACTTCTGCCAGTGTATCCAGGGGGCCAGGATCACAGCTGTCTCCAGCACTGTGGCTCTGCTTCTGATTGTACTTAAGACGTCGCTGTGGTGCTCTTCAAAGGCAGTCCCTCCTACTTTCTTCAGGCAGTGCAAGGAAGCATAATTCCGCCTCTTCCACTCGCTACTGAGAAAGAGGGTAGGGCCTGTATATCTGCTCTATTGACAGTAAGTTGTGAGCAGGCGCGGGAAGGCTTTCTGTTCAAGCTGTTGCTGGAAGCAGTTTTATTCATTATAAAAGCACCACATATTTTGTTTTGGTAAGTGTAATACTTTTGTAACCTCAACTCTGGACTGTGACCCTACCTGAGTGTCTTTCATCCAAGTGCACGGTAATTTGGAATTAAAATGAAGATACAGAAACTATTGACTGCCTTAATGTACATTTTACTGATGAATCCCTTATTGTGATAGAAAGACATTCCTTTAATACCAAAGTTCAGCTTCCTAATGATTCTTATTTGCCAGCTTTATGTGTATCTACATTACTTAATGTGATTTCTGTATAACAGATCAAACTGCAGTACATTGTTTCAATAAAATAGTAGAGAACAGCTTCTGAGGCACACAAATGTGACACTCCAAGAAACTGTTGATATTGCTAGTTCTGTCAGGGTAGTAGGAGATTTACATTCACAAGGTAATGAGGTTTGTGCCATCCAAAGCCAAGTTTCAACTGATTCACACAGTTCTATGGCCAAGGACAAGAATAGAGCTAATTCCAATTCCAATTTGTATCATAGATGTTTGTGGTGTGGATTACGCCCCCACGCGGCCAGCATAAAAGCTGTCCATCCAACGAAAAGCACTGCTTCAAGTGTAAAAAAACTTGGCATTTCTCTACTGTCTTCTACATCACATCAAGAGGATCAGCTCTATACAGGCTCAGGAGAGCAATTGTTTGGACTCCAAAATTAAACAAACATTGTCAAAGCCACTAGGTCTCTAATATGCAAAAGCCTTTGGATGTGCGTATTTATTATAGCTGCGTTGTACAGCAGTGTGGCTGCGCAGCATGTCTAAATATGTTGAAAAAAAGTGCTATGACATGGCCAGGAAACTATAATGAAATGGACATCAAAAGCAACTGATTGAACGTGCACATATAAAAACATAATTTAGGAAAAAATAGAACCTAAAAGACACGCATATGATATAAAAGAAATAACATAATAAGCAGCGTAGATTAAAGTGCTGGCCTAACGATAGTCCTGTGTACGGCTGAGGCTGTCCAGAGAAGCAGATGAAGGGAATGTTTCCCGAAAAAAAAAGCTTCGGCTGTGGAAAGAACCCAACATGACATGAGGAAGAACATAATCAAATGTGTAAAAAGTATGTCAAGCACGTGTGTTAAGAGTAGGATGAGCAAAAAAATATGAAATGTGTAAAGGTGAAGAAGGAGGTTTATGAAGCAAAACTCAAAACCGGAACATAGGCAGGGGCTGGAGAGAGGGGGCAACCTAGAGGATCGGAGCAAGAGAAGAGACCGGAAATTCCGGCTCTGTAGGTATAGCCCTGAAGGCAACGCTTTTGGAAAGAAGTGGCTAAGAAATCCGTGCACATGCAGAGGCATAATAACTGAAAGTAAAGATGCAGCACCCGGAAGAACATGACATGAATGTGTAAAATTAAATCAGTTAAATAGACGCCATACAGCAAAGGTGGGATAAAAATAATGAATGTGGTTCGAAGTAGTAATGTGTTGTAAGAGGAACTCATGAAGTTGCAGGCATATTGCCGATATCTGCAACCCCCCGCTCAGCAGTAATTAGTCGCGCTGCGCAAAATAAACAAATCCACCCAAGTTTTTTGTTGGAGAAAGTTTGCTGCAGGTTTATAACATACAAGGAGTATGCCAGCTTGGTGGGTTAACTTACGGGCGATCCAAGGGCAGGCAGCAGTGACTCACCTAAGCTGCCCTGCCCACCTGATGAGCCAAACTGCACCGTGGCCAATCCAATCGGTGCTACCATTTATGTGGGTGTTATCCCCATTACATATCATGTACCACCAGTCCATACCTTTTACTCACGCCTTTTAGGGGCGGAGCGTAACCAGGCAAGCTCCTGGTTGCTCAGGCTTACAACCGCCCAAAGGACTAGCGGGGCGCCGTCGCTTTCAACCAGGGTCCTGCCATAAAGACTCCTGGGATTTTGGCATCATGCACCCCTATTGTGCTCCTGAAAGGGTACCCCGCACCAATCAGCCTCCGGATCACCCTGTAACTCCGCCTGCAACACAAATGAATACGTTAATACGTTCAATACACTAGCCCAGCCCTCACGCCGGCACGCAGGGTAAGCTGTTGGGAGGGTGACAGCGTGTCCAGCGGAGGACAAAGAGGGTGGCCAGTGGGTGGGGCAGGTATAAATACCTGTCCCCAGCCCACCGCCCACCGGAAATGACGCCGTAGAGGTGCCCGATCCAAAGGGGGGACTCCCAGGGGAAGGGGTCCAAGTGACAAGTGGCGGGGAGGTGCCTGAAGCAGCACTAGGGGGCCGCCCTCTTAAGGGGCTCACTGCGTGCGCCGCGGGCAACCGCATAGTGCCGATATCGGCAACCCCCCGCTCAGCAGTAATTAGTCGCGCTGCACAAAATAAACAGTCCACACAAGTTTTTTGTTGGAGAAAGTTTGCTGCAGGTTTATTACATACAAGGAGTATGCCAACTTGGTGGGATAACTTAATGGCGATCCAAGGGCAGGCAGCGGTGACTCACCTAAGCTGCCCTGCCCACCTGATGAGCCAAACTGCACCGTGGCCAATCCAATCGGTGCTACCAATTTTGTGGGTGTTATCCCCATTACATATCATGGACCACCAGTCCATACCTTTTACTCACGCCTTTTAGGGGCGGAGCATAACCAGGCAAGCCCCCGATTGCTCAGGCTTACAACCGCCCGAAGGACTAGCGGGGCACTGTCGCTTTCAACCAGGGTCCTGCCGTAAAGACTCCTGGGATTTTGGCATCATGCACCCTTACTGTGCTCCTGAAAGGGTACCCTGCATGCCAATCAGCCTCCGGATCGCCCTGTAACTCCGCCAAAGCCCTGGATGTGGCCACCGTCATATCCAGGGCTCCCCCCCCCACCATGGCAGGCTCCATAATTTCTTGCAACGTGTGGGTACCAGTCCTTCTAGCTGTACAATTCCCATCTACCTCTGACAGGTTAACAGTCCGCAGGTGTTCCCCGTCGCTATCGGGGGAACCTTGCGGCGTATGCACTCAAGAGACCATGCCTTATTTACCAAGCCCGCTTATTTGCTTTTGAATAAAGCTGAATCAAGCCCCCTGCTTGTTCATGGCTTATTTACCCCATAGTAGGCAGGTTTGATGGCCTCCACTTAAAATGGGAACTACTGTCCTCTGTTTTAACCACAACTTATTCTATATGATATTGAATAAAGTTGAATCAAGCCCTCCTGCTTGGTGGGCTTGTGCATGGCCTGTTTACCCCATCGTAGGCAAGTTTGATGGCCTCCACTTAAATTGGGAACTACTGTTCTGTTATAACCACAGCTTTATTTACCCATCGTCGACATGTTCGATGGCCTGCACAGAAGTGAAACAACTGCTCTCTACTTTAACCGCAGTTCAGGGTGCAATCCCTATGGTGCCCTCTGCCAATACGGGCTTACTTGTTAGGTGTTGCCCGGTTGTGCATTACCCTTCACAGCCCAATAACTGATTACAGAATACGCTGAAAAACATATTGGAGATCGCCTCCCAGGCCACCCGTGCATTTGTTAACAAGTTATTGTTTGTGGCCAACACCATACCCTTCTCTCTGCCAGCTGGCTTCCTCCTGTATAGGAGTACCACGCCGGCCAGAATTCTTACCCGAACGGGAATACAAAACTACTGCTCTTCGTGACCCTGGTTATGTCTGATTTAATCCATTGTGCACAGAGTGCCTTACATATAGGGTTGACTAAGCCCTTGTTTACTTGTTACTTGCTTATTCCCAAAATTGGGGGTTCAACTGATATCAGTGTACCGCACCAGCAGTGGAAATTTGCCTGCTCCTTACCAATTTGAATGCGTGCTGTGCTCTAATAACTGACGGCATGAGTGCACCGAAACCCTTCTTTCTCCCCCTCATTGGAGTCATAGCACACACATTTTTTGAAATGGCAAACTTAGGCAACCCCCTTCTAAAAAACCCACTCTTTATGCAGGTTCCTGGCACTGTACCCTTCTGCCCGTGTATGGCCAATATGACTCCTATAGCATCGCGCCTGCCCCCGTTTACTGCTTCATTACATGACCATATTGCATGCCAGCCCCTCACCTTCTGACTGCGAATAGCTGCTGTGACGCCATGCTGATGTCCCCTTCCAGCGCAAGTAGTGCACTTCCCAACTTCTGCTAATGTGTACCATGGAGCAGACAAGTGGGTGGGGACAGGGGGGGAACAGTAAGTAAGATACCTGCCTTTTCTTGAATAATGGGCATGCCAGCTGTTATTAATACGTTGTAGCCTTTTAGTGCTTTAACAATTTGTGTCCCCAACTTTGGGGACAGCAGCACACTTGTTAGATGCCAGCTTCCACAACCAGCCTAGCTGCATTGGCTATCAGGGTGGGGAATTTTTTGCTTAACTGAAGCAACCTGTAACCTGCCCTCAGGCCAGAGTGCACATACATTGCTGAATTTGACCAGACATTTGCACAGACCTTTTTGATTGCTAAGCCCTAGCGAACACTTTAATGGTGTCAAATTTGGATTGGGGGAATGTTTGTATGGTCCACACTATTGCCGTCACCGCACCATTACTTGGAGTGACAACTTACGCAGCCTACCAGGCTTGCTTAACTGCCGTCCGATCACAGATGCACAGTACCTGCTAACCAGCTGTGACCCTTGATGCTTAAACCAGCAATAGACCTAGTTCACTTACTTTTTCCCGGAATGATTGCCCTCCACAGAATCAAAGCTGGGTTCGGCTTACATTCTGGTCACCTTGTAATTCATATTGGAACATTTTTACCCCGCATAGCCAGAGAGTCTTGCGTATTATTAATCCAAGATAGTGTCGGAATCCAAGATTCCCAGTTTCATGTTTTGCTGCAGCCCACCTAGTATGGGTCTGCTGGGGCCCCTCTGCCTCCCTGCAAGTAACCTTGTTACTTAATACAGCTCCCTTAATGCACTTGCCTGTCACTCAAAGACACCTTGCAACAACATGATGCCCTGCTGCTTGGTGAAGAGGATTTTTGAGCAAAACGTACCCCAGTCTGTGTTTTCAGCATTTATCCTTTATAGAGGCTCCAGTTTGTGTGAAGTGTGTGTCACTGTCCTGGCAAGGCATATCCAATAGCCTGTTCCACCTTGGTGACTATCCCACTATGATGTGTAAAGGCTCAACTATCCGATGAGCTTAGAAATATGTGACATTAGGCAAGGGAGTCCTAATGTACTTGCCATGTATCTCTCCTTTCTTAAAGGAATTTGTCTGTATGGTTTAATCTGTTGTGTTTGCCCCCAGACTTCCCAGGCTGCTTACTGCTGGTCATGTGAGCAGTTGCTGACGTTAACGAGGGAATCTCCCGGTTGCAACTTGAAATTAAACACCACCCGCCTTAACGTGCTACGTTGATAGCGATTAAGTACCTAACTTAAATCTCTTCCCCTTGAAAAGATACAACAAACCGCATTGGTCATGAGAACCTTAATAAGCAAAAAAACTTTTGCATGGACATACCTCTAAATGAGAATGGCTCTACACAGCCATAAGACCAGAGATACACATACGTAAAACCTATTTACTGGTTTTCCCACCTAGTACCCTTCTGGTTGGTGATACGGAACCTTCTACCCAGCATAAGCTGACAGTCTTGCGTTGCAATTGCACCACCTGTGCCCCTTGAATCACCCTCCATCCTCCTGTGCGGTAGTCATTTTACTAAATGGGCAATCAATTCAATATCCATCCTTTCTTACCGGACCTTTGCTTGTTCAGTTTAATCTGTGGTATTTGCCCCCAGACTTCCCAGGCAGCTTGACTGCTGGCAATGTGAGCAGTTGCTGACATTAATGAGGGAATCTCCTGCTTGCAACTTGAAATTTTACACTGCCCACCTTAATGTTCTACGTTGTAAGCAATTAAGTACCTAACATATCTCCTCCCCTTGGAAAGATATAACAAACAAAGATTTGGTTTTGAGAACCTTAATAAGCACAACATTTACCAAGGACATACCTCTAAAGAGGTAACAACTCCTCAGCCTCTGAAACTCTAAATGAGATCAGCTGGCTGAAGCTGCGACTAAAATGCATTACACTTGTATGCGCCCAGGCCCGTTGAAAGTAAATGTTATTCCATTATTGTTATTGTGCAGAATACCAAACCTATTGGCTCTGCCCCAATTGCTCATATTGTGAAGGCAGTCATTTTGTGCTCCATGCCCCAGGGTGCATGCTTTGCATGCCGGGGTTTTGAGGCCAGGCGTACCCTGATAAGTGCCGCCACGAATCCCAGGTTGCAACAAAACGTTTGCATAAAGACTGGTCGTCGAATACCATGACCTACTGTCGTTTGGGGCTCGCTATGCGCTACTTCTATGTGTAACCTCTGCGAACATGTCTTGTTTTGTTACTGTTTCATTTTTAACTTGCTTGGTGGTTTAGTGAGAGATGCCAGTCATGCCATTACCAAGATTGTACTTCTGTGTATGTAGTGGGGACGTGCGTTTGTTTGCTGCTGATGCGATTTTAACTGCAGTATCTTAAATTCTTGTTGCAAATGCTGCCCCCGGACACGGTAAGGAAGACGGGAAGATCTGTTAAATTAATATCTATAGAAATGGACCGTTACAAAATAATGTGTTTTACCTAGCGCTTCAGGCTGCGCTTCGCAATCTCAGCGCCGTGTCTGGCAGATGTGACCCTCTGCATGTGTTTCTGTTTCCTGCCCTTACCACAGAGTGAGGAAAGCTGCCCAACCGTGGTTGACATAGACTATCCCAAACATAACATGAGTGTGTGTGCGCACCTTCACCCCGAGGGATATCCTGGCACTGATAAACAGGTGTTTATTGCTACCCAACTTGATGGTACTCATTTTATCGACCTCAGGAGGATGAAAGGCTGAATGGGCGGCACACTATCTGATGGGATGGCCTTAATAATAGATGCCCCTATGTAATTCTAATATGCCCATTCTTTCTTAAAGGAATGACAAGTGTGTAGGTTACTCTCCAGTGTCCTGCCCACAATCTTCCCAGGCTGCTTAATTGCTACCAATGTGAGTGTCCTAATGACATAGATGTTTGACATCTAATAGTCGAAGTTTCAAATCTCCCACAACCCACCTTATTGTGAGTTTTCTTGGTATAACTTGGAGGACCGGGGAAGTCTGTGGCTGTCTTGGGAGCGTAAGTGGCTATTATATTCCTATTCTTCACATTTCTGGTTCAGACGTCGGGGTCAGTCAGTCCCCATGTCGCTTAACATGACCACAAACAATCAAAAGAGCAATTTGTATACCGTAGGTTGTGAAAATGAGGTGTTGCCACTGCACCTTTTAAACAGCAAAGCTGCAGCTTCCATTGAAAAGGCGGTACCAACAGACAGCCAATTCCTCACCACACCAACAGTCAGTCAATTCCTCACCACACAAGGAGAGGCCCTGAGGAAAAGCGAAGGATGGTGGAACATACACAAGATATAAAGAGGCCTCCTCTGAAGGAAAGGCTCCCCCAGCTCTCCCACTTCCCGTCTGTAGGCAACCACCAGCGCCGCTGAATCCTCCCTCTCGACGCAAGCCTGCAACAAATTCCAATGCATCAAAAATCTACCCATGCTCCATCTGAGTTTCCTAAGCACCAGATTCACACCTCATCGTATACTCTTGGGTTTAACAGGATTGACACAGAAACCGGTAGGTTCAGCTCCAATTTGCTATCATCAGAACTCTGCAGTCCCTTTGCCTGATGAGAGAAGGAGTTATTGACTGCAGCGGTCTTATGATTCGCTCAACATGATGTTACTTGAAATTAACATAAGAGACTGAAACCAGTCCATCCACATATCCTGATCACAATTCATAACCCCAACTGTGCGAAGATTCATCCATTCTTGCTGGGCCCTCCCGGCCACAGCAGATTAAAGCTACAAAATTGTTTCAACTTGTGGACACACAATGTAGGTAGTTGCCTTGACCGAACGGATATTAAAACAGTTCCAATCATCTCATGTACTACGTTTTAACTCAGGCATCATAATATTAAGTTGTTGAAGCAAGAGCCGGTGGACAGCCGACCCAATGACTGGCATTGGTCTGTCCTGTTCACCTCTGGCCGAATATTAGTCAGACAGTCGGCGTGGTCGACGAATTATGGGCGTGGCTGAAAACACGTAAGCTGCAAATTTGAGCTTAGCTTGGTGTGCCGCCGACTGGTATTTTGCGGCCTCTATCTATGCATCCAGATCTATACTACAAAAACAACACTACACCTACAACATACCAGTACTATTGGCTTTGTCCATGTCTGTTGCATATGATAAATAAGCCACACTTGTGGCTATCAAGCATAGCATATTGAAAATGCTTCCATTCTGAAATGGTGAGGCTGTGTCATCAAACAAACTTTACTAGCCAAACTTAGTAACGTTTACCCTCCCAAGCCCTTTCAGAGTGAATGCGTACACATACCATGTTAGTATCTTTCCTTGAGTTAATTTTCAGCTTGTATATAAGTAACTCTAACCACTAGTATCTGCATTAAACTTTTGTGCTTACTACCATTCTTATGTGAATTTTTGAGTTTTTCTGCTTGTATCTTAGATGTAACTCATGTACTCTGAATTCTCTATGTAATGTAACTGGTCCCCCACCGACACCTTCGGGTAAAGTTCGCGCTATATAAAATCGCATTAAATAAATCAATGACTAAATAAACCGAATTGGTTGCTCTTTGTCCCTCCCCCACCCCCGGAAAAACCGTGCAAAGTGTGGTGGCCATAGCCAGATTTGCGCCAAGCTGAGCCAGAAGAACGAGCCAGCCGGCCAGACAGGAGGCCACCCGGGGTGCAAGAGCCATGGCCACCAGAGGGCCCGCACTCACTGCTAACTCCGTAACTGACATGCCACAACATGCCACGTTGAAGGCGACATCCCAGTCCCTACATGCAGCCCTCTTCACTTCATGCTACGGCTCCTTAGCTGCTCCGACCTATTCTGTTACGAGCAGGGGAGGAGCCGTCGCGCCCAGCAAGCTCAACCTGCACAGCGAGGCCGGCTCCCCCGGTGCACAGCCTGCCACAAATAAAGCGGCCCCCTCTGGGCACACTGGCAGGCTGACGAGGCAAGTGCACCGCCCGCAACTCCAGGAGCACACGGTCCCCCAGACAAGCACACACACACCATATCCAGTATGGGCTCCCTAAACCGTCTAAATCAAATATGAAAAAAGGGGAGGGGGGCACCTCAGCTGCTTTATGGCTGGGCCAAACAGCACACATCGAGACCAAGGCCGGATAGCGCTGAACCTGAGACCAACACCCTGCCACTCGGCAACCAAGCCTGTCCACTGTGCAGGTCACCAAACGGAAGGCAGTGCCAAAGTGGGAGGAGCAGAGAAGGAGGAATCCTGCCCGCAAGAACGTGCACACTTTGCTCTCCCAACCCCCTGCCAACCCGTGACAGAAAAACGCCCGAAGTGCGCCTTCACGCTAGATCACAGCCCGCAAGCGGTGAATGCCGCACACTAATCCACTTTGGGGCCATGCCTGTTATCTGCCCTGAGCGAGCTCTACTATGCGACGGTTTGAGGCCGCGGGCCGGCCTCACCGACTGCTGATGGTGGGCCCGGCTTAACCTTGTGCCCGTCGGCTAAGTCACCTCTGCCCTTGAACTCCGTCCCAACTTGCTCCCACAGGACAACCCAGGCCCTCCTCGCAGCAACCGGGATCGGACTGCACAGCAGGGGCACTGCCCGCAAGTGCAGCACGAACAATCTGCTTGAACCCCCCCCCATCATTAATATAAATTAAGAAGAGGGGTGCCAGGTGACCACAATGTTCTCTACCAGTCCTTAACACCAAATGCAGAGGCCCTTGCCTCCGCTCCGCTGCCACAAATAATGCGAGAAGCCATCACCCGTAATGTCACCCACTGAGAGGGGGGCACCAGTAGGCTAAAGAAATTGCCCCAACGGGCCCCCGACTCACCTCCTCCAACGCCGACGCTGCCTGCACCACCAGAGTGCAGCGCAGAGCCTCGAGGACAGCTTGACAAAGCGGGTGGCGAAGCCTCCCGGCCCGACTCCCACGGAACCCCGTTACCAGAAAGGGTAAACCCAATTTATGTCACTGGGACCTGGGTATGAGACAGTACAATATGGGATTGGTCCCAGTAAAAAGTTATTCAACATAAATAGACCATAAAGAAATGAAGAACATATAAGACAGCCACATTGTAAATTTAGAAGTCCAATGTTATTTAATCACACTGAACACAAGATTATATCAAAACATTAGCATAACTATGTGCCCAAAATAGAAAGGGAAGGGGGGTTAAAGTAAAAAGAGGGTGTGGTGATTGAAGTGAAGGTAAGAGGGTATATAGAGAAAATATTGTGCAAATCTCATAATTCTTGACATGAAACAAACAGCGGCTCAACCTTAAGCCACATGAATCACTAACTTGTCCCTCCCAAATTAATTTGTGTAAAGCCACCTTAATTGGCCAGACCTTGAAAAATACAAGAAAATGCGTAGAGTATCTTGTAAATTCATAGGATTGATAGGCCGTCCGCTCAGTCCGTAATCGGAGCTCCGAAAATGCGTCTCCGTCCGGACAAGTTGGGAGGGACAAGTTAGTGATTCACCCTGCCGAATTGCCGTTTTTCCTTTCTCTACCTTCTGGAGCCCACGCGCCCATCAAACCCTTGACCAATCCCCGATCTGGGATAATTTAAGGTGCCCTTCCTTCCCTATCACTTCAGTCCTGAGGAAGACCCCCCGTAAGGAATTTAGAAACCTACAGTGTGTTTGGGGTTGAAACGTCAACATCTTTACTGCTTGCCAGCTTAATCAACAGCGATTCTGCACTGTGATACTATTTCTAAGCATGGCTATGCATTGTAGATGATGATGATGCGCTAAGACTGCTTGATCAAAACGAATCTTGCCTACTGATCCTCCTCAACCTTTCATCAGCGTTTGATACTGTTAAACACAATAACCTAATTGACCTCTTGGAGCACAGGATGGGGCTGTCTGGGCCTGTACTAAACTGGTTCTCCTCATTCCTCCACAATGGAACCCAAAGCTTCAAGGTGAACCAGTCCCTGTCTCAACCTTCTTCTGTCACGCTGGGGGTTCCACAGGGATCCGTGCTCTCACCCACGCTCTTCAACCTGTTCATTGAGCCTTTAACGGAAATTCTGAAATCATCCAGCATTCACTATCACATGTACGCAGATGATACCCAACTTCACCTGAAGATCTCCTCCCCTGAGGACATCAGGTCCCTCAACTCAGTCTTACTGAAAACACAAAGCTGGCTGACACATAACCACCTGAAGTTAAATGCTCTTAAAACTGAATTCCTCTTAATTGCACCACCCAAGCAATCTCCAGTCATAGAACAATGGATGAATCAGCTAACAGCTCTTAATTGTATGCCACACATCGTTTATTCCGCAACCTCTTTGGGAATAATGCTAGACAAGAGTCTGAATGTGCAGAAGCACATTAGTACACTCACCAAAGGAGCAAACTTCCAACTCAGCATCTTAAGGAAAATAAAACCTTTTCTCCCTTCACATGACTTAAAGGTTGCGGTGCAAGCCTTAGTGATCTCAAAGCTGGACTATGGTAGCGCAACCCTTTGCGGCCTTCCAAGATCGAAGGTGGCTCCTCTTAGGGCTGCCCTCAATTCTGCTGCAAGGCTCTTAACAGGTGCTTAAAGATACAATCATATCTCGCCAGATCTGATATCCCTGAACTGGCGCCCATATGAAGCTAGGATACAACTAAAAATTGCATGTATGGCACATAAAGCCATTCATTTCAATACCCCAATGTACCTCACTCAAAAACTGGAGCTCTCAGGTGGATCGAGAGCCTCTAGAAGTGCCAGCACTGTACTGCTCAAACCACAAAAATTCAAGAAAAGAAAAACCTACAATAGAGCCTTCTCGGGAATCGCCCTGAGGATATAAAACTCCTTGCCCCCTGAAGTCAGGTTGAATCCCTCTACTGTCCTTTTCAAAAAGGAAGTTACATTTTTACTGATGAAGACATTTATGCCTTAAAAGGGAGCTTCCAAGGAGATAGAGGACACCCTCGCAGGTTTGAGTCCTAGCTTCCAAGGCTCCCTAGGGCGCCCAGCTCTACAAGACTGTTAACTTTGTTTTTTGTTTGGTTGTTCTGTTTTAGCTCTTGTATCCTTCTTGATGTATAAACTGTAAAGCGCTCTGATACCCTCGGTGGTCATGTTCGCATAAAAACGTTTTAAATAAATAAATGATTATAACGCTAACGTGTGGGGCTACTTTTAAAAAATGCATTTTTTGCTTGGATTTCAAAAAATATATAAGGTTGTAGTTTATATCAGCTCTTCTTTTTTAATACCCAGTGCAATAATACTGCCACCAATGTAAATATGCTCATCTGCCATCCAAGCAAGAAAGCAAGCCAGGGGAGAGGATATAGCCTGAGGGCCAAAGCTGCCGGCTTTGGAGGAGGGGAACCTGGTTTGAGTCTCAGTGATGGCTCAACATCCTGTGACTCTCAGCAAATCGCGTAATCTTCAAGTGCCTACACAAAATGAATGTGTCCTTGTGTAAAGCACTCATATACTTTCAGGTTGAGTTAGAGATATATAAAAATGTCAGCAAAAGTCAGAAGCTTTCATGAGCATGACAGGACAAAGGCATCTGTCCTCTTATTGTGCTAGATGGGGGATCAACACAGAGTGAACAAGCAAACACAGCCAAAGGGAAGGAGGGATTTTGGGAGGGAGCGATCAACAGAGCTAGCTATAAAAGATGCATTCTAAAATAAACACCATGCTCGGGGAAACCACGTCTGCCATTTGATCTCGGTCTTTGCATGAACAGCAAATGCGGCAAGATAAGAATTATGGCCCTGTTTACACAAAAGCTCAGAGGAGTGAAAATACTGAGCGAACCCATGTGTGAACTGCTCTTAGACAAGTAAAAAAAAAGTTCTTTTAGTAGCTGCCATAATAGGTCAAGTGAAATGATACATGTAACAGGGGAATTCCTCATGGAGGTTACAAAAGACCAAAAGGAGAGACTATTAAGCATATTTACCAAACAAAAGCAGGCATTCACGAAGGACAGTAAAAGAAGTCAATTAAAAAAATAGGCGGTGCTTCAAGCCCATATCTAGATACACCATGTCTTGAAGAGACAGCCTATGCACTGCCTAGGCGAGACCTAAATATAAAAGCAAAAAAAAAGCCTAAATCAAAGGGAGGAGCTAAAAAATGACATTTTTCCAATTACACATGTGGTGTTTGCGGTACTCTGTGTAACTCTTGTGCGCGGTTAGTTTCACTGTCATACATTTTAATGTAAAGGTTTTCATTGACAAAGAGAGATAATGCAACATATATTATAGCTATATAAAACTGTGTAAAGGGTTGTGGCTCAGAGGGTGCATGAGGAAGTTGTGGTATTTCGGCCAAAGTTGCTGACTTTGGACCTATGGAACCAGGTTTGATCCACAGTTTTGATTCAACCTCCTGTGATTTTGCGCAAAGTACTTAATTTTCCAGTGCCAAAAAAAATGAATGTGACCTTTTGTAATGTAAGTGGTGCTCATGTAAAGCTCCCAATACCTTCTGGTTGACTACTCCCGGCATCACCCCAGCATCCTGTGATTGTGGGCACATCACTTCATCAGGAAGCTAACCTAATAATAACAAAAAATGAAAGAGAAAGAGCACAAACATGAAAGCATATGCTGCATTTAGTAGTAAAAAAAAAAAGAAAAATACATGGGCCTAAAGAAATAAAGGGCCAGTGTTGAATAAACCTATAAACCGGACTTGAGCAACTGTAATGGACTCATTAAACGTGAAGAAAAAAGAACCTCTCACAAGACAAGCAGTGGAAGAAATGTGCACTTGCAAGGACTGTTTGAACATAAAGAAAAAAGTAGTTCCCACAAGAGAAGCATTGAAAGGACACAAGTACTTGGTCCATGCTCTGGGGGAGGGTTAAACAAAAGAAGAGGCATGACACATGCATTCCATGGACAAATGGGGATAAAGAATTTGAGAGCGACAATGGAGCGAGCAAATGGTAAGCCTATGGGCGGGCTGAAGCCCACCGATTGAAAACAACAGGTCTCTTCAAGACAATGCATGCGCTGTCTAGCCGAGACCTAAAAAGACATGCACATGCGCAGTCACAGAGTTACAGAGCCTGCAGAAAGGTCAGAGTGGATCCCACACACCTTTATTTCTTGTACACAAAAAAACCTGATGATTTCGACATTGTCCCTTTCCATTGCAAGCAAGCAGATTATAACTGACTGACATTCCTTTCCAATAATTCACAAGTTGTTGTGTGTGAGAAATGTGTTGTTGGTTGAATGTAGGCCTGGGCATAAAGCTCCGCTCCGCTCGCAGAGTTTGCAGAGTTTTTCCCACTCCATTTTGCATGCGGAATTCTGAAAATCGTTAAGTTGGTGAGCGCGAGCAATTAAAATCTTACTCCAGACCACCTCCCGGTGAGATTTCTCAACGCAGGCAATTGTGGATGGCCGCTACCACTCGCGTTGAGAAACCTTCCATTCAAGTTGAAGAAGCTTCCACTTGAGTAGAAAATCTACTTGAGCGGCTGAAAGAAACCGCACCCTCTTGCTCTATGCATGGTGCCGTTCACGCTGGTTTTCCGGCGCGGGACAAACACCCAGTGCCAAAAAACCAGCATCAACGGTGCGACCCAACACACTTCACCGCTTGCGAAACTCGCAGAGTTGTTTGGTCAGTTTGCGGAGTTCCATGTAGCAGCACTCCGCGAACTCCGCGGACTCCCCCCAGGCCTCGTTGACTAGGGTGTGAGCCCTGGTCAAGCAGCAGCCACAATCCCTGGCAGGGTGAATCACAAACAGTCACTAAATTAACCTGTATTTAACCCTGGGTAGCTTGGCAGACAAAGCAGTCAGGTTTAAGGCAATGTGCATTTTTGCAGCTCTAATAATAGTAATGAAGTGAAAACACAACGCAAGAAAAATTCCACACCAATTTAGAAAAAGAGAGTAAATGTTAATAAATTATTTGACACCGAAATGACAAACAGCTAATCAGTAGGACCGAAGTTATGAATTTTTAAAGTTTTTAGTAAAAACTAGCGCCTAAAAGATCAAAGCGCCAACCGCAGACATCTAGTCGCGATAGACCGGGTCAAAGTTGAAAAATATCATAGACCACAATGGAACGCGGGTAGTATCCAAGAAGTGGATTGGGCCCGGTCAGTGTTTACCTTTGAACGTAGAAGAAATTTTGAAGAAAAGTTCTGAGAAGGTAAAAGTTCAGCGGGGCAAGGCTGCAGCGGTTCCCGAGAAGGGAGTACCATCATCGGGGAGCCTCTGAACGAAGCCGGGGTGATGATTTTAACGTTCAGACTAAGTCACTTTTTTAGAAGTCAAAAATAGCACTGGAATGAGGCAGGAGGCTGTAGCGGAAGACATTTCCAGGAGGTTGGATACCCCTTTGGCAGAGGACACTGAATGTAGCAGGGGCAGCTGCAAAGTCGGGCTGACCGGCGATGCAACTTGGTTGGATAGATGAGCAGGTTGGTCCCAGTCTCTCCTCGATTTTCAGAGCAGTGTTTAGCCAAAAAGTTTCAAAGTCCCACGTTTTGTATTTGGGCTACCTGGGCACCTTTAGCACCCCAATCAATGGTCCGGGACTGGTGGGACAACACTTAGGGGTTCAGAACTCACTCAGGCTGAGTTCAGGAGTAGGTTTAAGATAGTGGGAGCCTGTTATGTCCCTGTGGCTCTGAACAGGAGGCCAACAAAACAGCCTTTGGAGTCTCTCTGGTAATCTTGGGAGGAAGTGAAGAAGCAGGTCTCAAGCAGCAGGGCTGGCCTCCGAGGGTTCAAGGCAGGCTCCAGGCAGCATGTGCAGTCCTTCCAGGTTCAGCAAAGCAGTCTTGCAGAGTGTATAGCAGATCAGAGCAGCAAGCATTCCTGTGAGAGTCCTTCCGCAGGTCCAGAAGTGGGTCTGAGGGCCCTATTTCTATACCTGGTGTCTTCTTTGAAGTTTAGAAGAAGTTTCTAGCGGTTTCCCATTGAAGTGGTTGGAATTTCTTGACTTCCCTGGCCTGGCTCTAAGCTGTCCGCAAGAACAATGCAGTTGTGACAACCCCTTTGTGTGAAGGCAGAGAACGGCCTATTCAGTTGTAAGTGGGGCTGTGCACAGTTTTGCCTCCCATCCTGCCAGCAGATGGCCCATTCAGGCACACCTAATCCCTCTACTGTGTGACTGTCTGGGAGGAATTCACAGAGTCTAACTGCCAGTTACACCCAGTCATGTGACCTAAGACAGGCTGCAGGCATCAAAAGGATAGGGGCACAAAAATGCTGACTTTCTAAAAGTGGCATTTCCAAAATTATAATTTAAAGTCTGACTTTACCATTTCATAACAATTTCATAGATACCAAACATGAAATGCTCACCTGGTCCCAATTAAAAGTTAGCACTTATTAATTGTAATAAGGCAACTCCGTGTTATCCTATGGGACAGGTATGCCTCACAGCAGTGAAAAACGAATTTTTGAGTTTTTCACTACCAGGACATGTATAACTTAAAAGTACATTTCCCACCTTTTGACAACAATACAGCCTACCGTATGGGCTACCTATGGCCTACCTTAGGGGTGACTAATATGCAATAAAAGGGGAATTTAAGGATTGATAAGGGGGTTATATTGCCAAGTGAAATTGGCAGTTTAGAATTGCATTCAGGCTGCAATGACAGACCTGGAACATGTTCTACGGTGCTACTTAAGGGGGTGACACAATAAGGGCTACAGGCCCTCTTGTAGCATTTAATTTACAGGCCCTTATTATATCATATACCACTCTACAAGGGACTTACAAGTAAATTAAATATGCCAATTAGACGTAAACCAATTTAACCATGTTTGGGGGGGTGAGCACAAGCACTTTAGCACTGGTTTGCACTGGTAAAGTGCACAGAGTCCTAAGGCCAACCAAAACTAATTTTAGTAAAAAAACAAATGGAGGTAAGTAGGCAAAAAGTTTTGGGCAAAACCACCCTAAGGCTGACAGGTCTATAATTATGCAAGGCCAGATACTTCTACATCCTAGAATTATGTGTCACATACCATTAGATTCGATTGACTGGTAACTGTAAGCATCTTACTATTTTTATAATTCCAGATGGGGCATTTTGCTATTTGTGCCTGACTTTTGATTTAGGCTCAGCAGCAGCGACGTCGTCAACTCTCAGCTTTCACAGCTTAAGAAGGTGTGATGTTGACACATAATTATTTATTAGACTGTTCTGTCTGCAACTCTGCAGACAAATAATAAAAAGAAAAAAGAAAGAACGAAAGGTAAAATCAAAACGAAGGTGGAGCAAGTCACAGTAAAATGCCCAAAAGGTGAAAATAGTGTGCAGGGACGTAGCTTCAATTGGTGCAGCAATGGCACTGGCACTAGGGCCAAGAGGCCTGAGGGGCCCAATGAACCCTGTTTAGAGCTGTATTTTATCATTCAAGTAGCAGCCGGGCCCACTTTCTTCCTTGAACAATGGCCCACAATACACTGGCTACTGAGAGTGTGTGTGAGAGAAAGAGGGGACTGGAAGGAAGAGTGAAATGAAGAACATATGAAAAGAATAAATTGTTACAAGAAGGAGGGTCTAAAAGCATGAAAAGATTAAGGCCAGGGTGAAAGGATTGATGGGTGAAATGTAAAACAACATTGAATGGGTGGGTGGAAGAAAGAATGGCTGGAATTATTAAAGTCTGGATTAATGTGTGGATAGATGGAAGCCTGGATGAATGGGTAAATTGATGAAAGGAGAGTAAAAGGGTGTATCAATGAAAAAGGAGGGATGTAAGAATGGGAAAGGGTGGATGAATGGCTGGAATTGTAGGTGGAAGGTTAGAAGGATGGAAGAAAGAGTAATGATGAAAGGGCGGATAGACCGAATGGTTACGGAAGTATGGATGGAAGCATGAAGAGATGTATGTATGCATGAAAGGCTTAAACGATGTTGAGATAGATGGATGGAAGGTGGAATGAAGGGAACTCATTTAGAGTGGGTAGGGCTTTCTTGCTTCGGTTAGCCAATGGCATTCGAGGTATGGATGAAAGTGTGGGGGGGGGGGTATTTTCATTTTCTGGCTACTCCCTTGCTCGTCAGTTTCTGTTTTCAAGAGATTTATGAATAACATGTTTGGGAAAATGGATGGAGTTGCGGCATTCCAAGATGATATTCTGGTATTCTTACACAGCATAACAGAAGTCTATGCAAAGTTTTAGATATTTTACAAAGAAGAGGTATGAATTTATACTATTAAGAGTTTGAATACTTGGAATGTAGCATTTCTAGTAAAGGGATTAAACCAAAGGATCATCCATTTAAGAACATCATGGAGATACAAATGCCTCCTGACTGCTATCTTTGTAGCTAGTTGAGTTTTACTGATTTTCTGCAGAGGATTTTCTACAATTATTTCCTCCCATGAGGACACGCAAGGAAAAAATGGCAAAATTTAGTTGTCTCAAAAGATGACCAAGAATTTTGTCTTAAACAAAGATAAGCTAATTAATACCCTGGCTTTACCATCATTAACTAATAAAAAAAATGCACTGTCACGGGTGATGCCAGTGGAAAGTGGGGCAATTCTTACTCAGAAGTCAGAGGAGGGAAGTGATAATAGGTGGTACTTGTCTCAAGATCTTTAATAGGTACCAAAAAGAGACATGCCACCATCAAAAGAGACCTTGGGATGTGTGTGACTGGCAGAACACATTAAAATCTTTCTTTAGGGTAGACGTTTCAATCTGAAGACAGGTAAACCACTAATCTTCCTGCTTTCTGTTAATGACACTCAGAAAGCGTATTCAAGATCAGTCAGGATATTATCCAATACTTTCAGTTTAATTTTGATATTGAATGCATTTCTGGTAAGAGGAACTGTAGGGCAGATTACCTTTCAAGACTACCAAGTAGTGAAAGTGCTAATGAAACATATAGTAGTTTAGAACAGTGTGTTGTAGCATCAATTGGTGATGCAATCGGACGTATTGGAGAGGTGGTCTACAAAAATGATTGGGTTAAGGGATTGGAAACTGATGGTAAATTAGAGCAGGTTAGTAATTTAATTCTAAATAAATGGCCCAGGGAAAACTATTTGACCATGGATTTGCAAGTGTTTTGGAAGCCCATGGGTGAATTGTCAATCGGGGGCAAATTTACAAAGAGTTCATGCATGCAGTGCAGCAAGGGAAGTTGCTGTTCTGAATTACATGAATGGGAGAGAGCAGAACTGCGCCATATTTACTGAGAAGTGGTGCAGTTCTGCTCTCTCCTTCTGCTGACGCACTTGTGTCATAGTGCAAGGGTTCCCTTCGTTTTGGTCAGAATAGGTTTTGTGCCAGAAGGCGTTCCTTCCAGCACAAAAACTATGCTTTAAGGCATTTCCCTCTTTGTAGGTGTGTTGTAGAACACAACCACGTGCAAAGAAATAAAAACTAGGAGAAATGAAAGCAATCCTCCTGTTATGCCTGCCTCAGGAAGCACAGGATTTTGGTGTAAATTCCTGTCTACAATTCTTTGTCGACAGGTATTTGCATCAAAACCCCTGGGTGGTTTGGTTGCATGGAAACACCCATGCATCACGCATGGAATGCCACCTTGATACAAAGTATCGCAAGGCAACCCAACGCAAACCATGATTTTCATTGGATTGTCAATGCCACTAGTAGACTTTGTATCACAAACCCGATGCAAAGTCTTTGTAAATCGGGGCTGGAGTGTTGATTGTTAGATCACAAATAGTGGAAACGGCCCACAAAGAACATATGGTTGAGAGTGCCACCAAGCGATTGGACAGATTGGTGTTCTGGTGCTGTACAAGGATGATATGATTTCAAGGTTAGCTAAAACTTGGTCTTAATGAAATGAAATTTAATTTGTAAAGCGCACTTATACCCCCAAAGGGGTGTCCTGGCGCTGTACGCATACCGCTGTGGAACCCTTCCTGGCTTTTCCCTGTGAAATGTCCACTCCTGGGCACCCCCAGGGTGAAGCCAGGCATCCCAGCGCTGTTGGGGCCGTTGTGGAGATTAAGCAAGCTATTGCCCAGAGTTGCAGAGTGGGACCCATGATTAGAATAGGCACCGAGGCGAGAATTATCAGGTCCGAGGAAATTGAGCCCAAGACCCTCCGAGGCGGGAATTGAACCCTGGTCCCGGGCCAGATCTCTGCATCAGGGTCTGCCGCTCTAACCATTGAGCCACACAATGCTGTAGATCAGATTAAACCCTTGTAGTTTGCAGGAAGCTATTGATTGTTATTCCCTTGGGTTGGGTAGTGAAAGGCGGTACATTATCACCCTGGTGGATATTTACTCAAACTGGGTTGAGTGGAAATGCCCCACTACTGAAGGGGTATTGGGGTTCATAAAAGAATTCTCTAGAGGTTTACCTGTCTTTTAATATCAGGGACATGGGTACAATGTGTTTCCCATAATATGACGTCGTTTTTAATGAAAAATGATAATGTAACAAATGCACTCCCTTATATTCTACCCAGCCTAAAAGATTAGTAGAAAGCGTTAACAGAAAGATTACTGGGAGTATACAACTTGTCGTTGCTAATAGAAGGGATGTTAAAGATCTCATCAAAGATAAGGTATGATCCTCCCATCACACAGCTCATTCCATACAGCATTTTCAGGGATATTTTATTGTATAGATTACATTATATAAATTACAATTGAATAAGCCCAGTACATTCATATGTTTTGTATCATAAATCAAGCATACTTGTAACACTTGGGGCCTGATTCACAGAACTAACTTACGTCAAAAACGTAAAGTTAGTACTTTTCGGTATTCACAGAATACACTTACTCATTTTGGTATTCACAGAAGTTAGTAGTCCTAACTTTAGGACTCCTAAATGCCTTCTGTGAATACCGAAAGTCTTAAAGTTAGGATTTTTCTCAGTTTAGGAGTAGTAAAGTTAGGCCCTTGTAGTGTTCTTTCAGAGGAAGTAGCCCCCAGGCAGACATAACCAACAGAGCAGCAGTTTCACCCAGTCCAAGAATTTTGAGGATTAAGGGCTGTATGTACTACTCCCATTTACAAACTAAAGATGTGTAATTTCACACTGATGGGCTTGCCAACAATAATGAAATTTGTGATGCAACCTAATTACTAATTGGTCACATTCTAAACAGTCCATTCACAGGAGGTTGCAAGATGACCTGTCTAATGCAGGGATGGAGCTCTGCAAAGGACTGCAGACTTACGTTCCTACATTTGTTTTGCCAAACGGGAAACCTTTTATTAAAAAAAAGCAGCCCTTATTCATTAAATGAACTGATTAAAAGAAATATTTCCCGTCTGGAAGTTTAAGAATCAGAAAGGGTCACAAATGCTGTTTTACGAGTCAGTAAGACTGAGCTTCCAACTCTGGACTCATTCATTACCACATGGGCCCACAGACATTCTCCAAGCTCTCAGACATACATACATACACAGACTATGGGCCTGTTAGAAGGGCACACATCTCTATCTTTGCATTGTGCAACATACAAGAGACCCAGTACAGTATAGGCGAGAGTAACAGTTGCAATTGCAATTTTGGAATGTTAATTCTTGAATGAAGACAACTGATTATCAATCATTTATTTTTGTCTAGGTCAAACAATGAAGATCAATTCGAATCAACAAGTGACCGGAAACACCATGAGGAAGGCTTTCTTTCTCATCGTGGCTTTTGCTGCTCTTCTTGGGATTTTCTTCGTGTCTTTTTACTACCATAATCCGAGTCAATGGACAACTGCATTCTCATCCCACCATATTACCAGCTTCCATGAGGAACCTAGGACTTTACGGAATGAGTTGCATCTCCTCGCTGATGGGGCATGGACTGTAAATTCTATTGGTCGTCTAGGAAATCAAATGGGCGAGTATGCAGCGCTATATGCTTTGGCCAAACTCAATGGGCGTCCAGCTTACATATTGCCAGAGATGTTCAACTGGCTAGCTCCAATTTTCAAGATACGTCTGCCACAGCTGCATGAAAGTGTGGTCAACAAAATAAGGTGGAACAATTATTGGCTGCATGACTGGATGTCTGAGGAGTACAAGCACATCAGTGGAAAGTATGTGAGGTTGGCTGGCTATCCCTGCTCTTGGACCTTCTACCATGACATTCGAGATGAGATCCTCAGAGAGTTCACATTCCATGACTATATCACGGAGGAGGTCGATCAGTACTTGGAGAAGCTAAAGGGCTCTCGGAAGAATGTAACTTACATTGGGGTTCATGTTCGAAGAGGGGACTATCTTATAACAATGCCCAACGTCTGGAAAGGGGTAGTAGCTGATAAAGGCTACTTAGAAAAGGCTATGAAATATTTTCGAGACAAACACGAGGAGCCTGTGTTTGTGGTGACAAGCAATGGGATGCAGTGGTGCAAGGAAAATATTAACAACTCCAGAGGCGATGTCTACTTCTCTGGTGATAGCAATGAGTCATCGCCGGGGAAGGATTTTGCCCTCCTCGCCCACTGCAACCACACCATCATGACCATCGGCACCTTTGGAATTTGGGCAGGTTACCTAGCGGGCGGGGAGGTGATCTACCTTGACAACTACACTTTGCCTGATTCGCCATTCCTCAAACTTTTCCACTATGATGCAGCATTCCTTCCTGAATGGATTGGCATCCCTGCTGACCTTTCACCTCTTCTGGCAAAAAAACCTTAACCAGAGGTTGATTGTGCGCATCTATTGATTAGAGAGGGCATTCAGTTTTCAGGCATGCTAGATAACCTTAGTTCAGTTATGTAGCATGCCTGCATACTTAGTTCAACAGGCCCATTCTCTGGGAATGGTAACAAGTATTTTAAATAATGTTTTTTTTAACATTCTCTAACTTTGTTTCCAGAACAAAATTTAGTACTTTTAACTATAGCAGGATGGATTCTGGAGCTACTTCATAGTAGGAGCATCAGCTCAGTTACTAAGAGTCTACAATTATGTGCAGTTTAGACAGTGCCATGGTATGCTGACTATCTAACTGCACTACCTTAACACCGCATGCTGTGAATTTGAGAAATTCTTGGATACGTTTTGCCTATATCTTTCTTAAGAAGTACTTTCAAAGTTGCAGTTTTTTTTACAGTTTTCATTTTCTAAAAAACCAATTATGCTACATGTATCCATTAATTAAAAAAGAGTCTGTATCATGATCCCATTCTTTGTGCTGCACCGACGCAGAAGAGATTGTCATTTTTCTTTCCTTCATCTTTAGAGCATACTTTAACTCTAAGTTGTAGATTTATTAAACAATGTGCAATGTAGTGCAGCAACAAAAGTTGTTACACTGTGTTGTAAATGATAATAATACTCGGATTTGCATAGCCCGGCTAAAAACACGTGAAGGTCGCTAGGCGCTATTCCTAGGTACTGGGAGATTAAGTGATTTGCCCAGAATGTTGAGGTGACGTCGAGACTCCATCCTGGGTCTCCAACGCTAAAGTTGGCAGCTCTGGCGTTACACTGCACCCTCTCGCTGTTGTGCTGGAGAGAGCAGCGCAGAGCCATATTTTCAAAATTTGGCCTGCTGATAGTCTCCTGCCCCGTGCTGGTGCAAACACTAACTGCCTAGCAGCACGCACACATCATTGCAAAGTGTGTGATATCTAGCAGAGTTTTGTACAGGAAGGGTAACCTTTTGGTACAAATCCTATGATTAGACAAACTTTAATGCAGCTCACACACTGGACGTGTGCTCTACAGTGAGGCACACATGCAACGTATGAAATGTTAAGAGAAATAAATACAGTTCTACTACTTTACAGCTGTGTCACAGAGTTATTAATTTTTTTTAAGACAGGTATGACAATATTTGTAGGCCTGGGATTGGGTTAAAATTCATGGTGGTAGAGTGGGGACATTCAAGTGCCAGCTAAGGAATGCTCCCTTGACACAAAGTAGCGCTAAGCAGTCATAGTGCTATTGCACTAATTCAAGGCAACTTTCCAGCATAAAAAATACTTTATAATGTTATGTAAATACTTTATAAAGACTTTGCTTCACTTTATGTGACTTTTATGGGAACACAAAGTATTGATAATCTGCCCCGAAAAATATCCTAGTTAGTGCATGGACTGTAGTAGCCACGTGATGATCACAAATTTCCTCTACGATCTTGATGCTTGATATTAAAAAGCAAGGTAGGCTTAGGTCCAGAAAATTTTAGTGGCCTGATTTACCCCATACGAGGCTAATTGGACCCTCAGATCAGTCTACTAATGAGTAGCTAGCGTTTCCATAGCTTTCACACAATAGTCCTCAATTTCGGAGAGTCCTCATTATTTGGGCCAGCAGTCCAAATAGCTCCATTCCTTGCCTGGTCTCAGTGCCTCTAGTTGCATTCGTGTGAAATCAGAACTTTTATGATGTTTTTGAAAAATATGTTCGCCATTTTCTGCAGAAAATCCTTCCCACCACACCTGAAAAAAAAGTATTTTGGCGCCAGTATAAAATATCCTTTCACTTTGCAAGTGTATTTATTTAATTATGTTTCTCTCTGAGACACCCATCCAGGTTCGAAGTCACAAGAACAACGTAGCACATCCAGTTTCACAATAAACTCACGAGAAAATGGCACATTGAGTTTCAAGGCCATATTAACTTTGGCAAGAAAATAGCATGCCACGGCAGGTGCAGGGAAAATCGCGTTAGGTGAAGGAGAAGGAAAAGCAAACATTTTGGCGACTTCAATTGTTGGGAACTTTGCACAACTTCATTTGTGTGATTAAAAAAATGTGCACAACCCTTGTTTTGAACCCATCAACATTTTGAGGTTTTAATAATAATATGGGAGCACAAATATTGATGACCAAATATTGATAAGTATTGATTTACTATTCAGAACTCCACATCTACGTACGTCAAGATCCATATAAGTGGAGTTAAGCTGAGTAAAACATTTACTTACCTAATTGATATCTTGGTAACCCATATTTTTACTACAATATTATAGTAGCACGATATTAAAGACTGGGGGCAGATTTACTACTTTTTCATAAAGCGCAGAGCAGCAGGCGCAAATGCTGCGCTGCTGAAAAAGGGAGAGAGGAGAAGAACGTCAACTTTACTGAAATATTGCACTCTCTTCCCCTTTTCCAAGCGCTGGCGCTGACATCATCTGCCGTGTGCCACGGAGACACCTTTGTGCCATGGTGCAAGGGTGTCTCCATGAGCCTAGCATTAGTTTTGTACTGGAAGGGTACCCTTCCAGTAAAAAATACCATGCATAGACTGGCTTAAACCATTTTCCCTATTTGTATGTGTGCTTTACAGTGCAGCACACCTAGAAACTCGGAAAAGGATGGAAAAAGGAAAACATTTCTCCTTCCTCACACCAACTTCAAAAAGGTGCAGTTTTCTTATGCTAAACCCTGTTTACTTTATTTAGTAAATTGGGTTTAGCTCCAGAAACCTTGGGTGGTTGCATGGGAATGCCCATGCTACACCCATAGTACGCCCCCTTGGCACTAAGTAATGCAAAGCAGCACTATGCGCTGGAAAGTAAATCAGAAAAGAAAGATTATGCGCCAATTTGCGTCACTTTTGTGACGCAAACACAGCGTAAAATCTTATTATCGATATTTAAAGCCGATCAATATGGAATCAGGTTGGAGTCTCAGCGTCACTCAACATTCTGTGATTCCAGGCAAATCTCTTTATCTCACTGGGTCTAAACAAAATCTGACCTTTTGTAATGTAAGCTGATGCTCATATAAAGCACTCTTTTGCCCTTAGGTAAAGTTTTTGCAATACAAAACTGCAACAACAAAACAAAAAAAAAACATTTTTTGGGGATTTCATCTTTCAAAACTGTTTACTAATGCTAGTGAAACGTGTTATCTTTAGATGTCATACAGAATTCCTGAGTACAAAAGGAGGATTAGGGACCATGCTAATTCATTATGGCATTTGGAACGCACTCGTACTTTATATAAGACAGGACACACATTGAAATGGTGACCATGCTGTCATGTCATACACAAGAGCATAAGTGCTCGAGGTTTAAATTTTAAACAGTATTTGAATCTGGTTAATGAAATCATTTTATATTGTATTTATTTTATATACAAATGGAGGAATTTTAAATCATTTATTTTAAAACTGACTAGCAGGAAAACAGCTCTGAGTTTCATTTTCATCTTGTGATGAAGCGAGGACGGTGGGGGAGAGCGAAGCCACAGCACTGTATCTTCATAGGGGGAGGAGGGTGGTTAGAAACAGCATACTTTGGTTCCAGTCTCCTCAGTGCAGCAGAGTGTAGGCCTGTTGGAAGAAAAGGGAATAATGCTGTTCTCTTGCAGCCCCAATATAATCTCTGCAGAACAAACAGGAGAAGCTGCTTTTGTGGAAAGGTGCTGCTGTACTGCATTTCCTAAGGTTTGGAATTAAACACTGCTCAAAAACACCCATCTAATCTATTTATTAGGCTAATTCAAACCCTACTGCGAAAACAAGTCAATCTAAATGGCCAATTCACTGGCACAAACCACGACCGACAGCATAACAAAAGTATTTACTGCTCACCTCAGGTATAATGGCAAATGACATTTGAGGTCAAAGATCTCCTGGCCTATTTAGTGGTTCGTCAATGTAAAAATAAAGTAGAGGTCATATATTGGAATTGGAAAAATTATGTTTTGCTACCTCAATATCAGCTCTATTTAAATGGTGAATAGACTGTGTACTGTATGTGACTGTTCAAAATATATTATTAAAATAAAAAATGACCAATAAATTAGGATATATTTGACAGCAACTAACTGAATGTGTTTGTATTTGACTTTATGTTCTTTTGGTAAATGTATTGTTGATTGAAGTAAGCTACTGGCTTTTCTAATGTATTTTTGGATTTGTCATTTCTGATGACAAAAACCATTGAAAGAAGGCAGCCATCTTAGAATGGAAAAGAAAGAGCATTCCAAGATGGACATCATGCGTGAACTCACCCTTCCGCAAGCACAAATGCCATCTCAAAATTATTTTTCTTTTGTTTTAAGAAAAAACATTCCAGGGTGGTGGGCATGTATGCCATCTTGGAATAATTTAGAATCCATTTACAGATGCCACTGTTGATACAAGAGAGGAGGGCAGGAAGAGTGCAAAGGGGAGCAAGTGAGTGCTGGTGGTGTACTATTTAAATAAAGAGAGTGTGGAACCAGAAATGGGAGAGGCAGCAGGGAGAGCGAAGAGAGAGAGGGAGAGAGAGAAAGAGAGAGAGAGAGAATGGGGCAAAGTAAGAGGGAGAGAGGCAAATATTTAAATAAACAGAGCAGAGGAGTGAGGAAGTGGGGAAAATTGAAATTAAGGAGAGAGAAAGGGAGAGAAAATAGTCCCTTATGCACTCCAAAGCAAGGTCTTACATCTGCGGTAGAATAACACCACTCATTCAATCAAGACATGCTTCCTGGGCAGGGTAAACACAAGAATGCAAAGGAAATGTGTGACAAAATGCCCCTTTTTGCATGTAAGCCCCAATTGCTTTCTGAATTTTATTACTGGTTTTTAGACTCTGCATACTTAGGCACTTCTGTCCGGGCCCAGAGTATGTGTTTTACCAGTAAAACATATAAAAATAGACCAATTCCTAACTGGCGTATATACCTTTGTTGCAAAGTCATCCTATGCCCTGGGCACCCCGATTTTTTTGTGCTGACTGGCACTGGTGGTAACTGACTCTGACTGTCCCTCGGCTCTGCCTAACCAGGCCCAGGGCCAGTGCTATGCTGAAAACACCTACATACGCTAGGGTACACTATGGATTAGGGTGCCCCTATGATTGGCATGACCTCCCCTATAAGTCGCTAGTAAGTAATAGGGCAGGGGGGTTAAAACTACCTTTAAGTCCCTAGTATATAACAGGGCATTGAAGTTTAGAGGCCAGCAGCCCTTTCTGCACTTGCATGTGTGCACTGCTGAGGCCTGAGGTCAGTTTAAAAACAGCCCTATGTTGCAGGACTGCTCTTAAATTGCAAATTGTGCCCAAACTCGACTTTAGTGTTTGGGGCGCTTAAAAATGAATAAACTACAATATTTTTTGCATATTAGGTACCACCAGGGTCTTCCCTAGGTGTCCCAGTGGTGGGCGGTTAGGTAATTACAAGAGTACGCTTATAAAATCGGTTTTATATGCCTTGGGTTTAGTGAAGATTTAGAAGCATTGATTTTGTAGGAGAATATCTTATGTGTATAAAATAATGACGTTATACTTAAACAATGCAGTGAAACTGTCATAAAGGACAATGTTGAAGGAATACCGTTATAAAATATTAGTGATTTGTCCATATGTAATAGGGGTTGATAAACCCTCCTTCTTGATGATAGTTTTAATGTTATGAATTGTTGATATTGTTTTTATGGGATTTTATTGGAAGACAAAACCAGTATTTTTGATAAGAGGATAGATATCCTTTGCAATTAACAGGTCTCATCGTATGATTGGTAGGACGAAAAAGTATTGTTGAATATGGGGTGTGTGAAAAGTTGAAGGTAATAATACATATATGTGACACAAGAGGCACCTTGTCCTTGTTGGGAGAGGTTTTAACCCTGTCCCTTTTGTCTGAAGGGTTGCTCTCTCATTTGTTGTTTGAGTTTGAGTACAGGTTGTTAGCTGGAGAATTTTTTAACATAAATTTGTTATAAAACACTATGGATACACTAAAATGTTTTGGCTACTCCGAGGATCACTTTAACAAAATCATCAGAGGGAACTCGAAAAATATTAGTACTTTGACTGTATCTGATGGAAATTCAGAAAAATTGAATACCCTATGGAATTTAAAGAAAAAAGTGATCCGTACAGAACTACATTCGGATTTTCTAATTGAATATTGTAAAAAGGGTATCATTCCTATAGTGCTCCAGATAAAAAACAAACCAGGTCTATTTATAAAAAATGAAAAGTTTAAAGAACACTGGACATTAATAGCAAACAGATGTAGCCGTGACTGGATGCTTTTAATTATTGAGAAAGCCCCAGAGATAATAATTTTGAGAGATGTGAAATAGAATGTATGGAGGTACAATTTAAGGATAATATGGCTCTAGAGGAGGCAAAGCGAAAATTAGAAGAAATACAGGAAGATATAGGAGGCTATAAAGAATACTTGATGAATAAAAAAAAAAACAAGTTGAGAAAGGATGACAACAGGTATAGCATTGAAAAAGTGTATCCGTATCTTCAAAAAGATTATTATGATAGACCAATACAAGAGGGTGGGTATAGCAGAAAATGGTACCCAAACAAATTGAGGGGACACAAGAAACACATAACTTTTTCTAACACATCATACACAAGCACAGATTCACAAGAAGATATTAGGTCTGAAGAAAGAAGCAGGAGTGAGAATGTTGTTGGTCAAAGAAGAGAGAATCAACAAACTTTTTTAGAACAGCAACAGAGACAGAACACCTATCCAGGTCTGAGAAGGAGGGGCAGGGGGCTAAAATTTTAGTTTTAGAGAAAGAGTTAGGTTTTGCACCAATGGCCCCCCCTAATAGACTCGAGGTAGAGAAAGACATGAAGAGTCTCTTTAGAAAGGTGAGGTTAAAAAAGTTTTTGGAAAATAAATATTCACATCCCAAAATAAACGCCTCAGGTCTAAAACCAGTTTCCACCTGGACCCCATCTAGACAAATGGTAAACAACGGGGTGAAGACCTTTGAAAGAGTAATAGAAAAAGGGATAGAAGATCTATTTAAGAAAAAACTGATGTATACCAATAATTTGTCTAACAATTTACGTATGGCCTTAAAGAACTTAGAAGGATGTACCAATATCACTATTAAACCAGGGGATGAAGGGGGAAGCATAGTGGTGATGGACACAATGGACTATACTAACAGGATGATGTCACTTTTATCAGTAAAGGAACATTACAGGAAATCCAGTCAGAAGGATTGGATAGATTTACATGATAGAATAGTAAGACTTCTGCGATTAGCAAGAGAAGATGACATTATATGTCCAGATGAGTACGAATTCTTGCATAATGAACATCCCATTTGCCTGCCCTTTATGGACTTCCAAAAATACATAAAAACATGCTGGACCTCCCAATGCGTCCGATCATATCAAGTATAAATTCTCTGACTGAACCATTAAGTAAATATGTGGACTGCTTTTTGCGTCCATTAGTGTCCCAACAAAAATCATATATCAGAGACACGACTGATATGATATAATCAGAAAGATAGAGGGGATAAGGTTTGACTCTGAAAACCAATGGTTGGTCTCTTTGGATATTGAGGCTCTTTATACGAACATCCCCCAAACGTACACAGTTGAAACCGTTCAAGATCTTTTACAGGATGATGAGGGTGATTTAAGTTCCCATGTGAATTTGATTATAGAGTTTATGGATATTATCTTAAAGAATAATATTTTTCTTTTTAATGGAGAATATTATTGCCAAATTAAAGGGACCAGTATGGGCGCAACTTGCGCACCGAGTTTGGGCTGTTTATATGTAGGTGCTTTTGAGCAAAAACATATTTTTAATGAAGTGGCGTCATTTTTTGAAAATGTATCACATTGGTCACGCTTCATTGGAAATGTGTTGTTTATTTGGGAAGGCAGTAAGAATGACTTAGAGATTTTTATATAGTGGGTAAACTGTGGTGATTCGAATGTAAAATTCACCTCAACAATGAGTCAGATGTATTGTGATTTTTTGGACATCAAAATAGTAGCTGAAGAGGGATTTCTAGAAGTGGAATTGTTCACAAAACCGTCAGATCGAAATACCATTCTTCATTATACCAGTAATCATCTTAACTGCCAAAAAGACAATATACCATTCGGACAGTTTCTCCGGTTGAGAAGGAACTGCACAAAAGGAGCAATTTTGAAATCCACGCAGAAATCTTAAAAGAGAAACTGATGGTTACAGGATACCCAAAGAGAATAATAAAACAGGCCTATAAGAGGGCAAAATATTTCAATAGGGACAGCCTCTTTGAGACAGATATAAAAGAAAAGGACAACAAAGAGAGAATAGTGGTTGTAACTAACTTTTCAAGTATGAGTAATAAAATAAAAAATCAGGTGAACAGAAGCTGGTCCCTTCTGGAAGAAAAGGATAAGAATAGAATAGAGAAGTCCCTTTTTGCATATCAGAGAAATAGAACTATCAGAAAATGTTTAGTTCATACATATAGAGATTTGAAAGAGCCACAACAAAGAGGAATATTTGATAATAAAAAAATTGTGGGTAACTATCCAAGCAGTACATGCATGAATTCCAGTTAAATAATAGATCGTAAAGAAATAGAAATGAACGGGGTGAAACATGTCTTTAATACTATGATGAATTGCAAGTCAAAGAATACAATATATCTAATTAAGTGTCCATGTAATAAAGGCTATTAGGGGAAACGGGAGGAGAAGTACGAATATACGACTAAATGAGCGTAGATCAGCCATTAGAATTGGAAAGAAAAATGCCCCACTCACAGAACATTAGCTACAGTACTAACACAAAGTCAGTGACATAAAATGGTATGTTTTGGAAAAGATTACTGGCACAAGGAGAAGTGGCAATTAACAGACTAAAAGAAAGAAAAGGGAGCAATTTTATATGAGCAAGTTTAAGACTTATACATAAGGCCTTGTTAATAGAGAGGAATGGGAGAAAATATTTAGATAGTACAATTAATAGGGGTACCCTGTAGTTATAAAAAGATTTTATGGATGTCAACTAGAAATGTTATATAATATATAACAAAACTGGGCAGTAAACTATATGGATGTAAAGGATGTATTAATACATAATAGGTCCCCAAGAAAGCAACTAGATGAGGTTAATAAGAATTAATGAGCAGTTCTTTATTACTTTTTATAGAATGTCCTGTGTAGAGATTTTTAAGGATGTAATATCAATGCTGAGGACATAAGGGCACCATACAGGATTTATTCGATTTGAGTGGATTAGGTTATATGATTATGACCATATCCATTAGGTTTTCAATATAGCAGCTTTGAAATATCCTCAGATGATGGGGAAGCCTAAATGCATTTGAATATATTGTTTATAGAGGAAGATGGCCTCCATTCTCCAGTTGTTAAGAGAATATACAGGAAACCTATTCAGTAGTATATCCAGATATGTTACAATATGGAAGCTGTCTATCGTTTAAAATTCTGGTACTCACGCATTATATAATATGGTCATTCATGCTTAAAAAATGAAATAAATAATGGAATACGTGAAGGGTGACCGCCTGATTCAAATATGGCGGCTCTTCCGGCACAGACATGTATTTTACGTATAATGCGTCTATAAACGTGAGATCGTTCTAGGGATCCGGTTTAACATTTGGAATACTCGATCGGGAAGACGAGTTCACCTTATTCCGGTAAGCGATGCAGATCTCTCGTGCCTACGTTGAGACTCGACATTGCAACATGAGACTCGATCAATAAGGGCAATGTTGCAATAGTTAGACTACACAATTCAGTTTTAATAAATGTTTTTATGAGATTGTTTAGATTAGTGCAGACAGTCTAAGTAACACCGGTAAGGGGTGGAGAGGATTAGTCTCTCGAACTCACTTTGAGGCTAAATATAGTAAGATGAAACCCGAGCACTAAGGGGGAAGGAGTAATAGTGAGATTATAAGATTAAGCCATAATAAATAACTTATGAGACTGTCTAGATGTGTGAGATAACTCTAGGGTAATTGTATCTACACGTCATGTAGTTAAAAATTAATTAGCGTTTTATTTTTTGCATTTTTATCAGAAAAAATATGGCAGAAGGGAGATACCGACACCCTTCAGAATATTTAAATCTAATAATACGGGAGCTAAAAAGACAACTGACCTCAGATAAAGCACATCCATGATCTAATGACAGGTTGTATGCCATGCCTAATTGGAGTGTAATGCTGGTAAGCAGTGAAATTGTGAGTTCAAGGCCTGTCAAAGTGGTGATAAAACCTATTATTAAATGAATACTTACTGTTTTGTAGATATGAAGTTGTATATGTATCTTAAGGAAAGGAAGGATTAACAGCACCGTGAAGGCGATCTACTATTAATTTCCCTAACTGACACCTTACTTTTTGGAAAAGATATTGAAAGTAAGTCTATGTGATTAAAATAGAGAATGACAGTATATAACTAAAAAGGCAATATATAATGGCCTTATAAACAACAGGGGAAGGCTATATTTGCCTGTGGGGCCACCTTATAAAAATAAAAATATCTTAAAAGAGACCTTTTTCTCTCTCAAAAATTAAAGGCTTGGACATGATATAGATTGGGGGAGAGGCGACGAAATGCATATCCCTTTATGGGATATTTTACGTACCCATATAATCTGATGTCAGTAAAGACAAGACACAACAGATTAGGTTTTGTGAGTTAGTGATTTGGTAGTAGTAATCATAAATGCATGAATGTCTTGAGAGGGGTTTTAGAATTTGTCAATTAAGTTGAGCCTGTTTTTTGTAAACATAACTGACCTCAAATTAGTCCTTATGGTTGCAATATGTTTATCATTTGTTTCTATTTCTTTTGAGAACATCAATGTTTGTAAATTTTGGTCCTGAAAAAGGTGGAGTAGACCAACTGTGATCCACCGAAACGCTGCGTTGGTGTAGCTAAAAAGACAACTGACCTCAGACGAAGCACAGCCATGATTTAATGACGGGTTGTATGCCATACCTAAGAGGAGTGTAATGCTGATATGAAGTTTTATACGTATCTTAATGAAAGGAAGGATTAACAACACCTTGAGGGTGATCTACTATTAATTTCCCTAACAGACGCCTCACTATTTGGAAAAGATATTAAAAAGAACATCAATGTTATTAAAGTTTGATCCTGAAGAAGGTAGAGCAGACCAACTGTGATCCACCAAAACGCCACGTCAACAACTTGATAATTTTATAAATTGTTTTAGATTTTTTGGTATTTGAAAATTATGTTTGTGTAGATTTTTAAGGGAAGATTTAGAAGCATTGATTTTGTAGGAGAATATCTTATGTGTATAAAATAATGACGTTTTACTTAAACAATGCAGTGAAACTGTCATAAAGGACAACATTGAAGGAATACAGTTATAAAATATTAGTGATTTGTCCATATGTAATAGGGGTTAATAAGCCCTCTTTCTTAATCCCAGCTTCCCCACTTTACCAAACTGTGTGATTGTAGGCAATTGTAAGCAAAATCTATGACATATAGAGCATGTTTGGTGCTGTCACTGGTCGATCTGGAAGGCACAAAACCCATCTGACCTGTGTGGATCACACTGGGAAGGTAGATCTCTAGATGGGTTGCAAGGAATTTAGCCATACTTGTGGTGTCTAAGTTTAAGAGTGAGATGGGCCAGTAGGATTGACACTGGGTTGGATCTTTAACTGGTTTGGCGATCAGTGCTGCCGTTATCAGGGTCAGCCCGAGGGACCGGTACATTTGGTTGTAGACCTCAGTTAGTAGGGGCGCTATCAGTGGGGTACAGTGCTTATAGAATGCGGCTGCAAAGTCTTCGGGGCATTGAGCCTTTCATAGTTTTAAGAGTTTTATGACTGTCAAAACCTCTGATTGCAAAATAGGATCATCTAGAGCCTCTATGTCATCGCCATGGAAGCGCGGTAGAGAAATAGACAGCACATATGTGCATTGGGCATCTGAGTCAGAGTGGTCAGCTTTGTACAGATTGTACAGAAGTCATGGAAGGCATCCGCCTTCCCCTCCTCTGAGGAGCATTGGATGCCAGATGTTTTCAGGGCTTCCCGGATGCAGCCCTTCATCTGCTGGGCATGCAATTTGTTCGCCAAGAGAGAGCCTGCTTTATTACCTCCCTCGTAGAACTGGGTACCCGATCGGGCTAAGATGTAATTGGACCTTCATATTCCAGAGAGTGGATTTGACCGCAGACTGTGTTAAGATTCCACCAGAGTTTCTTAGAGGGGTTGGATTTATGAAGTTGCTCTGCTCAGAGAAACTCATCCTTGAGTAGAAGCTCAACATCTCTCATCTGCTTAAGTCGGCTTGCCTCCAGTCGTGGCTCGTGCAGGTAAGCGCGGTAGGGGGCGGGGCGGTAAGTGACAAACAATGGAATAGAGAAAAGGAAAATAAATAAATAAAACCACTTATATCGCACTCGCCGCATCGCCGAGTCAGGCTTTTGAGGCCACAGACACTATGGGGCCGATTCCGATCTCGGTCGGAGGCGCACCCAATACCATTCGGTCGGGAAAACAGCCATGCGAAAGCCTGTTTCCCGACCGATCCGTACAGCACACCGAACGAGTAAGTACGATGCGCACAACAGCACAGAATCCGGCCGAGCCGTACTCACCCAAACCAGGTCCTGTTCTCCGACCGAGGCGAATCCGGAAACGCTGAATCGAGTCGCACGGAAGGGAAAATGCAGCTCCGTCCGGCCGAACAAGTACGATGCGCTTCCCGTACGCGCCGAACCCGTCGCTACGGACGGCACGTCAAAGCATCCGGGAGAGGCGCACATAAGCTCCGATTCGTGCCACAACACGATCCACGGCTACGAGACGAACACGCCAGCGACGAGGACGACGCGAAGCGACGAGGACGACGCGAAGCAACAAGAAGGATGAACGACACGAACCAACTATGAATCCCTTCGTCCCGATCATACCAATATACTACATTTACTACCGGAACAGGCACGGACGCGTACGGCGCAGAAGGTAAGTCAGACACCAACCACAAAACACATACAACACGTACACGACACATCACACACACACAGAGGGATGCAGAATATACTTACACCAGCAACAGCAGTACCATAGGGGCGGGATGCCCATCACCAATGCCACATATGCACACAGGGGCCTGAATGCGCACCACCACCCCTACCCAGGGGGGGCAGGATGACTACCACTACTACCACCCTCACCCAGGGGGGGCTGGATGCCTACCACCACTACCACCCTCACCCAGGGGGGGCTGGATGCCTACCACCACTACCACCCTGAGCCAGGGGGGGCTGGATGCCTACCACTACTACCACCCTGAGCCAGGGGGGGCTGGATGCCTACCACTACTACCACCCTGAGCCAGGGAGGGCTGGATGCCTACCACTACTACCACCCTGAGCCAGGGGGGGCTGGATGCCTACCACTACTACCACCCTTAGCCAGGGGGGGCTGGATGCCTACCACTACTACCACCCTGAGCCAGGGGGGGCTGGATGCCTACCACTACTACCACCCTTAGCCTGGGGGGGCTGGATGCCCACCACCACCCTTAGCCAGGGGGGGCTGGATGCCTACCACTACTACCACCCTGAGCCAGGGGGCTGGATGCCTACCACTACCACCACCCTTAGCCAGGGGGCTGGATGCCTACCACGACTACCACCCTGAGCCAGGGGGCTGGATGCCCACCACCACCCTTAGCCAGGGGGCTGGATGCCTACCACTACTACCACCCTGAGCCAGGGGGGCTGGATGCCTACCACTACTACCACCCTGAGCCAGGGGGCTGGATGCCTACCACTACTACCACCCTTAGCCAGGGGGCTGGATGCCCACCACCACCCTTAGCCAGGGGGGCTGGATGCCTACCACTACTACCACCCTGAGCCAGGGGGCTGGATGCCTACCACTACTACCACCCTTAGCCAGGGGGGCTGGATGCCCACCACCACCCTTAGCCAGGGGGCTGGATGCCTACCACTACTACCACCCTGAGCCAGGGGGGCTGGATGCCTACCACTACTACCACCCTTAGCCAGGGGGCTGGATGCCTACCACTACTACCACCCTTAGCCAGGGGGCTGGATGCCCACCACCACCCTTAGCCAGGGGGGCTGGATGCCTACCACTACTACCACCCTTAGCCAGGGGGCTGGATGCCTACCACTACTACCACCCTGAGCCAGGGGGGCTGGATGCCTACCACTACTACCACCCTTAGCCAGGGGGCTGGATGCCCACCACCACCCTTAGCCAGGGGGGCTGGATGCCTACCACTACTACCACCCTGAGCCAGGGGGGCTGAATGCCTACCACTACTACCACCCTTAGCCAGGGGGCTGGATGCCTACCACTACTACCACCCTTAGCCAGGGGGCTGGATGCCTACCACTATTACCACCCTGAGCCAGGGGGCTGGATGCCTACCACTACTACCACCCTGAGCCAGGGGGGGCTGGATGCCTACCACTACTACCACCCTTAGCCAGGGGGGGCTGGATGCCCACCACCACCCTGAGCCAGGGGGGGCTGGATGCCTACCACTACTACCACCCTTAGCCAGGGGGGGCTGGATGCCCACCACCACCCTGAGCCAGGGGGGGCTGGATGCCTACCACTACTACCACCCTAAGCCAGGGGGGGCTGGATGCCTACCACTCCTACCACCCTGAGCCAGGGGGGGCTGGATGCCTACCACTACTACCAACCTTAGCCAGGGGGGCTGGATGCCTACCACTACTACCACCCTTAGCCAGGGGGCTGGATGCCTACCACTACTACCACCCTTAGCCAGGGGGCTGGATGCCCACCACCACCCTTAGCCAGGGGGCTGGATGCCTACCACTACTACCACCCTGAGCCACGGGGGGCTAGATGCCTACCACTACCACCACCCTTAGCCAGGGGGGGCTGGATGCCTACCATGACTACCACCCTGAGCCAGGGGGCTGGATGCCCACCACCACCCTTAGCCAGGGGGGCTGGATGCCTACCACTACTACCACCCTGAGCCAGGGGGGCTGGATGCCTACCACTACTACCACCCTGAGCCAGGGGGGGCTGGATGCCTACCACTACTACCACCCTTAGCCAGGGGGGGCTGGATGCCCACCACCACCCTTAGCCAGGGGGGGCTGGATGCCTACCACCACTACCACCCTGAGCCAGGGGGGCTGGATGCCTACCACTACTACCACCCTTAGCCAGGGGGGGCTGGATGCCCACCACCACCCTTAGCCAGGGGGGGCTGGATGCCTACCACTACTACCACCCTGAGCCAGGGGGGACTGGATGCCTACCACTACTACCACCCTTAGCCAGGGGGGGCTGGATGCCCACCACCACCCTTAGCCAGGGGGGGCTGGATGCCTACCACTACTACCACCCTGAGCCAGGGGGGGCTGGATGCCTACCACTACCACCACCCTTAGCCAGGGGGGGCTGGATGCCTACCACGACTACCACCCTGAGCCAGGGGGCTGGATGCCCACCACCACCCTTAGCCAGGGGGCTGGATGCCTACCACTACTACCACCCTGAGCCAGGGGGGCTGGATGCCTACCACTACTACCACCCTGAGCCAGGGGGCTGGATGCCTACCACTACTACCACCCTTAGCCAGGGGGGCTGGATGCCCACCACCACCCTTAGCCAGGGGGCTGGATGCCTACCACTACTACCACCCTGAGCCAGGGGGGCTGGATGCCCACCACCACCCTTAGCCAGGGGGCTGGATGCCTACCACTACTACCACCCTGAGCCAGGGGGCTGGATGCCTACCACTACTACCACCCTTAGCCAGGGGGGGCTGGATGCCCACCACCACCCTTAGCCAGGGGGGGCTGGATGCCTACCACTACTACCACCCTGAGCCAGGGGGGGGTGGATGCCTACCACTACTACCACCCTTAACCAGGGGGGCTGGATGCCTACCACTACTACCACCCTGAGCCAGGGGGCTGGATGCCTACCACTACTACCACCCTGAGCCAGGGGGGGCTGGATGCCTACCACTACTACCACCCTTAGCCAGGGGGGGCTGGATGCCTACCACCACCCTTAGCCAGGGGGGGCTGGATGCCTACCACTACTACCACCCTGAGCCAGGGGGGGCTGGATGCCCACCACCACCCTTAGCCAGGGGGGGCTGGATGCCTACCACTACTACCACCATGAGCCAGGGGGGCTGGATGCCTACCACTACTACCACCCTTAGCCAGGGGGCTGGATGCCCACCACCACCCTTAGCCAGGGGGGCTGGATGCCTACCACTACTACCACCCTGAGCCAGGGGGCTGGATGCCTACCACTACTACCACCCTGAGCCAGTGGGGGCTGGATGCCTACCACTACTACCAACCTTAGCCAGGGGGGGCTGGATGCCTACCACTACTACCCCCCTTAGCCAGGGGGGCTGGATGCCCACCACCACCCTTAGCCAGGGGCAGCTGGATGCCTACCACTACTACCACCCTGAGCCAGGGGGCTGGATGCCTACCACTACCACCACCCTTAGCCAGGGGGCTGGATGCCTACCACGACTACCACCCTGAGCCAGGGGGGCTGGATGCCCACCACCACCCTTAGCCAGGGGGCTGGATGCCTACCACCCTGAGCCAGGGGGGCTGGATGCCTACCACTACTACCACCCTGAGCCAGGGGGCTGGATGCCTACCACTACTACCACCCTTAGCCAGGGGGGCTGGATGCCCACCACCACCCTTAGCCAGGGGGGCTGGATGCCTACCACTACTACCACCCTGAGCCAGGGGGCTGGATGCCTACCACTACTACCACCCTTAGCCAGGGGGGCTGGATGCCCACCACCACCCTTAGCCAGGGGGGCTGGATGCCTACCACTACTACCACCCTGAGCCAGGGGGGCTGGATGCCTACCACTACTACCACCCTTAGCCAGGGGGGCTGGATGCCTACCACTACTACCACCCTTAGCCAGGGGGCTGGATGCCCACCACCACCCTTAGCCAGGGGGCTGGATGCCTACCACTACTACCACCCTTAGCCAGGGAGGGCTGGATGCCTACCACTACTACCACCCTGAGCCAGGGGGCTGGATGCCTACCACTACTACCACCCTTAGCCAGGGGGGCTGGATGCCCACCACCACCCTTAGCCAGGGGGGCTGGATGCCTACCACTACTACCACCCTGAGCCAGGGGGGCTGGATGCCTACCACTACTACCACCCTTAGCCAGGGGGCTGGATGCCTACCACTACTACCACCCTTAGCCAGGGGGGCTGGATGCCTACCACTACTACCACCCTGAGCCAGGGGGGCTGGATGCCTACCACTACTACCACCCTTAGCCAGGGGGGCTGGATGCCTACCACTACTACCACCCTTAGCCAGGGGGCTGGATGCCTACCACTACTACCACCCTGAGCCAGGGGGCTGGATGCCTACCACTACTACCACCCTGAGCCAGGGGGGCTGGATGCCTACCACTACTACCACCCTTAGCCAGGGGGGGCTGGATGCCCACCACCACCCTGAGCCAGGGGGGGCTGGATGCCTACCACTACTACCACCCTTAGCCAGGGGGGGCTGGATGCCCACCACCACCCTGAGCCAGGGGGGCTGGATGCCTACCACTACTACCACCCTGAGCCAGGGGGGCTGGATGCCTACCACTCCTACCACCCTGAGCCAGGGGGCTGGATGCCTACCACTACTACCACCCTTAGCCAGGGGGCTGGATGCCTACCACTACTACCACCCTTAGCCAGGGGGGCTGGATGCCCACCACCACCCTTAGCCAGGGGGCTGGATGCCTACCACTACTACCACCCTGAGCCAGGGGGCTGGATGCCTACCACTACCACCACCCTTAGCCAGGGGGCTGGATGCCTACCACGACTACCACCCTGAGCCAGGGGGGCTGGATGCCCACCACCACCCTTAGCCAGGGGGGGCTGGATGCCTACCACTACTACCACCCTGAGCCAGGGGGGGCTGGATGCCTACCACTACTACCCACCTGAGCCAGGGGGCTGGATGCCTACCACTACTACCACCCTTAGCCAGGGGGGCTGGATGCCCACCACCACCCTTAGCCAGGGGGCTGGATGCCAACCACTACTACCACCCTGAGCCAGGGGGGCTGGATGCCTACCACTACTACCACCCTTAGCCAGGGGGCTGGATGCCTACCACTACTACCACCCTTAGCCAGGGGGGCTGCATGCCCACCACCACCCTTAGCCAGGGGGGGCTGGATGCCTACCACTACTACCACCCTGAGCCAGGGGGGGCTGGATGCCTACCACTACCACCACCCTTAGCCAGGGGGGCTGGATGCCTACCACGACTACCACCCTGAGCCAGGGGGGGCTGGATGCCCACCACCACCCTTAGCCAGGGGGGGTTGGATGCCTACCACTACTACCACCCTGAGCCAAGGGGGGCTGGATGCCTACCACTACTACCACCCTTAGCCAGGGGGGGCTGGATGCCCACCACCACCCTTAGCCAGGGGCGGCTGGATGCCTACCACTACTACCACCCTGAGCCAGGGGGGTTGGATGCCTACCACTACTACCACCCTTAGCCAGGGGGGGCTGGATGCCCACCACCACCCTTAGCCAGGGGGGGCTGGATGCCTACCACTACTACCACCCTGAGCCAGGGGGGGCTGGATGCCTACCACTACTACCACCCTTAGCCAGGGGGGGCTGGATGCCTACCACTACTACCACCCTGAGCCAGGGTGGGCTGGATGCCTACCACTACTACCACCCTTAGCCAGGGGGGGCTGGATGCCCACCACCACCCTTAGCCAGGGGGGGCTGGATGCCTACCACTACTACCACCCTGAGCCAGGGGGGGCTGGATGCCTACCACTACTACCACCCTTAGCCAGGGGGTTGGATGCCTACCACTACTACCACCCTGAGCCAGGGGGCTGGATGCCTACCACTACTACCACCCTTAGCCAGGCGGGACTGGATGCCCACCACCTCCCTGAGCCAGGGGGGGCTGGATGCCTACCACTACTAACACCCTTAGCCAGGGGGGGCTGGATGCCCACCACCACCCTGAGCCAAGGGGGGCTGGATGCCTACCACTACTACCACCCTGAGCCAGGGGGGGCTGGATGCCTACCACTCCTACCACCCTGAGCCAGGGGGGGCTGGATGCCTACCACAACTACCACCCTGAGCCAGGGGGGGCTGGATGCCTACCACTACTACCACCCTTAGCCAGGGGGGGCTGGGTGCCTACCACTACTACCACCCTGAGCCAGGGGGGGCTGGATGCCTACCACTACTACCACCCTTAGCCAGGGGGGGCTGGATGCCTACCACTACTACCACCCTTAGCCAGGGGGGGCTGGATGCCCACCACCACCCTTAGCCAGGGGGGGCTGGATGCCTACCACTACTACCACCCTGAGCTAGGGGGGGCTGGATGCCTACCACTACTACCACCCTTAGCCAGGGGGGGCTGGATGCCCACCACCACCCTTAGCCAGGGGGGCTGGATGCCTACCACTACTACCACCCTTAGCCAGGGGGGGCTGGATGCCCACCACCACCCTTAGCCAGGGGGGGCTGGATGCCTACCACTACTACCACCCTGAGCCAGGGGGGGCTGGATGCCTACCACTACCACCACCCTTAGCCAGGGGGGGCTGGATGCCTACCACGACTACCACCCTGAGCCAGGGGGGGCTGGATGCCCACCACCACCCTTAGCCAGGGGGGGCTGGATGCCTACCACTACTACCACCCTGAGCCAGGGGGGGCTGGATGCCTACCACTACTACCACCCTGAGCCAGGGGGGGCTGGATGCCTACCACTACTACCACCCTTAGCCAGGGGGGGCTGGATGCCCACCACCACCCTTAGCCAGGGGGGGCTGGATGCCTACCACTACTACCACCCTGAGCCAGGGGGGGCTGGATGCCTACCACTACTACCACCCTTAGCCAGGGGGGGCTGGATGCCCACCACCACCCTTAGCCAGGGGGGGCTGGATGCCTACCACTACTACCACCCTTAGCCAGGGGGGGCTGGATGCCTACCACTACTACCACCCTTAGCCAGGGGGGGCTGGATGCCTACCACTACTACCACCCTGAGCCAGGGGGGGCTGGATGCCTACCACTACTACCACCCTGAGCCAGGGGGGGCTGGATGCCTACCACTACTACCACCCTTAGCCAGGGGGGGCTGGATGCCCACCACCACCCTGAGCCAGGGGGGGCTGGATGCCTACCACTACTACCACCCTGAGCCAGGGGGGGCTGGATGCCTACCACTCCTACCACCCTGAGCCAGGGGGGGCTGGATGCCTACCACTACTACCACCCTTAGCCAGGGGGGGCTGGATGCCTACCACTACTACCACCCCCACTCATAGGATGGACAATGCATGACACAACCAGCACACCACAACCTAGGGAATGCAAGAAAAAGACATCCCCCCAACACCATGACAAGCGTGTGTAGACTGTGTCAAATGCCTACAACACCAAACATGACTTTGAACATACAATGTGACCCCCTAGCACATGTGCCACACATATATGTGTGTGGCACCCACAATGCAAGCAGGCCATGACCATTGTGGCAATGGGGTCCAAACCCCCATCATCACAGTGAGCAAAATGTAAGTGTGGGGTCCATAGCTGAAGCACATTTTGAACATTGTGGCAATGGGGTCTAAACCCCCATCATCACAGTGAGCAAAATGTAAGTGTGGGGTCCATAGCTGAAGCACATTTTGAACATTGTGGCAATGGGGTCTAAACCCCCATCATCACAGTGAGCAAAATGTAAGTGTGGGGTCCATAGCTGAAGCACATTTTGAACATTGTGGCAATGGGGTCTAAACCCCCATCATCACAGTGAGCAAAATGTAAGTGTGGGGTCCATAGCTGAAGCACATTTTGAACATTGTGGCAATGGGGTCTAAACCCCATCATCACAGTGACCAAAAGGTAAGTGTTGACAAAGAAAGAGCTGCAACTGCCAAACTGCATGGATGATTCCTGGTCACAGAACAAAAAACACATCAGTGGCAAAGTAGTGTATGTGTCCCATTGCAACATAAATTGGGGGAGCCAAATACTGCAGTGCAAATAAGACATACCTTTGGCCATGTGCAGACAAACAACACCCATGGGGGCTGACACTGTCAACATTCATCAATGACACAATGACAGAAGTGACCATCAGAATGCAGACCCACATATTTGCACCAATGGGCACACAAATGCAGATACCCTGTGGAGACTGCAGATGTGAGGTGAACAGATACCATACCATGGCAGCAATGGGACACACAAACCATGATCATTGTGCTGACCGATGACCTAGGAGTCCCAGGGACAGCAGGGGAAACCCACCAAACTACATACAGCCAATGGCACACCCAAGATATGCCAATGCAGTGGTGCAGATGCACAAACACAAACAGGCAGACCCACACTGCACATCATACACAACAGGTGAGGGGGGTGCCAGTGTCCCCAGGCAACCACACAACACATGAGGAGACCTGAATACCAATCATACAGATGTGCATACAGTGCCACACAAAGGTAACTCATGGATCCAAATCCCCTATGTGGGCAAGCAGGCATTGTCAGATGAGAGGGAGCACAAATCACACATGTCACACAGGCACGTAGGAACAGCAACTGACACAGCAAGACACAGACACACCACAGCACCACCCCCAGGGCCCCCACAATGTGGTGACCCTGGGCTGCATTACAATCCCACTGTGATGACAAAGCTAAATGTGGTTCACACTGTGAACCACAGTCATGTGTCCTGAGCAACAAACTACCATCACACCTACACAAGCACAAATCAATCAGCATGGCCAGTAAGCCAAGGCCAACATGGAGGCAGGAGCCTAGCCGGGCAACAACTCTCATCTGCACACACTAAACACCACACCCCTCGACCTCCAACAATGTGCAGCAGTGAAGTACACATGCACTGGTGACATTGCACATGCACCCATGACTATTCCAGGGTGGTGGGTGGGAACCAAGGTGCAGAAACACATGACACATGGCCACTCAACAAGACTCCTGAATGTCTGACACACTGCACACTACGCTGTACATGGACATGACGGCAATACCACACCAACCAATGGGATCCCAGCCACAGTCACACACCAATGAAGAAGCCAAGGTCACCCACAAAGAACACACATAGACAACAACCAACATTGCAGCCCGGACCCTGAGGAGTGCCAGCAGTCACAAACACAACGTGTCACAATCACTGAAAGATAACACAAACTGGAAATCACATGACAGGGGCAAACAACAAGTGCCAAGGGGAAACCTGACTGTGACCCATCTGCGTCTGCACACAAACTCTGCCCTGACAGCAAACACACCTATGGGTGACACCCTGATGACCAGTAATGTGCCATGCACCCACATCACAGAGAACCCAGGGAGAAGACTTTGGGGGGAACATAGGTCAACTCAGCAAGCATCACAAACAGGTACAACACTAGGGATCACAGCATGCACAGCTAAACGGAAGTGAACACACAGACATGCACATACAACACACACCTTGGGCGCAGGCAATGTCACAGGTGTACACACTGCCATGAGGGGACTCCACTCCTGTGTGAGGAAAGCTGTGCCATGTGTTGCCTCAGTAGGGCCCCATCATGTCAGCTGAGCACTTGGTCACACAATCAACAATTAGCACCAAATGAGGGCTCCCGTCACATCAGCCTGGTCATGGAAGTGCCAACGGAATCATCAGCACAGATCCAACACACTTGTATAGCAATGTTGCACTGACTACACGGATGAGTCCTTCCCCATTGATGCCCAAACCTGCATGTCCAGTGGAGATGGCCACACGGTCAGGGAAGTAGACAAATTGAACAATGGCAGGCACAACAGATGTGCAGGGGTGGAAGCCACAGATGTGAAATAGCTAATCTAAGTAGGAAATCCCATTGCCAAATACTGAACACATGACACCCTCAGATGCTGCTATGGATGACATGGATACACCACAGGATAGGACACATTCCCCCTGGACCACATGGGTTCCTGCACAGTAACACTTCATTATCATGAGACCAAATATCACCATCACTGCAGCAAGGGCATGGTTAGCATCATCAACAACATGTACATCAGAAGCATAAGCACTAGAGAACAGAAAGTTGCTTTATTCAGCATATGTGTGGAATGAAAACAAAGTCCAGAAAAAACACAAAGGCCAATGGCCAGTCCATTGTCAAAGTCCAAACTTGGTGACAGTGGCAGATGTCACCCTACGCATGCCTGCACAAAACCAGGGACAATCCACTAGGAGGGGCAACCGGGGGGCAGGCCAGGCACCGCAGGGACAGGATCAGGGCTCACCAGGAGGAAGCAGGGAAGGGGTGGTGGGTGCTGGAGAGCCACTGACAACTGCAGTGGAGGTGTCTGACATGGTGTGTGCCGGCACAACTGGGGGGCATGACTCAGATGTTGTGGGTGCCGGCACGACTGCAGTGGACCCTGCAGATGGAGTGGACAGGTCCGCCACTGCAGTGCCCAAGTCAGACAGGGTGGTAGTGGACTCCACTGCAGTGCCTACCACCAGGGGAGGAGAATGGGGAACAGGCAAGGTGGGCTGGACAGAGGGGGAGGACACCCTCACAACATCAGTGGCACAGACAAGCGCAGCGGGGGGGTGGTGCCGGGAGAGCAAGTGCCAGGGGGAGAAGGCCGGATCCTCTTGGGGATGGTATATCTGTGGGTGGGGGAACCTGGGGCAGGGTGTGGTGGGGGCACCTGTGGAGTGGTGGCCTGAGGGATGGAGGAAGGAGACCTGGTGCCTGAGCTGCAGGGCGGCGGCGGGGTCTTGCTCTTACGACTCCGGGGGGACTTGCGGGTGGGGGCCTCAGTCTGTCTGCGCCTGGGGGAGGGTGCACGGGGGCGAGGGGCACTCTGCTCCGTGTGGGTGGGCTTCCTCTTCCCCCTGGATGCTGGAGCAGCTGGATCGGAGGGGAAGAGGCCGAGGTCACTGAGGAAGAGGCGCTGGGTCTTTGGGGTTGCAGGTGAGGCAAGGGAGGGTGTTTTGGAGGGAGAGGCAACTGAGGACTGCGCAGTGCTCGTGGATGCGTGTGTCTGTACCAGGGCCCCATCCCCTGTGAGTCTGGTTTCAGTCCCCTGACTGTGCGTGCGTGTGCGTTTTGTTTGTGGCGTGTGTGTCTGTGTGCTGGATGTGTGTGTGCTGGTGTGTGCCTGTGCCGGTGTGTGTGTGCTTGGGACGGGTAAGGTGCTGGGGAGTGTGGATGGAGCAGAGGCAGGAGGGGTGAGGGACTGTCTGAGGAGGGACACTGCTGCCGTCAGGGAGGAGTCCATGGACCTATTGCCCCTCTGTAGGTCAGACATGCCCGATGAGATGCCCTCCATGAACGACACCAGCTGAGTCAACAGAGCGGTGTGCGCATGGAGGATACTCAGCATGGCTGTCTGCCCTACATGGAGCTGGCGAAGGAGGTACACAGACTCCTCACTCAGGGCAGCAGGGGACACAGGGGCAGGGGTGCGGTGCCTGGCCCAAAGGAGACACGCTCCCGAACATGGGAGCCTCCACGGACCTGGGGAATGGGAGCCGATGGGAGGGCGGTGGTGGTGCTGGTGGTGGCGGGGACAGCAACACTAGCTGGGGTGTGGTGGCTGCTGACACCCGCCTCCATAAGGGAGTCATCCTCCGAGTTGCTCTGGTCCTCAGCTGAGGTGGATGGTGCTGAGGACTCCTTGGTGTGGCTCCCCTCGCCCTCCGTGCCACTGGGTCCCTCCGACCACTCCTCGGCTGCTGACCCAGTCTGGCTCTCCGGCTCCTCCTGGTCCGTGGAGCTGTCCCCTTCCGTGGCCGTGGATGTATCTGCAAACAATGGGGAAACAGACAGACATCAGTCACCTGCACCAAACGCACACACCACTGTGAGCACAACACATTACAGAGCAAGCCCTGGCATCATTAGTTGTACATTGCTAAAAGTGCCCTAACTGAACAGGAGCAGCCAATTGTCAGTCTGATGCCAACCATGGCACTCACATCCCACATGGCCTTGCACCCATCTGTCTGGTGTCTGTTGGATTGCAACACCCCAGTGTGGACACATGCACCAACTACACAGTAGTTGGACAGTGCAGAGGACACGGTGTAGCATGTGGACATGCACACATCACAGCTCTTGCCACTGAGTCAGTACAGGTTTCCGGATGAAAGGGATGCCCAGAGTCAAATAGGAAATGCATGTGATGCATACCAGCGACAGACACCATGATGCACCCATGTCCTGATAGCCATCGCCACAATGGTGTGCATGTAGCACATGTCACTCCCCTGCAGGATCACCAATAAGTAGACACATGCCATGGCGGAGGCATGACTGCTAAGTCATACATCACTGTCTCAGTGATGTATGACTTGGCAGCCAGACAACAACACTCTGCACTGTGTCACAATAGTAGGTCATGGGGAATGCAAGTCCTGGAGCTGCACAAGTGCACATGTACATCCCCCCCACAACACATCATCTTAACCCTCATCTGTCCAGGTCATACCTATTGGACATATGGGAGACCTGTGACACTACCCTCTGAACCTGAGCCCCTCACAATCTGCTGTGAATGGGGAACAGCTGCCTGAACTTCACATTCGCATATCCCAGTCTGCACGGGCAGCTGATCAAACACCTATGTGACACACAAGTATCGTCTCCTATGGTCACGTCTCCAGTGGCATGCTGAGCCCCTACCAAGAAACACCCCAGCAGTCCTGGCAACTAATCCACAGCACACTGACACAGAGGCAGACACCTGAGGGGTCAAATCACTGCGCACAATGTGTCAGCTGATACACGGGAGTGGGAGTACAGAGTGCATTGCATGGCCTGGAGTAGGCAAGACTGTCCTGCCCCACATGAATGAGGGATGAGCCCTGGACAGTTGATAGCTGGCTATGTATGTGTGACACACGTAATCTGCACACTCCTGGGGCCCAAACATTGTTCCCACCCGCTGCATGGGCGTGTGCCACATACCCCAGGCACATGTGGTGGCTCAGCTCAGCAAGTGGACCGCATATCAAAGCAACACGCAGATTACATGTCCGAACACAGGCGTTGTGTGAACAATGGACCCACCCATGATGCCCACAACAGAGTTAGGGAAACAGATGCTGTCCCCCACCTTTAGTGAAGCAAACTGCAAGGACACAGTCCCAAGTGACACAATTCCCTGAATGTAAGGGCCACACCTGGGTATCAGATGAGGAGTGGGCAGTGCACAATAGAGGGACATGGCTCCTGGACAACATGACTGCTGCACTGTGGCAGTTGAACCAGGCCAGAGGAGGGCACAAAGCATGTAATACAGAGTTCACAGTGCAGTCTTTGACTCACCCCCTCCTTGCTGCTGTCTGGCCTTCAGCTGCCCATCCAGGTCTGGAAACACCACCGCCAGGATCTGGAGTATGTGGGGGGTCAGGGTCCGTGTTCCGCCCCTCCTGCGAGGAGGGGACAGTTTCAGCTGGACCCGTGCAATCCTCCGGGTCCAGCCCCGAAGGTCCTGCCACCTCTTCTGGCAGTTCCGGATCCGGCGCTTGTAGACCCCCACGGACCGGACAGCCCAGACGATGTCCTTCCAGATCTCCTGCTTCCGATGGGCATTAACCTGTCAGGATGACAAAGTGAAAAGGCCATTACTACACATGCAACATATCCGTGCATGACACAGTTGTATATACATGTCTCAATCACAGGGGCACATGATGTACACAGGCAGTGCAAAGCTGCCCATGGACAGTTTGCCAGACGTCACTACGTGGTATCATTGCATGGGAAGTAAAACCTTGTTCAAATGCACTGTCACTGCACCATACCTGTCCAGTGCATGTCACTACACACTATGGGGGGTGACAACTACTCAGTGAGCCTGCTAGCCAGTGGCGTGCAGACTTTCAGCCTTGCTAGTCAGACAATATGCACATTCAGAAAGGCAGTGCACAGAACACTCACCTGCTCCCCTGGTGTCCCATACAGCTTGCTGTACTGTGGAAGTAGGCTGTCCAGCAGGGCCTGGTTCTCCTCAAGGCTGAAGGCTGGGGCTCTCTCCACAGTACGTGCCATTGCAGGGTCCAGAGGGGCAGAGACAGCAGCAGTGCAGTGGCAGATGTCGTCCTGGAGCATGTAGTGCAGGCAAGTGAGCTCTCAGGGGAACAGCCAGCAATATATATGTGCTGGAGAGGCAGATACTGTCCCTTGTGTCCAAAGTGATAGGTCCAAGTCGTTTGCATCTTCTGAATCTGGCCAATCCATGGAATAGCAGCACCAATACACGCCCACAGCATCCTTCAAATCTTCAACTTCATGACATACATGATTTTGCAACATTGTTGTGGGTGACCAACTGAATTTCCAGCAACCGACTCGTTCGAAATTCGAAAACGCGTCCGTTGCCAGGCAAGGCCATTGTCAATGGGTGCGCACCGATCGGTCCATTGCAGTACAACGCGTACAGGGGTACAACGCGTACCCGCACACATTGAATGCAATGGGCCGGCCGGGGGCACCGATCGGTCCATTGCTGATCAACGCGTACAGGGGTACAACGCGTACCCGCACATATTGAATGCAATGGGCCGGCCGGGGGCACCGATCGGTCCATTGCAGTACAACGCGTACAGGGTTATAACGCGTACCCGCACACATTGAATGCAATGGGCCGGCCGGGGGCACCGATCGGTCCATTGCAGTACAACGCGTACAGGGGTACAATGCGTACCCGCACACATTGAATGCAATGGGCCGGCCGGGGGCACCGATCGGTCCATTGCAGTACAACGCGTACAGGGGTACAACGCGTACCCGCACACATTGAATACAATGGGCCGGCCGGGGCACCGATCGGTCCATTGCAGTACAACGCGTACAGGGGTACAACGCGTACCCGACACATTGAATGCAATGGGCCGGCCGGGGCACCGATTGGTCCATTGCAGTACAACGCGCATAGGGGTACAATGTGTACCCGCACACATTGAATGCAATGGGCCGGCCGGGGCACCGATCGGTCCATTGCTGATCAACGCGTACAGGGGTACAACGCGAACACGCACACATTGAATGCAATGGGCCGGCCGGGGCACCGATCGGTCCATTGCTGATCAACGCGTACAGAGGTACAACGCGCACCCGCACACATTGAATGCAATGGGCCGGCCGGGGCACCGATCGGTCCATTGCAGTACAACGCGTACAGGGGTACAACGCGTGCACCGCACACATTGAATGCAATGGGCCGGCCGGGGCACCGATCGGTCCATTGCAGTACAACGCGTACAGGGGTACAACGCTGTACCCGCACACATTGAATGCAATGGGCCAGCCGGGGCACCGATCGGTCCATTGCAGTACAACGCGTACAGGGGTACAACGCGTACCCGACACATTGAATGCAATGGGCCGGCCGGGGCACCGATCGGTCCATTGCAGTACAACGCGTACAGGGGTACAACGCGTACTCGCACACATTGAATGCAATGGGCCGGCCGGGGGCACCGATCGGTCCATTGCAGTACAATGCGTACAGGGTACAACGCGTACCCGCACACATTGAATGCAATGGGCCGGCCGGGGCACCGATCGGTCCATTGCAGTACAACGCGTACAGGGGTACAACGCGTACCCGCACACATTGAATGCAATGGGCCGGCCGGGGACACCGATCGGTCCATTGCAGTACAACGCGTACAGGGGTATAACGCGCACTCGCACACATTGAATGCAATGGGCCGGCCGGGGGCACCGATCGGTCCATTGCAGTACAACGCATACAGGGGTACAATGTGTACCCGCACACATTGAATGCAATGGGCCGGCCGGGGGCACCGATCGGTCCATTGCTGATCAACGCGTACAGGGGTACAACGCGTACCCGCACACATTGAATGCAATGGGCCGGCCGGGGGCACCGATCGGTCCATTGCTGATCAACGCGTACAGGGGTACAACGCGTACCCGCACACATTGAATGCAATGGGCCGGCCGGGGGCACCGATCGGTCCATTGCTGATCAACGCGTACAGGGGTACAACGCGTACCCGCACACATTGAATGCAATGGGCCGGCCGGGGGCACCGAACGGTCCATTGCTGATCAACGCGTACAGGGGTACAACGCGTACCCGCACACATTGAATGCAATGGGCCGTCCGGGGGCACCGATCGGTCCATTGCTGTTCAACGCATCACTGTACATGTGACTGGCATATGTCACCATGCCTGTCTCAGATGGTCATATGCCAGCCACAGATAGCTCCCAGGGAGTGAGGGGCACACCTACATCACGACAGCCTGTCCAAACTTTATCATAAGGCATGTAAGGCTGCATTTCCTATTGTGTGTATGTTGGTGTACATGTTGTCCTGTGGGTGTCACCTGTGGGCAGCCACCGCCAGGCTGTGCACGTGTTCATGGGGACAGGATCCTGGGTGTTACGTGTACATGACCACTGTGATGTGCAACTGTTCATATCTGTGCATGTGCCATGGTCACATTTCACTGTGGTGTATGTGTATGTCATGTCACATACCCCGTGAGTCCCATGTGGGACGGTATGTTTGAGCCAGGGTGTCCCAGTGGTACAATAGTGATGGTCCTCCACAGTCTGTGTGCATGTAGTGTTTACAATGTCTCTGATTTCATGTGCACAATGGGAGACAGTCTCCACATCCACGTTGTGTGTGCATGGACTTTGATGTTGTGCGTGTGTGTGTCACAGACGTCCATGTCTGTCCTGCCGTGGCAAGTGGGACCACTACCTGTGGGGGTCATGGTTGTTTTGCTGTGGTGTATACATGATACTCCATGTAATGCCAGTGTCCATGTGGCAATACAGGGTCCCTGGGAATGTACCTGTCGTTGAACTGTGGTGCCTGGGGCACATCTGTCCTCACATGTCACTGTGGGGGTGATTGTGACACGGCAGCAGGAGATGGGAACTATGACACGGCCTCATGATATCCAATGGGCCAACCTGGGACTAATTGATGCCACTTGTTGGACCGTGTTGACAGATGTTGGCCATGTATGTACCATACATGTCCTTACGGAACTGCACACTTCATGTAGTTGTGCCTCATAATGATGTATGTTGGGATATTGAGTGTGTTCAATGCCGCATATGTGGGGTGACTGACAATCTTGCTTACTTCTCCTCTGCACTGCAGGGCTCCTGCTGTCCATCGACCATTCCCAGACCTGGCAACGATGGTGGAACGGGACAGCATCCGACGGTACCGCTTCACCAGGCAGCTGATTGAGGATTTGGCAGTGCAGTTGTCCCCACATTTGCAGCCTGGCCGGCCGTATCCTACAGCGCTGACCCCCAAGGTGAAGGTGATGGCAGCCCTACACTTCTTTGCCACCGGTACCTTCCAACATACTGTGGCGACTGCTGGTGGGATGTCACAGACCATGTTGAGCCGTGTGCTCCGCGATGTTTTGGCGGCAATGTTGCTATTCCTGAACCAGTACATCTATTTCCCTAGACTGCGACGACTCACTGACGTGAAGAGTGACTTTTATGCCCTGGGGAGGATGCCGCATGTCATTGACTCCATTGATGGGACACATGTGGCTTTGGTACCACCACAGGCCCAGGAGCAGGCCTACAGGAACCGCAAGCACTACCACTCGGTCAATGCACTGGTGGTGTGTCTTGCAGACATGACCATCACACACGTGTGTGCCCGTTTCCCTGGTTCAGCACACGATGCCTTTGTGATGAGGAGTAGTCGCATCCCCAGGATGATGGCACAGATGCAGAACCAGCGTGCCTGGCTTGTCGGTGTATACTGACTTTGTGCCATTGTGTGTGATCTGATCTGTAGTATTCCGCCCACTTTTCCAAGTCAGCTAATGTGCACTTGTCTGTCCGTAGGTGACTCGGGATACCCCAACATGCCGTGGTTGCTGACACCCCTCAGGAACCCTGTGACACCAGCCCAGATGCGCTACAATGAGGCACATGGTAGGACCTGGAGAGTGATTGAGCGGACATTTGGTCTCCTGAAGAGCCGCTTCCGCTGCCTGGACAAGACCGGAGGGTCCCTCCCATATGCCCCTGCGAAAGTGTGCAAGATTATCATCGTCTGCTGCATGCTCCACAACCTGGCAGTGCGGAAGGAGTTGCCTCTCATCCAGGATGACAATGACCAACATCCGCCACCTGTGGAGGATCCTGGCTTGGACCACGATGCCAGTGACGATGATGATGATGATGATGAGGGTGATGTCCGCACACAGCTCATCACCAACTTCTTTAGCTGAATGTGAGTATCCTGAGGTGTCATGTCAATGATGTGAGTTGGCATGATATGTGTAGGTGGTGCTCTGGTGCTGTTGGAGTGTGTCCCTGGGCTACTTGACTGGATGTGTGTTGCGATGTGTGCTTACAGGTGGGCTGTACTCCCCAACAGTGTTGACATGCTAACTTGGTTCTGGGTGGGTATCTTGTAACATGTATTGTGCATGAGTTTTGCTGTTCTGTCCTGTACTCCATTGCTTTTGACTGTGTGTCATTTCTGTCCTTCACAGGGTACTTTCAGATTTGTTTGGTCAACTGTGTCCACCAACGACGTGATTGCACTTCCAGGGTGGTAGCTGTTGTGTCCCTACAGGTGATGTGCGCCACACCCATGGACTTCCTTCCGTCTACAGTTGTTGACTGTGTGCCCACTGCCAGGTGGGATTACCTTGCATCTGTAGTGGTTACGACATGTTGCAACTGTGTAATAAACCTGTGCTTCACTTTGTGATGTGCGTTGTCTGTGGTCACACATTTGACTGCCATTTGCTTACTGCACCTGTGGGCTACTTGACTACAACTGGGAATGGGTGTGTTGTCTGTGCATTGCACCGTCTTCCCTGGCAACATCAGTGTAGGCAATGAGTCAGATGGCCTAGGTGTGTATGTGTTGTGTAGCCCTGGTGGTGTGTCTCCCTCATATGTGTCACGTTGCCTTTACTCACATGCCTGTGTTGTACTTGCTGTTGCAGTTCGCATACACAGTGTAATTTTGCAGTTCATCATCCCCATAACAGCACCCACGTTGGAATCACAACAGAGGCAAGTATGGTGTATTAGTGTGTTTATTGTGATACATTTGTGTGAATAGTGCATAGGATGGGTAGTGCTGTACATAAATCTTGCAATCAGAAGTTCCTAGGTGAATTGAAAGTCCTGGTAGACAGAATCCCCAGTATCGGGGCCACAGTTGTCTGAGACATTGGTCCAACTTGTACTCCCCATGCAATGTGTGTGAGTAGTGTTGCCGTCAACAGGGTGAACAGTCTGTGCACAAAGGTGAACATCCAGAACAGGTTTAGGCTTCCTGGGAGTTGCGCTTGGCCATCGGCCTCTCACTTGCCCCTCTTCGGACGACCCCTCTTCTTGGGTGGGGGCCCCTCAAGTACAGGCTGCTGCGGTGCAGGGGACTCTCCGCCAGAGTCATCCTCCCTCCCTGTGGCAGTTGCAGTTTGGGCAGCACCAGATGTTGTTGGCACACAGGGAGGTGTGGACTCGTTGCTATTCATCTGGCGGAGGCATTGTAAAATGTCCCTGTGCACCGCCGTCATCTCATGCAGTGCATCCCATTTGGACTCCACGCGGGACATGTGTGAGTCCACGCGGGACATGTGTGACTCCACGTGGGACATGTGAGAGTCCAAGCGGGCATGATGGGCAGCGTGCTGCTGTTTCATGTCTCTGAGGAGCCCCACTACCTGGCTGAGGTCTCCGGTGCTGGACTGGTACGCATCAGCTATGCGTACCAGTTGTGGGTCGTCATGCACACCAGCAACCTCTGCAAGCAGCGACCTCTGTCTCCCACCCCTCCCACCACCCCTGCTGACATGTGCAGTGCAGGCAGTGGCACGCACAGATGACCCTGGTCCACCTTGGAGGTTGGTGGTGGTGGTGGTGTCCATGGCCCCAGGTTGGTCCAGGGTCCCTGTGCTGGTGTTGCTCCTTGTTCTGTCCATGTCGGCAGGGATGGTATTTGTGTTGACAGTCGTTGGAGGGGTGGGTGCAGGGGTGCAGCTGGTGGTCCTGCTGGTGCTGCAGCTGGTGGTCCTGCTGGTGCTGCATGTAGACTTGCACCGGATGTGCCAGGTTGGTCTTCTTCGTCCGAGGAGGGCAGAGGCTGTACGACACCAGTGAGCTCCGCATCCTCTTGAGCCTGGGACTGGGACTCCTCAGTGTCTGCTGCTGTGTCCCCATCATCATCTGTTTTTGGGAGACACACACAATGTATGTTATGTTTCTGCAGGCATCAATGGTTGACACACCTGACAGTTGTGACTGTGCCTCTGGGTGCGGGCCTGTACATTGCATTGTCCTAAGTCGTCACAGTCAGGGGTTGATATTGGTGTGGCACATTGTCCTGCATTATTTGGGCATTTCTATGTATTTGTTGGGGTGTGAACATGGTCTGCATTGGTTGTGTTTGGTTGACAGCCGGCCCTCCTTCCCACCCACCCAGCCAGTCAGTTATCCCACCATGGACTGTGCTTGCATTGCAGGGAGTGGAAGTTGTCTCTCAGGATGTCAGTCAGTGGTGTCCTGCTGTTTGTTGGTGCACAGTTGCCAGCAGGGCCTTGTGCTCCCCACAGCAGTAGCCAGTGTCAGCCATCTTGTGAGTCCTTCTCCACTCCCTGTGATGTGAGCATGGTTCAGGGTGGTGTTGATGGGACAGTTGTGGGGGTGACCAATATCAGTGACTGCCACTCCCATCATGCTATTGCCTCCACCCCACTTGCCAGCATTCCCATACTTACTTGCTTTTGTGGGGAGTTCAGTGTGTGTGGGTGTGAGGGCAATGGCAAGATGGCTGACAGTGGTGTCCTGCTGTTGGTTGGTGTGCAGTTCCCAGCAGGGCCTTGTGCTCCCCACAGCAGTAGCCAGTGTCAGCCATCTTGTGAGTCCTTCTCCACTCCCTGTGATGTGAGCATGGTTCAGGGTGGTGTTGATGGGCCAGTTGTGAGGCTGAGCAATAACTGTGCCTACTACTCCCATCATGCTTTTGCCTCCACCCCCCTTCCCAGCATGCCCATGCTTCCTTCCTTTTGACTCTGCTTCCCTGTGGGGTGGGCTGGCTGTGCTGACAGGATGGCTGGGAGTGTTGTCCTGGCAGTTGTTTGGCTAAAAGTCCCAAGAGTGTCCCTGTGCTTCACACAACATAACCCAGGGTGGTGGTTCTTTGTGGGATCTTGAGTTAGGATGGGAGGCATTGCATTCTACCAGGTGGGTTCTGTGGAGTTTGTGTTGAGGGGGGGTGAGGGGAGGTGCTTGTGACTATGGTCAGTGCTGCAAGTCCTCCTTCCCACCCAGCCAGCCAGATATCCCACCATGGAACGTGCTTGCATTGCAGGGAGTGGAAGTTGTCTCTCAGGATGTCAGTCAGTGGTGTCCTGCTGTTTGTTGGTGCACAGTTGCCAGCAGGGCCTTGTGCTCCCCACAGCAGTAGCCAGTGTCAGCCATCTTGTGAGTCCTTCTCCACTCCCTGTGATGTGAGCATGGTTCAGGGTGGTGTTGATGGGCCAGTTGTGAGGGTGACCAATATCTGTGATTGACACTCCCATCATGCTATTGCCTCCACCCCACTTGCCAGCATTCCCATACTTACTTGCTTTTGTGGGGAGTTCAGTATGTGTGGGTGTGTGAGCAATGGCAAGATGGCTGACAGTGGTGTCCTGCTGTTGGTTGGTGTGCAGTTCCCAGCATGCCCTTGTGCTCCCACGACACAGCAACAGTGTCAGACATCTTTGATGGGCCTTTCCACTCTCTGTGGGATGTGCATGCGTGAGTGTGAGCTTGCTGGGCCATGTGGTGGGGGATGTAGAGCTGTGACTACGACTCCCATCATGCTATTGCCTCCACCCCCTTCCCAGCATGCCCATGCTTCCTTCCTTTTGACTCTGCTTCCCTGTGGGGTGGGCTGGCTGTGCTGACAGGATGGCTGGGAGTGTTGTCCTGGCAGTTGTTTGGCTAAAAGTCCCAAGAGTGTCCCTGTGCTTCACACAACATAACCCAGGGTGGTGGTTCTTTGTGGGATCTTGAGTTAGGATGGGAGGCATTGCATTCTACCAGGTGGGTTCTGTGGAGTTTGTGTTGAGGGGGGTGTGAGGGGAGGTGCTTGTGACTATGGTCAGTGCTGCAAGTCCTCCTTCCCACCCACCCAGCCAGATATCCCACCATGGAACGTGCTTGCATTGCAGGGAGTGGAAGTTGTCTCTCAGGATGTCAGTCAGTGGTGTCCTGCTGTTTGTTGGTGCACAGTTGCTAGCAGGGCCTTGTGCTCCCCACAGCAGTAGCCAGTGTCAGCCATCTTGTGAGTCTTTCTCCACTCCTTGTGATGTGAGCATGGTTCAGGGTGGTGTTGATGCGCCAGTTGTGGGGGGGGGCAATATGTGTGACTGCGACTCCCATGATGCTATTGGCTACACTGACTTGGCCAGCATACACAGAATTCCTTCCTTTGAGTGGTCTTCACTGTGTGTTGGTGTTGTTGTGGTGGCTACATGTCTGGATGTGTTTGTTAGTTCTATTTGTGCCACTGCCTAGCTGTAGTTGTAGTTGTGTTTGTACATGTGATGGCACGGTTGGATGTGACTTTTTTGATGGCATGTGTTGTGTTTATCTGACTGACATACACATTTTGGGATGATTCTGTTCTGGTTGCTGTGTAATTGCTATGAGTGCATGGTTTGACTCTACCCTTTACAGTGATGTGTGTGTGTTTTGTGGCAGAATATTGTGTACATTTGTTGTGTACTCACCTGGCTCTGGGATGTTCTCTAGTCCATATACGCTCACTGGCGGAATGATGGCCCGCACCTTCTCCTCCCAGGGCCTGAGGTATATTGGCTTGGCAGGAGGGCCACTGCCGGTGTATTGGCTGATGATGTAGTCCTTCTTGAGCAGGTCCCGTACCCTCCTGCGCACGTCATACCACCTGTTCTGGATGTCGGTCTTTGTGCGCAGACATGGTGATTGTGCGTTCACCCTATTGATGATCCTCTCCCACATCTTGGTTTTCTGGGAGATGGGGGTCTGTTGGACCAGTGTGCCAAACAGCTGTGGCTCTACCCTGAGGATCTCGTCTACCATGACTTCCAATTCACAATCTAGGAACTTGTGATTCTTCTTGGGGGGCATGGTGATGGGTGGTGATGGTGAGTGATGTGTGTGTTGGTGTGCAGGTGAGGGTGTGTGAGTGTGTGTTTTGCTGGGTGTATGTGAGGTAGGTATTTGTTGGTGTGCTGATGGTGTGTGGCTTGTGTGAGGGATGAGCTGTGGGTGTGTGGTTGCTGTCTTTTGGGTGCTGGCAGTGGAATGGCATTTGCAAAGGATCATGGTTGTGATTTGTGTCCTTTATATGGGTGGAGTTGTGGGTGTGTCTTTGTTCTCTGTCCCCACCTCCCCCAGTATTTATTGGCTTTGTAATTGCTTGTTTGGCCTTTTTTTGTGTGATTTTTCCTTTGTACTGTCTGTGCATGTTGGAAACGTTCTTGTGACCGAGTCGGACCCTGCATTTGTCTCGTACGGTGTTCTCCGTTTCGTTCACGCTGTGTTTGTGCAGTTTTCTATGCTGCGTACGCATCGGTCGCGGTGTTTTGTGTTGCTTCGGCTCGGTTTTGTATGCGTGTCGGTCGTACGGCTTGTCCTCCGTCCGACTCGGTCGTGGTTTTCGCGCCTTGCATCGTACTTTGCGGTTTGGAGTTCGCGTGTACGTTTCGGTCGGATTTGTTCCGGGTGCGTGTCGGTCGGTTCGATTCGCGTGTTTTTCCGGCCGGATTGCTGTTTTCCGTGCAGCTCGGTCGTTCGGCTTGGGTTCGGTACGTGTCGGTCGGATTTTGCACGCCTTGCATCGTACTTGGCGTGTCAGGCGCCACAGGTACGTGTCGGTCGGTATAATTTCCGGCTCCGAGTCGGTCGGTGCTTTTTCCGGCCCGAATCGGAATCGACCCCTATATGTTAGAACCCATAAAGTGGTAGTTATAGTCATGGTGAGTCAGTGGGTATGAGTAGCTGAGGTGGGGCTCGGGCACCGTAGTGTGGGTAAGTGGGTCTGTAAATGCCTCTCATGTGGGGTGGTGTTGTAACCCTCTGTGTTCCCCAACCTACCCAAAAACAGGAAAAATGAACAAACACCAAAAATGAATGTCCCACATATGGGAATGGAGAAGACCCTGCACAGGTGCACAGGTCATATCTCTCCCAGATCCTGAGTCTGCAGGGAGAGTACAGTCAAAGTTTCAGGGGGTTATCACCTTGTGTGTGGGTGGTCCTCCCCAGGTTCCCAATCACCTCCTCAGCAATCATAGGTGGTGAGATAGCATTTGCAGTGCGTTTGTATGCTCCAATTCTCTTTGGCAATGAAGGGTTAGTTGCTGCTCATCTGGAGTGTCCGTGGCTGTCAGGGGACCCAGCCCATCTCCCGCAGTTTGGCAAAACTGGGACAGGAGTCTCTCCTTGCCAGCCTCTATCTCCTCAGTGTCTGGCCTTCGAGGCAGGCGGTTCGTGCCACCCCCAGCCCCTGGGATCCTGGCGATTCATTGAGGGAAGTCATGTTCAGGAGGTACTGGGCCGCCTCCAGAGAGGTGATGACCTAGTTTTACCTTCCCACTGGAAGAGAAGCCTGAAGGGGTGACACCATATGTATTTGATCTCCGGCCGATCACAGAAAGTCTGTGATGGGTTTAAAGGATGTGCATTTAGCTAAAGTGTTCAGTAACAAATCCTGAAATAGTTGTAGGGTGGCACCATTAAAGGAGACTTGCCCCCTCTCGCAGGTTTGAAACATGAGAGACTCTTTGTCGTTGAAGAAATGGACCTGTGTGAGTATATCTGGTGGTAGTGCTCCAGCCTGGTGCCTCGGGGCTACTCTGTGGGTTCTGTCTAAGCAATTGCGTGGGTGATCCTCCAGGATTACCCCAAAGAGGTTTTAGACATACATGGGTAGGTCCGCACTTTGAACTTCCAAAGGTATGCTGCAGATGTGAACATTATTTCAGCTTGATCTATTCTCCAGATCCTTGCAATTATCTTGGAGTTGCTGGTGGTAGTGTTCCAATAGGAGCATCCGTTGTTGGAGTTTCTCGCAGTCCACCTGTTTGTGTTGGCCCTTGTCTGCCTCTTCCACTCTAGAGCCCAATTCAGAGGCATCTCAGTGCAGCTCCTGTAAGCCACCACATAGATCCAACTTGAGCATGAGAAATTCATCCTTCAGGTGTTGGAAAGCTGCCAGAAGAAAGTCTTTGGTTATATTTGAGTCTACCAAGAGGGGCTCCTGATCACTAGCACTTGTGTTAGAGTCTGCCTATTTTGAGGAGTTCCCCGTTGACTGGTGGGCGGAGGTCTGATGTAGCATGAACTAAATGGAGGTGTCTTTCTTGCCCCTACTCCCCATCATGGTCAGAGCTTATGAGCTAGCTGACGCCCGGAGTATGGTGGCGTATGGGTAGTGTCAGATATTATACACCCCTTAGCAGGTGTCAGGGAGGGCGTAGGTGCTTCCTCTGGGAGGTTGGCCAGATGGTCCTTTGCTATCACTCAGGTCTCACTCCCAATGTGACCCATCCAGTGCGGTCCCAGGGGCTCACCCCGTGCTGTGGTCAGTGCGCCCACAGAAGTACTGCTGCGAGGGAGGACTTTGGATCCAATGTCCTGTGCAGCTTACCAGGACCTGGTGTGAACCAGGGGGTAAATGTGCATCACTGTAAGGGTCAGGGTGCCAGGGAGGAATGTATGATGAGTCTCTGCGTCAGTGGTCTCCAGGAAACCAAACGCATGTTCTGTGACCAGCTCCAATATGGTGGGCCCGCCACAGCCGCGCAGGCATCTCCTCTCGCTGCGCTCACCTCACAGTGTCTCTGCTGACTACTTTCTCACTGGCAGATGTACTGCAGGGGACTCTCTGGCATGCCCCTGGCTCAGCTGTAGGGTCCTTCATGGGAGTCCAGGAGCGCCAAATCTCGCCCTGTGCAGTCGTACACCAGCCACAATCCCACTTTTTTTGCTGCTTAAGGTGCCAGGGGGGCAGGAATCACCACAGGTGCCGCCGGACACTATGGGGCAGATTTACAAGCCCCTTGCGTGACTATTGCGCCGCCGTTGCGTCACTTTTGTGACGCAGCTGCGGCGTAAATGTTGCGGCACATTTACAACGTGACGCATCTAGGGAGATGCGTCACGTTGTAAAGCCCTGCGTCACATTATACCTGCATCAGGTATAATGTATGCAGGGTGGGCGTTCCCACGCAAAAAGCCATGTAGAACTGACGCAGTGAAATCTACAAGATTTCACTGCGTCACTCTACACCTTCACTGCGTCAAAATCCCTACGCCTGCTCAGACCAGGCGTAAGGAATGATGCAGCGCTTTTTGAATTGGACTCACCCATCTATTGTGGCGCAGGGCTGGAGTTGCGTCACTTTCATGAGCAACTCCAGCAATGCGTCACTTTTGCGCCAACAGATGCGTCAGAATTTCTGATGCATCTGTTAATCCTTGCGCCATGGAGCACTGTATTGTAAATACAGCGCATCCATAGTGACGCAAGGACATTCGGCGCTGATGCAAGGAAACTGACGCATCTATGAAGATGCGTCAGTTCCTTGTAAATCTGCCCCTATCATCCCACAGTAGGCAGATCTCCGACTCTGGTCCCGGGAGCCAGTCTGCTCGCTGCATGCACGGCTGCGTGGCTCCACATAGGCTCCTTGCCATGGCCACACCACCTCTCTTTCCACTCCAGACAATCTGGCAAAAACGGGGATAAAATATGTCAATTCTCTGCAATAAGTTATACGTTACAAGCTAAGCTATTTGTGGCTTGTTAGTCAAAAGCGTTTTGCGTACTGGGATTTTTCAGTCTTACATTCAACGTTGAAAGCAAAACTACAAATATCAGAAATGCAAGGTGCTGTTGACTAAATGGCCAACACTGACTGTGTCAGGTAAATTGTGGCTAGTTGGCAGTTATGTCTGTGCTTGCTGCTGTGGCCCTATTCTTTCCTGTTTCTCTTTGTGGCCTCTGTGCACACACTGAGGTGGACATAAGTAGGTAGATGAGTGGATTATTAGTATTCAGTGCTCTCTTCACAGCTGCTGTACATGTTCTACAAGTAGGATGATATTTCATCTTAAGTAGGTGCAGGTCAGGTGGTGCAGAGCAGGGGTGCACTGCGTTACTCCTGCCTTTCAGCTCGAGAGACACAGGTCAAAAGGAAAAATGGGAGTAAAATGCTTACATTCCAACTGGTGCATGTTTTCGCCAGCGTTTAGAGGTGTCGGTGAATTTGACTGGGATATGTGCTCTAAGAACTGTTTTCTTGTACCCTTGAATTTCTTGTCATTGGTAGAGACTCATGTCCTTTATGTCACATCATAACTGGCCTGCATGAAGCATGCTGCCATTGATGGAATTCCATCACCAAACAGTACGACCATTCAAGTGATTCACCAAAATGTCCTCGTTTACTCTTGTAAATATTATTAGTTCCTGTCCTGAATCACAAAGCTTTTCTCTCGTTAGTTCTGTCGTACTTCTGACTTAAATATCAATTATTTTTGAATTTCAGGGCCTATTTCCGAAAGCGTTTTCCTTCTCTTCCTGTCCTCTCGGTAGGTTCAGCTAGAGACAGCCTGAGCTGTTTTGCTAGTCTGATTTATTCCCAAAAGCATAATAAAGATACATGCGTATATATTCAGCGGTCTTGTTTGTTCTATTTGACGGTAGGAAACTTGGCTGCATCCGACTTGGGTTATCTCAGAGGCGCTTAGATATTGAACTTCCTAAATTGATAACCTCCCACCACAGACAGGGGCGTAGCTAAGTCACTGAGGCTCAGGGGGTGTGAATCTCAAATTCCCCATCTATAAAAGCAGTGGGCCTTAGGGTAAATGTGTGAGGTGACCAAGGTTCAGGATGGACTGTTCCCATGAGGAGAAGGGTCAGTACTGATTTCCATTAGGTGGACCTCTTTGGCTGATTTAGAGTTTGACGGACAGATACTCGATTGCAAATGAAGTGGAGTACTATGTGCACCAAACTCAAGGTCTGGCCAGGAAAGTTTGAGCTCGGCGGACTGCAATTATTACGCCACTGGAAAATAAAATTCCTTCAAGGGGCCAACAGAGTAGGTGCCATTAGCAGAAAGTCATCAGACCGTCCAACCTCATCATCATCAAATATGTTTATTTCGTGGTTTGACCCCATAAAACACACAACAACATATAGTTCATAATACATAATAAAATCAAATTGAAGAGATATACAGAATAACATAGCATAGCCTCTTGTTCATTTTTTGAGGTTCACACAAGGACTGCTCATTTCGTGGGATCCTTACAAAATATGCAAATTACGTAATCCATAGCACATATGCATACAGTGCTGACTTAAATTATAAAATCCTTTTAAAAGTTTGCATAATCAATGACTTCATAGTTGACTTATTTCGTCTATATTTCTCTAGGAGTCTGGCAAGTCACCTCTACTCTTCTTCAAAATCCATGCAGAATGTAAACATTTGCTCACTTCAAGTACAATATATCTATTTGTTTCGAATCTAAAAATTCTGTATACCACTTGGTAGTTTCTTATGCTAAAATGTAGACATTGAGGGCGAATTCACTTGTGCCTAGGTCTACTACTATAGGCGTAGCAGAAGAATAGCACATACCCAATGCTCTCATTGATGGTAAGTGGAAATAGCATCTAAAATATAATGCCATTTCCAAGAAAATGCTTTCACAGGTAGAATACCAAACCTAAATTTGGCATAGAGGCTTTTTGCAAATGATGGAAAAACCCTAATCGAGAAAGCTTTTGAATTTAGGAATGGGTTTATGGCTAAAAAACTGATCAGTGTGATTCCCTTTCTTAATGCATTGGAACTGACGTTCCCCAGTAAAGGCCCAGTATCTCTTGCATAAAGTACTTTTCATTGATTTCCCAATGACTGGACTCCCAGTTTAGTAGCCCATGATTTCACATATTGTAGACATCTTATGTTTAAAATGGTATTTAATTTAATAATTTCGGCCAATTCAGCTCTATATGGTTCCAACATCATTTGAGACCACAATCTTAACCAGAGGAGGAGTGACTTTAGGCCAGCAAGATGCACAGTACTCTTTAGCCTAACAGTGAAAAGCAAGGGTAGAGTTGGTGAGCTCTGTGTATGGTTTAATAGGGATCTAAGGAAATTAATCTCCTTTGGAAGAAGAGCATTCACATTAGTAGAGTCTCAAAGTTCTGCCCCATTTAGAGCTGCTGATTGGACCTTGAGCTTTTATATTTCGAGGGCCAGAGGATCATCCGACCTTTGAGAGCACACCATAAGATGTTTTTTTAATGGGTATATCTTGGCGGTAAGGGATTTTAGAAAAATAAATTAACCCCACCCGCCATGGGAGAAAGTGGGCATGGGGATCACAATCTTTTTTCCCAAAACAAACTCCAGTTTTGGGAGTTTGTTTTTGAAAAATGAAAGTTTTGGAAAAGTTAGACAGTCAACCATCATGTTTGACGCTGCCATCTATTATGCTTTTCCTACATTGACAGGATCCGGCATGATGGCTGTTCATACTGATGTACAGAGGTCTCTGCCAGGCTGTCAGAGATCTCTAAATTAGGAAATAAAGGCAGTAAATCCCTCTGCCACCCTGTCTGCCTTCACTCTCCCTGCTAAATCCTAAACCAGGTCCTCTGTCCAGAGTGGCACAGTGGACGAAAAATAATGGTTTGGAATGCTACCTGGAGGGGATGCCAGTGGTTAGACTATTTGCAAGCATTTGTCCCATCATCATTTGGATGCCTGATTGCCAGTAGCATGCATGGAAACCTGAGACTGGCATAGCTTTCCAACTCTACTACTGCCTATGTTTGTGAATTCTCAAAAGTAGTAAATTTGCATCTATTCAAGGTGTACTTCTAAAGGTGCAGATTTTCTATTTTTCTGGTAATCTGGTGACTAAGGGGCATTTTTCACAGAAGTGCCGCAACACAGATCAGAGAGCAAACTTGCAACATTGCGCTGTGTTGTATCGCCTGAAAAGTGCAGATATGCGATATATCTTCAAAGAAATGGCACAGTTCTGTACTCTCCACGCAGTGGCAAACTTTGGGCTGTTTAGTGCCAATGCAGGCACCCTTGTGCCATAATCCAAGGTTGTCTGTGTTAAGGTCAGGATAATTTTTGTACAGAAATAAGTAAATAAAGATACTTCTCCTTGTTACGCCAGCCTCAGGCAGGCACACAATTTTGGTGCAAGCCCATGTGTACAACTCTTTGTAAATATGGACTTACATCACAATCCATAGGTGGATGCATGAGCACGCCCATGCGCCACCCATTGAACACCTACCTAACACAAATTATAACATTGGAATGTTGGGAGCTTCATTGAAAACAATGAAGTACTCCGGGCTTCTAAGGGCCGGTAGAAGATGAGAGCTCCAACATTGCAAGGTTTGTTCACAGCTGTTGCTGTGAACAAAAAGGCCTCACAGAGCCCGAGAGGATTTCAATCCCCTTTGGCACCATAAGACCTTTGTTTTACAAATTATAACATTTTGCCCTCTAGGGGCGGAATGTTCTAATAGCCTTAGAGCCCTCCGTAGCGGGCTCTGCTGGCCATTAAAGGCCCACCCCATTGTTAAAGTTTAACGCTGGAGCAGGCCTTTAATGGTCGGTAGAGTCTGCCACGGCGGGCTCTAAGGCTATAGTAAAACACGGCAAGGCAATTCGCTGCCTTGCGTTTCCTTTTCTTAGAAAGGCATGTAAATCGACATTTGTGAGGCTTTTTAAATACTAAAAAGGATTTTCTGTCAGGGCTGTGCTAAAATAGGGGCACAACTCCAAAGCAAAATCTTTGTTAATCTAGGTCTAAATATATTTAAGTTCCTGATCCAAAAGATGACAAGAAAACAGACACAGACCCAACTCAGGGCCCCCAGACTCAACTGCCAAGCCAAGAATGTATTTATTTGTGGGGTGTCACACCATAAACACTGCCTTGAAGCTGCAACCCTGCCAATATAATGTTCAATTTTTTCTTCCCCCACATTTTATACATTTTGGTTTTCTGATAATTGTTTTATTTTTCTCTCTATATGAAACAACTAGCAGGTAAAGAAGATTTAGAGAAACCTGGTGGCCCCAAAAAAAGTAAATATGTCTTGGTAATAAATAAAGTGTATACACGAACAAAATGTTCCGCAGCCAGCATTGGCAAGATTGCTGCCATTCTTTGATGAACATTTTCACTCTGGCTCTACGCCGTGTTTTAGTTGCATCACAAGCCATCTGGGAATATTTTCTAATTATTATAGTGTTTTGGATGATTTTTGTCAAGGTTTATGAAAATGATATCTACAGAATTGTCGTGTGCTGTGGGTATTTTCATCTGTTGTGGAGTGTCCGATTTTTTTATCTATATGTAAAATCGAAGCATGCAAAGCAATGCGATCATGTAATTTATTTTTGGCATTTTTAAATACATCACTTACAGAAAATTTGATGAAGTTTCATTGGACAAAAAGTCCACAAGTGTTTTGCAACCTTGACCTAATATGTATTTTCTGCTTATGTACCCCCCATTGAATTCCATACATTGATGCATTCAATATTTGAGTGCACTGTTTTCATTTATAAACGTATGTTGCATTTAGAATTGTTTGTACATGTACAGCATGTACAATTTGCTTTATAATAACCGGTGGCCACCAAGGGAAGCGGGGCCCTGCTAGGGGCTCCCATACTAGCTCTCCGACAGGCTTTCCATGTCGGAAAGCCTGGCATTGAAAGCCTGCCAGAGACCAAGTATCGTAATCCCAAGGGCGGAAAGGCCGCCCTTTGGGATTACGGGCCAGCCTTCGACTGGCCAACGCACTCCTTGAGCCCATCGAAAGCCAGCCAGAATGACCAGCCGGTTTAGTTTCCGACCGCCTGTATTGAAATGCACAGTCGGAAATTAAACTGAGAGGCAGCCCGAAAACGCTCTGACTGATGCTCGGAGCCTTTCCAGGCCGCATCGTAATTGGCCCCTCTGTGTTTTCTCTCATTTAGCTGGAGTTTTAGAAAGTCTCCCACCAGGTGGGGGCAAACACAAGTGTCCCTGCCCACACCGGTGCGGGCAAGGAAACTACTGTGTCCTGAGGGTGGACCCCCCGGGATTAGGCAAGAGAGCTGGCCCCAGGGGTTTGGGTCCCCAATAAAGGCTCGGGGGGCCCCCCTCCCTCTTCAAAAACTGACGGTCCACAGGGGATGGGATCCACATGCCCTTTTAAAGGCTTGGGTAGAGGGCTGCAAGTCCACCCCCTTTAAAAAAGACTGTGGGTCCCAGGGTAGAGAAGCTGCATGCCCCTCCCCATATTTGATAAACCAGGGATGAATACAGCTCGGGGAAGGGGGCCATGCCCCTCTCCCCTTAATTAAAGAATGCGGGCCCAGACAGCCACTTTGGGGTTCTTTTTTTTATCCCGCAGGAGTCCCACGGGATTGTGGCAAAATTGCTGATATTTTATGTATTGTGGCCCCAGAGGGGTCCCTCTGTGGCTAGGGTAGGGATATCCTGCCCCTTTATGTTATTTTATTTCAACTTTAGAACATGGGACTAAGTACCTAAATCCTATAAATGTTGCCAGAAACATTTTTCTGATGTTGCTGCCAGTCAATCAGAGTGTGCGCTCCCCAGGGAGTCTGACTTTCACGGGAGAGAAAAATGGCCTAAGGGAAAAAAGCTCCCTGGGCCAATCAGAGTGCTCTAATTCTAAATTAGAGTTCCCGTGAGACTTTCTGGTGCTTCTCATGGACCCAACTGTCAAGCTGCGCACCCGCATGCACAGTTTTCTTATGAATAATTTCATTATTTAATATACTAAGAATGACTATGTGAATAAAACCTAAATATATACTTGTGAACATGTATATTAGTAAATTGAAGACAAGGGTCAAATCGTAGTACAATTTATATTTGAAAAAACTGTGAAATTCACAAAAAAAAACAAAGGTTACAGGGACGTTATAGTCAGGAAATAGCATTAACAATGTAGAAATTCACAGAAAAAAACTAAATTACAGGGATGTTATAGTTAGGAAATTGAATTAAAAACACCTTTGAAATTCACTGAAAAAACAAAATTACAGGGATGTAATAATTAGGTTCCAATATTACACACACAAAACCATAGAAATTCAGCAATGATAGTTATCTCAAGTAACAATGATTAATGCCCTAAGGTAAATATAACTCACACCCTTGCCATGCACTGCTAATTACCCCACATATTGCATCACTCATGGCATCTTCTATGACTTCATTGATAATATGACTGGAACATTTGCAGTGCAATTATTGTTGAGAAAACTGCATGGCCATGTTTTCAGGGCTAAGAGACGAGTCCTGCAGAACTCCAAAAGTGACTGATCTCTCGGTTGATGAGAATTGTCCCTAGGCTACCAGTTGTCTCCTGGCTGTCAGGAAGGATCTGATCCAGGCCAGAGCCTCATGGGAGATACCAATTTCTTGGCTCCGCTGCAAGAGAATGGTATGGGGAATAGTATCAAATGCTACAGAGAGATATAACAGTATCAACATAGCATTGCCGCCAGTATCCAAGGTCATCTTGATGGTTTTGGATACCTCTAGTAAGGCAGACTCTGTGTAGTGCTTGGGTCTGAATCCCGATTCAGCAAAGTCTTTAAGCATAGGATTAGCACAATGCCCCACTTCAGAGAGCTAGAATTATAGTGAAACAAGTATCAGGGTTTGCTTTTATTCATTCTTAGTTGGCTTGGATTGTATTTTACCAATCCAAAGCTGTAATCCTGTGCCTGGAGTGGTAAAATGCTTTTTTCATTTTACAGCTTAGCATGGCTGGCATTGTGCTAATCCTATGCTTAAAGACTTTGCTGTAGAAATGGCAAAAGACTTTGAGGGAGATTTACAAAGATTGTGTGCCATGTTTGCATCACAAAAGTGTCTCAAATAGGTGCAAAATCTTTTTTTCCCAATTTACTTTCCAGCGATAAACTTGTTTAGCGCTGGAAATAACGGAAAAGTAATGCGCAGCAGCTCATAGCGCTGCTTTGCATTACTTTGCGCCATGGGGGCGTACCAAGCGTGGTGCATGAGCGTTTCCATGCAACCACCTAAGGTTTCTCACGATAAATCCAATTTACTTAAAAAGTAGATTGGGTTTAGCCTTAGAAAACTGCGCCCTTTTCAAGTAGGCGCAAGGAAAGAGAAATGCTTTCATTTCTCTTTCCTTTTTCGACATTGCATATGTTCTGCACTTTACAGCACACATTCAAAGTGGGAAAATGGTTAATAGTTTTGCATAGTATTTTGTACAGGAAGGGTTCCTTCCAATAAAAAACCTATGCTAGACTCACAGAGACACCTTTACACCATGGCGCAAAGGTGTCTCCGTGGCCCTTTTGTGCATGTAGCCTGTCTTGGGTCGCTGACAGCTAAACTTTGTGAATTTCTCTCAGAGAGTCACACAATAAAGGGATTAGGTGTGCTTGGATGGGCAATCTGATGACAGGATGGTGAGGCGGAGCTAAGCAAAGCCCAACTTACAATTGAATAGTCTGTGCTCTGCCTTTTCACAAGAGGCCTAACGACCCTGAATTGTTACTGTAGCCAGCTTGGAACCAGGGCTGGTGAGGCTGGAGATTTCATGCACTTTAAAGCCACTGTCTAGACGCTTCTCTCACCTCCCAGAACCAGGGCACCAGGTTATAAAAAGAGGACTCCAGACACCAACTCTTCAGTACACTTCTAAACATGTTGATACTCTACCAGGAAGAAGGACTGCTGTTCTGCTACAAGGACTGCCACTCTGCTGGACTGCTGTTCTAAAGGAACTGCTGCAGGGCTGCTACCTGCTGCCCCAATGCCTGGGTGAGATGGACTGGACCTGCATATCTTGAACCCAGAACCCAAAGTGACTTCAAGGACTAGTTGGGTGGCCTCCTGATCTAAAGCCTCAGGGAAATAGCAGGCTTCCAACAACCTTGCACCTGCACCTGGACTCTGCCATCTGTGAGTCTATCCTGCCAAGTAGTCTCACCCCAGTCCTGGACACTTGTAAGTGTGCCTAAGGTGCTCTGCCAGCCGAACTGACACATCTTCTCTGCTTGGCGATGGAAATTAGGGGCGGGCGAAGTTTGCGGAGTTGCACTATGCGGAATTCGGTAGAGTTGCATTAAAACTCTATTGAATTCCACGGAGATCCGCTCCGCTGTATACATATGTTGTAACTTCTATGTGTACTAGCGATATGTTACGTTATGTTATATGACTTTTATATAGCGCAAATCACCTTCAGGTCTCTAAGCGCTTCTAGAGAAGAGTGAGCAAGTCACTGGGGCAGAAATAAAATAGCAGCGTCGGCATGTGCACATAGGCATTGGAATGCGGGATTTTCAAAGCACCGCACATCTAGAGTATGCCATGCACAGAAAAAAAGTTAGAAAGCCCTCATTAAGCCGATCAGTACCAATGTGCAAGTGCAAAGAAAGCAACCCCAGCACTGGGTTCTCTACTATGATCCTGCTCCAGGACCAACAAACCAACCTCCTCCTACAATGACACTAAGTCCCCAGTTGAACTGGAAGGGCCGTTCCTCACACAAACTCATCACAGGCAGGAACGACTCCTCCATGTGGGCGGAGGAGCATCGCCCCACTGCTTTCTCACAGTGAGAGAAGCAGAAACATAAAATGGTATTGTAAATACCATTTTATGTTTCTGCTTCTCACACTGCGAGAAAGCAGAAGGGTTTGGTTGAGGGCGGGCAGGTGGGTGGTCCTGCTCTAGGGCAGTGGAGGAGTGGCTTGCCCACTCTGAGGGTGCTGACTGGTTGGTCAGCCCCAGGGCTGACCAAACCAGTCATACGCACTCTCCCTTTTCTCCATGTGAACTGCATGCAGCCTACATGGAGAAAATGGCCTGCCTATAGACGCCTGTGTGGTCGGCGTCCCAACCAATCACAACGCTGCCATTGCAGCATTGTGATTGGCTTTGGGGAGGGAGGCTGCCTGCTTCCTGTGTGGAGCAGACAAGCAGAGGCGACGCGGGACGACGCGGGACCGGACCGGGCTGGCAAAGGTAAGTTAACTTTTTTTTTATTATTTCAAATTAAACCAACCCCCCAGCACGACCCCCTCCCCGTGTGCCCCCCCGCCCCTCCACCCGGGAGTCATGCCGGCCGTGACTGTGCACTCACCACTACCGGTGCTGGCTCAGGGTGGCCTCGGTCTCTTCTGTACTGGGTGACAGCCAGCTCTTGTTAGCAGCTAGCAAGGCCTCTTCACTGGAACAACTTCCATGTTAGCCAATCCCTCACTCTACATTAATTCTACATTGACGTCAATGCGCCTCACGCTCACTCATGGCAGTTGCCCCAGCAACCTTAAAGGAGAAGCAGCTGGTCTGGACTCTGTAGCGTTTGAACTGAAGACCATTGCTTCAGCCCTTACAGGAGCTTCACGTTCTGGTTTGGCGCGATCCACCGCCATCGGTCCATAGCATGGAAGAGAGAGCACTCGTTTGGGGTATGTTTCTTCTGTTTGGCTGGATATGATGGATGATGTTTTAAAACACAAACAAGTTTCCCTGAAGATGGGGCTTACACAGGCCATTGTAAATACAATATGAGACTAGGCCTCGGGCATCCAAATTAAGACATTCTGAGGTGCATGGAAGCGTGGTTAATAAATGCGCTTTTTGAAGGTAATACAATAAAGAAGCAGACGTTGTTATAGAAACCACTAGTACCTCCCTGGCACTCTAAGCACTGCCGATATCCGCAAGATAAGCTCCGGCACTTTTCATCTGTGTTAAATTCGTAGGGGTGGACCCGGGGTCTCCCAGCGCCAGTAAACTCTGCTACGTGGCAGGAGGCAGAGTTTTTTGCAGAACTCCACGCTCCAAGCGGAGCACACAGTGCAAAAACTTTGCACGCTCCACCGGCGGAACAGAGTTCATCGCCCACCCTTAGTAGAAACCTGAGCAGAACTGAAGCATCTCCGCTGCTGCATGGATTGGACCACTCGCAAAAGACCCATATTGCATTGCAGCTCTTCAGAACCGTTGCATTGTCCTGACTGCGTGCCGCATCCTCAGCTCAGGCCATCGCATCCCTCGTTGATGGCAGTTTCGACGACAATGATGGACTCTGCATTGCAGCCTTACAGCTCTTCTGAACCAACACACTGCCCTGACTGCGCATCGCAGCCTCGACGCCGACCCTCAATAACAATGTAGGTCCTTGCATCAATGCCTCGCCTCACCTCGGAACCTACTCTACACTTTGGCTGGCCAACACATCTTTGACGCAGATCCATGCAATGCTTTGCAAAACAGGATTTAAGAGACTTTGTTCAGCAGGCCTAACTGGGCCCCTGTAGCTGGCCCAAGCTCCATCTCGGTCAGCCTGAACTTGTGGCCTGGTCCGGAGCAACCAGTTTTCCACAGTTGATGCTTGGTGCTTTTTGGTGCTAGTTTGACCTAAACCTTAAAATTGAATATCTCCACTTCTACTAATTGTATTTTTGTCATTTTGGCCAGGTTTTCTTTCTTAAAGAAAGTTCTATTTTTCTAACTTGGTGTGGGATTCTTTTTGTGTGGTGTTTTCACTTTATTACTGTTTGAAGTGGTGGCAACTACTTTAAATATTTCCTCTAAGTTAAGCCTGACTGATCTGTGCCAAGCTACCAGAAGGTTGATCACAGGTTAATTTAGGGTTGGCTTATGCCTCACCCTGACAGGTATTGTGGTGTCTGCTTGACCAGGGCTCACGCTCAAGTCAACCAGCAACCCAGTTTCTCACAACAAATAATTATGACTCCAAGATACTAGCAAGAAAATACTCATTCTATTTTTATGGATCCCAAATGCCAGGTGAAGATAGAAGGTAACAGATTTCACCCAAGGATCATAATTTTTGATTACTAAGCATTTATTGATATATAGGGCTGCTTGGCATAAGAGTAAAGATGGAATAGGTGACATTGAAGACCTATCGGAGTTGGATCCATTAGCAAAACATTAGGATTATATCTCATATTTTATTATCCATTGCTGTTGGAAATTTCCTTACTGCTCTTATTGCCGTAAGTGGAATGTACACATATAATGAAAACAGAAATAGTGCTAGTATGCAACCTTTTAACAAACCATTTGGACTTGCAATTTAGCATGTTAGACTGCCATCAGATCCTATAGGTACCAGAGTTCAGGTATAAGTATGGAGGTATACTAATACATACAGGAGAATATTTAGATTGAACTTTTTGAAAGCAGTCTTTAAATCCCCAAACTGGTATAAATTAGTTGCCACTTTTTTGGTGTATTTCTCATGGATTAATTGCACTGGCATGATACTCTCTACAACAGAGTCATTTTTGTGAAGTCTCATGTGTTTCAACTGAAGTATATTTTCATGTTTCACCCATGATTACAGGTTTTCTAACATTGGGGCAGCAGATAAATTCCCTACTGCTTATAATTTTTGGGCTGTGAGGGGAATCCCATCTTGTAATTGAAACTTTGTCATAATCCCTTTCCAAGAAGCCGGACCATACCTACATGCAAGCAGTCAGTGAATAGTGGGGCTAAGTAATTTTCCAAAAGTTCTGGAATTTGTTTTAGAACTATTACAAGGACCTCATTAGGGTTGAGAGCCATGGATGCTCAAGCTGACTTAATTTACTTTATGATATCAATGGATAGTGCTAACAGTGTATCACATAGATCGAGTGTTGGCCATTTGTCAACTATATTTGATGTCCATAGCTGATCTCATTATTTTTTGCTGCAGGGGTAGTCATTTTATATTTTTTTAATTGGTAATTTCACTACTTCAAATACTACTCCAAAAGTATCTGGAATTTCTGGACTAAGCTGACATTGTTCTAAAACACCAAAAATGGGATAACTGTTTGTTTTTTATCATCTAGTCTTTTAAGGTATTCAACCTTAATATCGATTACAGAATATTGTGGACAAAATATAGAGGGCCAAATTCCCACCTTTCATCTCTGAACCCAAGGAGATCACCTGCAGTGTCCCCCAGATTTCATCCCTCAGCCCCATGGTGCTGTGGTTCTTTCTGAATCCTGATTTTGTGTTGTTTAGAAGATGGTGAAGTTTGAGGTGGGTTGTGAGTTGCTTGTCAATGGCCTTCTCTATCACTTTGGCTGGATAGGAGAGCAGGGAGATGGGTCAGAAGTTGCTCAGTTGATTCTGGTCACCTGTGGTCTTCTTGAGGAGGGCATTGATTTCTGCAACTTTCCATTCATCTGGGAAACTGGTGGACGTGATGGAGGTGTTGATGATGTGGGTCAGGGTGATGCTGATTGGTGATGTTCTTAAGTCATAGATGTGGTGGGGGCATGGTGGGTAGGGGATTAGCACTTGGGGTTGTGTACAATTATTTGTGGATGGTTGGCAAGACTGTGGATGCTATGACCCCCCTAGCCAACATCGTCAGATCCCACGGTCTCAACATAATTTCCTACGTAGATGACACCCAACCCATCCTCTCACTCATCGACGACCCCACCACTACCAGAACTAACTTCCACAGATGCACGTCAAACATCGCCAACTGGATGAAGAACAACTGCCTGCAGCTGAACACAGACAAGATGGAAGTACTGATCTTTGGCAACAGCAGCAACACATGGAATGACTCCTGGTGGCCAACAGACCTAGGAGCCACACTCACTCCCTTCAACCACACCAGAAACCTCAGAATCATCATTGACAACAAGCTCACTATAAAATCACAGATTAACACTGTCTCCTCCGGCTGCTTCCTCACTCTTCACATGCTACGTAAGGTCTTCAAGTGGCTACCCCACACAGGAGACGCAAGCCCTCATCACCAGCCGACTGGACTACGCCAATGCCCTCTACGTAGGAATCACCACACACCTTCTACAGAGACTTCAGACCATACAGAACACCGCAGCCAGACTCATACTTGGCCTTCCCTAATGAACACACATCACACTCTACTTCAGAAAACTCCATTGGCTCTCTGTACAGAAGAGATGCCAAATTCAAGCTGCTGACCCACGCACACAAGTCTCTACACAACCAAGGACCCACCTATATTAACTACTGCCTAAACTTCCACCTACCATCAAGAAGACTACACTCCACCTCACTTTCACTTGCCCACATCTACCGAAGCAGGAGTGGAGGAAGCTCCTTCTTCCACATCGCAGAAAAGACCTGGAACAGCCTCCTCACTTCCAGAATATCGAATAGCCCTCAAGACCTGGCTGTTCGAGTAAGCCTCCGGGGCCTGCAAGCACCTGGATACCCTATCGGGTGATTAGCCACGCTTTATAAGTGCTGATTTAATGATTGATTGATGGTATTCAATCCTAATATCGACTACAGAATATTGTGGACAAAATATAGAGGACCAACATGTTGAAAAGGTAAGAGTATATAGATAAGTATAGGTTTGCTTTCCTTGACTCCACATCTATGTACCTTGACGATATATCTTCAAGTTAGAAGATGTGTATTTAAGAAATGTAAAACTATACTTACCTATATGCAGTTATCGTCTCCAAATTTTGGTCCATTATATTTTGGCCATGATATTTTGATATCATGATGTTTCTGTAGACTACACTCGTACATACAACAGACTTACGGGCCTATTACGAGTCTGGTGGTCTATGACTGCCAGACTCACCGTGGTGCAGTAGTGGCGGTCCTGCAGCTGCCCTATTCCGATGCAGCCATTCGGACTACAACCGCTGCGCCGGCTGTGCCAGGGAACTGCTGTGCCCTGGAGGTGGCGCAGTGGACAGGGGTATCCAATATGCAAGTCGGGACTGCCGCAGTCCGGCGAGCATATTATGAGTTTCCCCACTGCCAGCCTTTTCATGGCAGTGAGCCCCCAAACATATAAAGGGGGTCTACAAGGCCCCCATGCTCCCACTGCCATGGGGATGCACGCACCCTAAGTTCCAGCACGGCATGAAATTCTCAGTCCATGCCGTGCTGGAACTGCTTTTGCTTTCCCATTGCAATGCCCATTTTCAGGGCACCGCCGTGGGAACAGCAAAAGAAAAGCCCGCCAGACACAGGTTGAACTTGTGATCTAGTGAGTGGATCATGCATGGCTTTGGCGATGCTGTGCCGGTGCAAAACCGGTGCAGCATCGCCAAAGTCGTAATCAGGCCCTCAGTCTAGTAAAGTAGCATTTAGGTTAACTGCATAGTTCATATGCAATTTATGGTCCATATGAGCAGTGGACCTGATCACTACTGTTTTTTTAAATCGCTTTTATTGTGCATCACCCTGTGATTTGTCAATGCATTTTCTCTTAGGAGGTGTACACTAGGCTACGGTGATATTAATTATTGTGATGTCATTAGGAGCAAGGTTTTGTTGCATGATTTCCTAGGATTCGGGGTCAAAGGTTATATGGTTATATTATGCCATTTCCTGTGATATCATTGAGTTCACAATGGGTGCAATGTCATTTCTGCCAGCCCCGGCATTTTGCTGAATTGATATTCATGAGATTCAAGATACCCTCTTGTGCACTCTTTCGCATTTGGAGAGAAACATCTGGAGTCTCATGTGATTGTTGGAAAAAGGATTGTCTTCCACCAAGACAAAATTTGTGTCTATGTGCACAAATTGTTAAAATTTGTACATACATTTTTTAATGCAAAACCTGTTTTAGTAGGGAGGGCACTCTAAGGAAATGCTTGAGCGGTAAGCTCAGCTTGCATTACTGACAGTGGTTCTAGTATAAAAACATGCACGCATGTTTGCAAAATTTTAACAATTTGGGGCTGTATATGTAATACATTCAATATGTTCTCAGATTCTATGCAAATACATGCAGAGGCATGAAATCAAAATTGTTTGCTTTCAAAATAAAATGTACAAATTATTATTATTATGAAAATGTACACAAAAAACTGCAACTTGGAAAAAAGGTTTTGCTGTTGTCCAACTTTAAATAATATTTCCCCCAGGCATCATTTAGAACATGTATTTTGATGCATGTCAATAGTTTAAAAAAATTGCTATTCGAAAATCTGTACTTTTATGGGCAACATAAGAATGAAGTAAGGGCTCTATTGTTAATGTAAATTCACAAAAATGCACCTGCAGGTCTACATTCTTATCTGGTGCAGTTTACGACTTTACGAGTTCACAGAAGTAAGCCTGGTAAACGCAATATTAGCAAACTTTTGTGAATTCCATTTTTTTCATGAGCAAATACACATATATATTTGTTCATGCAAAAACCTGATGAGATCTCACAAATTCATTTGTAATTTTGTTTTACTCTTTCTTCTCCAGGATTAAAATGACTTTTCAGACCACACTTACTCCTTCCTGGAGAACGTTTAACTCTTGGCCCTGTCATCAGTAAATTTCAGTCTTTTACAATGTGGGAACAGATTAGAGAGGAGTTGAGGAACACTATTAAACATGTACGTTTTTGAGTATGCACAGACTTACAGGGCATTAAACTTCTGGAACCAGCCCTTCTAGCTGGTGTATGTAGACCTGTAGCACAATGTCAAAATTAGAGTCTTGCTAGAATCCATACTCTGATATAAAACAAGCATTTGCAATGCAATAGGTCTCGCATTCACGCGTGTTTGAGCTATTGGCATTGTAAATGACAATGCCTTTTATTTATGTTTTGAGTTTTAAAACATAAGTAAAAGGCATTGTCATTTACAATACTAATAGCTTAAACTCTTGCAAATGCGAGACCTATTGCATTGCAATAAAGGGCCTTCTAGACCGCTTGTTAGATTGTAAATATCAGAGGAAGAGATCGCCTGCAACGTCTTCAAAGTAGTGATAAATAGTGCAGTGAAGAAGATGTGTAAGTCTTGTGAATTACACAGACACAAAGAGTGAAGTGAGAGTTACATTTGATCTGAGCTATAAACACTAACAAAACGCTCCAACACCTTTTGCTCTGTGATTACACTGTCATGGCTCAGGAGGAAGAGCGGGAGAGGGGGGCTATTTCCTGCCCTCTCCCTGATTTGAGTGTGCAGTGTGGCATTGTGTAATGTCATTGCTATCTTTGGCCTAATAAAAACACTCCAGCTGTAGTAGGGCCCTGGCTTCACCTCCTGGTGCAGGGCAGGCTGTGCTTTATGGCAGGCATGGAGGGGGGGGAGGGATGGATGGTCTCAGCTGCAGCTCGTTCTGTGCCCCTGCTATTACTAGTGAGCGATAGACGCTGAGGTGGTGTTATTGGTATTGGTGTTGGTGTTGGTGGTATTGGTTTTGGTGGTGGTGGTATTGGTGATGGTGGTGGTGGTATTGGTATTGGTGTTATTGGTGGTGGTGGTATTGGTGGTGGTATTGGTGGTGGTGGTGATATTGGTGGTATTGGTGGTGGTATTGGTGGTGGTGGTATTGGCGGAGGTAGTGGTATTGATGGTGGCAGTATTGGTATTGGTGGTGGTGGCATTGGTATTGGTGGTGGTACTGGTATTGGTGGTGGTACTGGTATTTGTGGTGGTACTGGTATTGGTGGTGATGTATTGATGGTGGTGGTATTGGTATTGGTGGTGGTGATATTGGTGGTGGTATTGGTATTGGTGGTGGTATTGGTATTTGTGGTGGTGGTACTGGTATTAGTGGTGGTGGTATTGGTGGTGGCATTGGTATTGGTGGTTGTATTGGTGGTGGTATTGGTGGTACTGGTGGTGGTATTGGTGGTGGTATTGGTGGTTGGGTATTGGTGGTGGTATTGGTGGTGGTGGTATTGGTGGTGGTGGTATTGTTGATGTTATTGGTGGTGGTATTGGTATTGGTGGTGGTATTGGTATTGGTACTGGTGGTGGTGGTGGTGGTATTGGTGGTATTGGTGGTGGTGGTGGTATTGGTGGTATTGGTGGTGGTGGTATTTGTGGTGGTGGTGGTATTGGTTGTGGTATTGGTGGTGGTATTGGTGGACGTGGTATTGGTGGTGTTGGTGGTATTGGTGGTGGTGGGATTGGTGGTAGTATTGGTGGTGGTGGTAGTGGTGGTATTGGTGGTGGTGGTGGTATTGGTGGTGGTAGTGGTGATGGTGGTGGTATTGGTGGTGGTGGTATTGGTGGTGGTGGTGGTATTGATGGTGATGGTGGTATTGGTGGTGGTATTGGTGGTGGTGGTGATATTGGTGGTATTGGTGGTGGTGTTATTGGTGGTGGTGGTATTGGTGGTGGTATTGGTGGTGGTGGTATTAGTGGTGGTGGTATTAGTGGTGGTGGTGGTATTGGTGATATTGGTGGTGGTGGTATTGGTGGTGGTGGTATTTGTGGTGGTGGTGGTGGTGGTATTGGTTGTGGTATTGGTGGTGGAGGTGGTGGTATTGATGGTGGTGGTGGTATTGGTGGTGGTGGTGGTGGTATTGGTGATGGTGGTATTGATGATGGTAGTGGTGGTGGTGGTATTGGTGGTGGTGGTATTAGTGGTGGTGGTATTAGTGGTGGTATTGGTGATATTGGTGGTGGTGGCATTGGTATTGGTGGTGGTATTGGTGGTGGTGGTATTGGTTGTGGTATTGGTGGTGGTGGTGGTGGTATTTGTGGTGGTGGTATTGGTGGTGGTATTGGTGGTGGTATTGGTGGTGGTGGTATTGGTGGTGGTGGTGTATTGATTGTGGTGGTATTGGTGGTGGTATTGGAGGTGGTGGTATTAGTGGTGGTATAAGTGGTGGTGGTGGTATTGGTGGTGGTGGTATTGGTATTGGTGGTATTGGTGGTGGTATTGGCATTGACGGTGGTAGTGGTATTGGTGGTGGTGGTGGTGGTATTGGTGGTGGTAGTATTTAGTGGTGGCATTAGTGGTGGTGGTATTGGTGGTGGTGGTATTGGTGGTGGTATTGGTGGTGGTGGTATTGGTGGTGGTGGAGGTGGTATTGGTGGTGGTATTGACATTGGCGGTTGTATTGGTTGTCGTGGTATTGGTGGTGGTATTGGTGGTGGTGGTATTGGTGGTGGTAATATTGGTGGTGGTGGTATTGGTGGTGGTATTGGTGGTGGTATTGGTGGTGGTGGTATTGGTGGTGGTATTGTTGGTGGTGGTATTGGTGGTGGTATTGGTGGTGGTTGTATTGGTGGTGGTGATATTGGTGGTGGTGGTATTTGTGGTGGTGGTAGTGGTATTGGTTGTGGTGGTGGTATTGGTGGTGGTGGTGGTAGTGGTATTGGTGGTGGTGGTATTGGTATTGGTGGTGGTGGTATTGGTATTGGTGGTGGTGGTATTGGTAGTGGTGGTATTGGTGGTGGTGGTATTGATGGAGGTGGTGGTATTGATGGTGGTGGTATTGGTGGTGGTATTGGTGGTGGTGGTATTGGTGGAATAAACCAGGCTTTTGAAAACAACCCGTCAGGTGGCTTTAGTACAGATGACATGTAACACAGATTTGCTGTTGTCAGCTTCAGCCCATTAGCATAGGATTATGTGCTACCTGGAATTCACATGACTTAATTTGCTAATCATTTCTAAATCCATTTTACTTGGGGGGGAGGGGGTTTGAAACAGACACGAGATAATGCCGGGGTTAAAGTGATTGAAAGCAGGCGCCCGTGTTACACGGGTGGCCATGCTGCTTAAAAAAAAGAACACTAGCGGTTTCAGCTGAAGCAGCGTATGCCCAGCCTGCAGTAAGAGAAACTCATTAAAGTAAATAGTGCTTACGGACTAAATAACAGGTCCCGTGTTACAACCGAAGTAAAGGGGCCAGTCACCATGGGAGGGTACAAATGAAGACAAGGCCGTACTAAGGAGGGACTAACAAGCCTATTACCGAAATCGAAGGCAGCATTTACGAAAGACAATGACACAAGCCAGTGAAAAATATGGGAGGAGAGTGGGCACGGCTTCTCTCCCATACTCTACTACAGCAGTCTCTCAGAGCGAGCAACGCATGCGCACTGCCGCCAGGCTCGACCTAATGAGCCCTAACATAATCAGAAAGGCTATTATCAGAGCTGCAATAATTTATCACCTCAGTGCATGGTGCAAAAGAAGGGCAACTGTTTTTACAGGACAAGTAGATTTCTGAAGCATCTTGTCCCTTGCATATGTCGATACTTTATAAAATTACACACCCCTGTCAAATGCGTGATAATGGCTTTTAACTTTTGCCCACAGAAATCTAACATTACCTGAGAAATAGGGCAATACAACATAAAAAGAATGTGTTGCACCCGGGGCCAGACTGGCCGCAGCGGGCACCGGGCATTTCCCCGGTGGGCTGCCAGAGTGGGGGCTGGTTTTGGGCCTCTGGGGGCCGTTTTTGTTACCGGGGGCCGGCAATATCGGCCCCCTGTAACAAAATCGGCTGAAACCGGCCCTAGCAAACAGCTCGGCGGCACCCCCTCTCCTCCCAGGGGGTCGGCCGAGCAGTTTGCCAAGGCCGGTTTCGGTTCCCAGTCCGGCCCTGGTTGCACCATGCCAAAGCAAATGAAATGGTGAGGAGAGTCACTAAGACCCTCCAAGAGACAAAACATCTGGCAAAAAAGTTTAATTTCCGTTAAGGCCAGTAACTGCTTTGTCTGTGGTTTGCATGGTACAGGTGGAATGTTATGGTGTGGAGACCAAATTCAGACTCCCTAAAAAGGCAGAAAGTCCAGCTTTAATTAGGGCCAGGCAAGGAGTAGAGAGCTGTGGTGAAATACCCAGAATGTCAAAGACTGAATGCTGTGACGGCCTGTTGAGTCACATACTTGATTCCCGAGGAATTGTGACTCCTCTCAGTAGCCGCGGGACCACCCTGTACAAAACAGTATAAGTAAATGGTGCCAACTGTCTCCCTAAGAGGTCTCAGTCAGGAGGATAAACCCACAAACAGGAAAAAAGTATTTCGCTATTGTGTAACTATTAATTGAAGATTCATATTAATATTGAGGAATAAGCAAGACACCAAACTTCCACTGATATTAGGAAGAAGAAAGGAGCCAAGCAAGAATTCTAAGCATAAGATCCAGATTGAAGTGTTAGAAGCAAAAATCTGTGACAAAAATAGCAGCAAGGGGACGAAGAACGGAACGATAAATAAGGTAACAAACACATTGCGTCACTTCTTCCTCTCATGATTGCCACGTGTAAATGATTCAAATAGGAACTGACATCATAAGATAAAGGTTCTACGTCATCTCCTTGAGTATGTCTGGCCTGCATGATCTCATTACTCCATGACAGTCAAGGCCCAGAACATTAGCCGTGGCACTTTTGAGTAGTATCTCAGTATTGTGGCCATCTGATGAAATAGAGGGAGTCAATAATACTTACATTGCCCAGTTCCTTATGAGCACCAAAGACATAAAAGTTGGATCTAGCAAATTATTTGTGTAGACATGGGATCCTTCATGTTTGCAGATAGCTCGTGTTCCCCCCTTTCAAATGTTAGAAACTTTAAAGTGAGATGTGTTCCAACCCATCTGAAGTGTTTGAACATGTGAGGGCCTTGCTGTGTATAATCACTGCAATGATTCTCTCTACACAGTTGGAAGCGACACCTTCAATCCCCCACATGTCCTTTAACCACCGAAGCCTCACCCTTTTTATTAGAATAATGACTTCCACTAACAATTCCTACAATGTATTCCCTGATTCCCTGTGCCACGTCACCTTACTAATATGTCACATCAGTTTCAGTGCCTATCATCTTTACTTGTGTCATAGTTAAACTGCATTTTGCTTGTGCACAAAATCAGTTGCATGTGATGTCTTGGGAGAAAGCTTTGCTTTTAGCAATAACTGTACAGCAGTTTCACACAACGTACAGTGAGCAATGAGCTCAAAGACCAATTCATCTTTGTTGAAGTCAGACATGTTGGTTGATCAGTGCAGTGAGATGCAGGTCACTGAGTGTGAGGCTCTTGTCACTGGTGTTGTGGTGGCTCTCTGGTGCAGAACTGTGGGAGGCTGTGGGCAATTATGATATGCGGGTATGTCACTAAGGGCAGTTCCCAGAAATGGCCTTCAATGACACATTGGCACCGCAGGCATATTGCAAGCGCCAGTTTCTACTGACAGATGTGCGCCAGAGACAATAGGTATGCACGCCTGACCCTGACACAATGCTGTGACCTGTAAACCTCACACTTCACACTGTTAGAAACAAAGCAGAACCTGCAACAGCACTGGCACCTCAGAGGCACCAGAGCAGAACAAGGAGGAATGGCCAGCCAGCTGCAACAAATCTAAAGTAAAATAGTCTACACAATGGTTTTTAAAAGAATGAGTGCAGTTGTCCAGAACTTTTCTTTGCACGCTGCTCCACACCCACTCACCTGCTGTCGCCACCTACTTTCACCAATGGCACTGCCAAGAGTGGTGGCACTGCCCCCTTTCTCTACTGACACTGGCTGACGTCTGCTTAGACAACGTGAAAGTTGGATTTCAGCAGACAAGCAGGTTCACCTTCATCACAGAGGATTGGAGTGCGGGGGTCTCCCCTGAAAAATGTTTAAACAAATGTCTATTTTACAACCCAATGTCCAATTTAATTTGCAATAAAGTAATAGGTTTTGATCTTAAATCCTCTACTCAAAAACCTAGACAGTTTCTTTATTGCCCAATTTACTGCTAGAGCTTCCTTTACTTTTACTGAATAATTTCCTTCAGCACTTCTCAAGCTCATTGTTATCTCCTTTGCTTTGTCATAAGCCTGAATTTTAAGCTTTCAAGCTGTCATCTGTCTTGATTGTGATTTCATGTTTGGGACCAAAGCTCTGTAAATTGGGGGCCTCATTTACAACAAAAGGAGGCAGCGCGGCGCCGTAAGCCATTTTGCTGCGCCCAGCTACATCATTTTAAAAGCACCGGGATGCATCATATTTACAATATGACGCATCCCTGCGCTTTCTCCTGCACTGGTGTACAATTGGCTGCCATGCGCCATCGCAGGCACCCTTGCATCATGGTGCAAGGGTGCCTGCGTTGTGGGGATGATTGTTTTTATGCAGGAATGGATACCTTCCTGCACAAAAACAATAATTGATGGTGTTTTCCTCTTTCTACGTGTGCTGCAGAATGCAGTACACATAGAGCAAAAAACAAGGGTAATAAAAGTTTTTCTCCTCCTTGTTGCTCCTTATGCCTCCCCTGAGGAGGTGCAGGATTCTGACACATTCCCAGGTTTACAAAATGTTGTACGTCTGGGAATGCGGCAGAATCCATGGGTGTTGCATGGGCACCCACATCAACACCCATGGCACGCCCCTTTCACGCAAAGTGATGAGTGAAAAGGGGCCGTATTTACAAGGCCATGAAAAGCCACGCAGGGTGGCTTTGTGTGGCTCTGTAAATATGGGCCAACACATGGCGCCACTGGTGCGCCAAAAAAAGTGATGCACCAGCATAGTAAAGGGCTTGTAAATAAGCCACCTAGGTGTTTTTCTAAGACATTCTCGAAGTATTCGTCACATTACCTGCCCCATTCAAATTCAGCACCTTTTTAAAGTAAAGCCAGCCATCCTCATCACCAGTCATTAATAGTAATAATCCACATGCAGGCTTTCTTTGCCAAGTTCTGTAATTGTGAACTTTATTCTGATATAAAATGCCTCGTCCACCTCTTCTTGCTTCTCTCAGCTCTATCTCCAAGATTCTCATTTCAATGATGCTCGCTAGTCTTAATTGTATTTTTAGTGTTTTAAACAATGGTATGATATAATTGCGCTTTCATTCTGTCCTGCTAAGATCCCACACAGGTGCAAGTAGCAGGCACCTCCTTCCATATGCTGTGCATGTGCCACACCGTGTCTCCCTCTTCAGTGTATAACTGCAAAGGAGTGCCCTGCTGCTACAGTAGAGCAGTGCTGCAGACAAAGAATGGGAATGAACTTGCACATTATTCACAGGATGGTGAGGAATGCTGTATGACTGTCGCTGAAACAAGTGTTGATCTCAAGGTCACAAGATCAAATCCCAGCGAGGCCGGTTTAGCGTTTGGTTCTTCCATAGGTTGGCAAATTGAGTGCCTTTAAATTACATGCACTATATAAAAAACGTTTTATTGTTATGATTTAAATGGGTAGGGCGAGGCCCTAATGCTAATAGTCAGTAACTCTAGGTTAAAAGTTTACAAAGGGCCGTCAAACTGCCACCTTCTGGAGGGACTGAAAGAGTCCTTGTCCCCTATAGGAAATGCAGGTGGGGCACACTGGCACAAATGAACCACTTGGTATCTTTAGGAAAAACAAAGGGGAATTAAATTAATGTTCTATGCCTATGCAAGATCTTAGTGGGTCATGGGGGGGGGGGGAGGTGCACATCAAGGTGAAAAAAAGAGGAAGAAGCAGAGTATTCGGCAGAGTAGATGAGGAAATGCACCAGTAGTGGATTTTGCCTCAGTGAATTTCATGTGCTGAATTCACATAGAACTGGTTATCACTTTGTGTGAGGTTCTATGAGGAACACTTGCTGCGTTCTTCCTTAAACTGGTGGTTTGTGAAGAAGGAGGAGGAGGTTGCTTAGTGTTTTTCTATGGATTTCTGATTTAGCTTCCATGCCGCGATTTTTCTACTTCTGAAATGACTACATTTCTGAGACAATTTTCAGGAATGGTAGAGGACACCTTTGCATTTGGAATCGCTAGCAACATTATCTCTACAGCAGTTGAGCTTATATAGATGGGGGAATGGTATCCTGCATGAGTTGATTATAATGGGTGAAGGTGTATAGTGTGTTTGATGGTAATTGGCAGGGTTGAAGCAAATACTGTTGTTTCTTAAGTGGTGGGTACAGTTTGTCAATGACGAGCACTTTGAAAGGGAGGGGGGCTGCTGATCCCACTGGGGGTAGGATCAATCGAAAAGCCAGGTCTTGAGGTCCTTCTTGACGCAGATTGCCTGAGGTGGAGGGGCAGGACGTTCTAGGTCTTGGAGGCGAGGTAGGAGAAGGATCTTCCTCCGGTTCTGGTCTTGTGAATGCTGAGGACGGAGGCAAGGGCGAGCTGGGCGAAACGGCGTTGTCTTGAGGGCACGTGGAATGCGAGGCGGTGATTCAGGCATGCTGGCCCCTCGCCTTGGAGAGCTTTGTAGACATATGTGAGGAGCTTGTAGGTGATTCTCTTGTTGACTGGGAGCCAGTGGAGTTGTCAGAGGTGTTGCATAATGTGGCTACGGCGGGGGATGTTGAGGACCAGTCTGGCTGCGGAGTTTTAGACATTCTGTAGTTTCCTGAGCTGTTTCTGAGTGACACCGGCGTAGAGTGCATTGCCGTAGTCGAGTTTGCTGGTGATGAATGTGTGGGTGACCGTCTTTCTGGATTCTGTGGGGATCCATCTGAATGTCTTTCGAAGCAGGTGGAATGTGTGGAAGCAGGCTGAGGAGACTGCGTTGATTTGGGGGTTCATTGTGAGCGATGAGTCCAGTATGATCGCGAGGTTGCGTGTGTGGCCTTGTCAGGGTGGGAGGGGATCCTAGGGTGGCGACCACCAAGAGTCGTCCCAGGCTGAAGGCATGGGGCCCAGGATGAGTACTTCGGTCTTGTCCGAGTTGAGCTTGAGGCAGCTGTCATTCATCCAGGTAGTGACGGCCTTCATTCTGCTGTGGAAATTAGTTCTGGCTGTTGCGGGTTCATCGGTGAGGGAGAGGATCAGCTGGATGTCGTCAGCGTAGGAGATGATGTTGAGTCCGTGGCTTCTGACGATGGCTGCGAGGGAGGCCATGTAGACGTTGAAGAGGGTGGGGCTCAGGGAGGAGCCCTGGGGCACTCCGCAGCGGATCTCTGTGGGTTCTGAGAGGAACGGGGGTAGTCTTACTTGCTGGGTTCGGCTGGTGAGGAATGAGTGGATCCAGTCCAGTGCCTTATCGCAGATGCCAGCATCATGGAGTCTCATGATTAGGGTGTGGTGGGAGACGGTGTCGAAGGCGGGCGAGAGGTCCAGTAGGATGAGGGCTGCGGTCTCGCCCTGGTTGACACTGCCACAGTGTCTTTGTGGCAGCAAGGAGTGCAGTCCCCGTGCTGTGGTTGCTTCGGAAGCCGGATTGGGGGGTGCCCAGGATGTGGTTTACTTCTAAAAAAGCAAAGAGTAGGGAGTTGATGGCCTTCTTGATGACCTTGACTGGGAAGGCGAGGAGGGAGTTGGGTCTGAAGTTCTTGAGTTGAGTCGGGGTTGAGGACAGATTCTTCAGCAGGGACTTGATCTCGGTGTGTTCCAGTTGTCTGGGAAGGTGGTGGTTTCGATGGAGCAGTTGATGGTGTGGCAGAGCTGCGGGGTGATGATGGTGGCTGCTCTGTGGAAGATGTGGTATGGGCAGGGATATGTCAGGGCTCCTGAGGTGATGCTCTTCATGGTCTTGAGTGTATCCTCTGTTGTGAGCGGAGTCCAGCGGAGCACGGTCTGTTGGGGTGCCGCGTGTTTGCATGCAGTGGTGGTGTGCAAAGTGGCAGGGTCTAGTGTGTCGAAGCTGTCTTAGATCTGGCTGACCTTGTGGTGAAAGAAGGTGTCAAGTTTGTTGCAGAGGTCTTGGGAGGGAGGGACGTCTGTGGTCTCGCTGTTGGGCCTGGCAAACTCCTTGATGATGGCGAAGAGTTCTTTGCTGTTGTGGGCATTAGCATTGATTCTGCCTTGGAGGGCTGTTTTGTTTGTGGTTTTGAGGAGGAGGTGGTGTGCGTTGATGGCGGATTTGAAGGTAGCGTGGGTTTTTCATGGGTTTTGTTGTTTCTCCATCTCTTCTCGAGTCGTCTGCAGGTGCATCCGGATACATGGGGGCAGCGGTGAACCAGTTGGCTTTCTTGGCATGTTGGTTGCCAGGTCTTTTGTTGAGGGGTACCAGAGTTTCGGTGCAGCTGGTGATCCATCTGTGGAGGTTGCATGTTGTGGTGTTGATGTCCATTGGTGTTGGTGGAGTGGTTGTGCTGAGGGAGTCTACGAGTTCTTCGGTCGCCTTGATCCAGCTGTGATGGGGGGCAGTGAGGACCCTGGTGTATGGTGGGTGTGGTGAAGGTGAGATGTACGTAGTGGTGGTCGCTCTAGGAGTGTTCGGTGGTGTGGGTGTAGCTGATGTTCCTGCTTGCGGAGAAGACCGGGTTGAGTGTGTGTCAGGCTGTGTGGGTCAGTGTGGTGACTAGCTGTTTGAGTCCTATGTTGGCAAAGTTCTCCAGTAGTAAGGCGGTGTTCTGGTCGCTGGGGTTGTCCATGTGGAAGTTGAGGTCTCTGATTAGAATGTAGTCGGTAGATGCGAGAGCCTGGGGTGCGATGAGGTCTACAATGGCGTCGATGAGAGACGGTCAGGCCGGGGGGCCTGTAGACGAGGGTGATGTTGGGGTTGGTCTGGAACTGTAAGTGGAGGTGTTACATGGTCATCGTTGGGTCGTCAGCGTGTGTGGTTAGTCGGAGGGCATTCTTGTGGATGATGGCGATGCTTCTTCCAGGGCAATCAGGCCGGTCCTTGCTGGTGATTTTGTAATCACCAAGGATGACGGGTGATGGCGATGTCCGGTCCGGGGCAGGGGTTAGTCCATGTTTCTGTGAGGAAAGCGGTGTCAGGAGTGGTGGCGTCATGGAGGTCTCAGATTTTTGTGGCGTGTTTGTGGATGGACCGCACATTGAGGAGGATGCAGTTGATCCGGTCGGGTGTGTTGGTCGGCTGGGTGGCAAGAGGTGCTGGTGTGTTGGCATGGGTAAAGGTGCGGTTGCAGTTCCAGCAGGCGAAGGGTCCCTGGGTCTACTTTGGTGATGCTAGATGGCAGGCAGCGAGGCGCCCAGGGTTGAGGGCGAGGAGGGTGCTGGCTTCGCAGTGGTGGAAAGTCTGAGAACCAGGGTCCCTGGTGCTGTGTGCAGTCCAGGTGTGGACGGGAGCAGACGGGCTTGCCTTTAGTGTGCCAGAAGCACCTCTGTGCAGCGGCAGTCATTAAGTAGTGCTGTGGGAGGGAGCTGGACAGCTGGGAGGCAGGAAAACGTGGGAAGGGACACAGGAGGGGTGCGGGGCTGTGGGGGTTTGAGGCAGGCAGCAACAAAGGAGAAAACAGGAGGAAAAGCAAAACCGAGGCAGATAAAAAGAAAAAAGCAGAAGAGAGACACAGAGAGTAGAGAGAGAAAAGGACACAGGAGGGGGTGGGGCCACGGGGGTTCGCCACAGCAAAGGTGGCAGGAGCGGCAAGGGAGAAAAGAGGAAAAACGCAAGCCAAAGGGCAGAGCAAAAGAGAAAGAGTAAAAAAGCAAGAGAGACAGAAAAAGCAAAAAGGGAGACAGAAGGGCAGTCAAGCAGCAGAGCAGTGCCACTCTACCGCTGGACCACCAGGGATCAGGCACAGGCAGGAGCCTGAGGGTGGAGGAGGGCCTCGAACTCCTGACCCCCAGGTCAGCAGCAGTGCACTGGGACAGCAGCAGCTACCGGACGGAGCTGCCATGTGATAGAGCAAGTCCACTAAAGGATAGTCATTAAGGATTGGTTCAAACTACAGAATGCTTGTGAAAGTTTCCATTGGTTCTTTTAATTTTAACCTCTAGTCTTTATCTTTGGGACATTGTATAACTATGTGAATTTAGCCTGTATTATGTTGATCACATTGCCAATAGTAAGATATATCAATTTGATTTAGTTTGTGCAGTTTATCTGGGAGCATTACATTATTAGGACATTTTCTATTGTATCAGAGGTAACTGAAGATCTTGGACCAGAATTTTAGAGACTCCTAACATGATGGAACGTGTCTCATCATGCAAAGTTGAGTCAAGATTTGTATCTGGTTGCAGAGGGCTGTAGAGATGAGAGGTCTTGTTCAGTTTAAAGTATGTCTTTGATATTTGGTGGAGTCCCTCAGAAAAGGGGAGACATTGTTCAACTTTGCTGACAGTGACAGGATGGGCCCGAGAGTGTGATAACACCAGATTGCGGTGAGTAGCAAGTTGAGAAGTTTATGAAGCACCTTGAGGGAAATTTTGCTCTGATTACTGATCAGCTCACTAAGAATAAATATCCTCTGATTAGTCCAGTCCCTCCAATAAAAAAATAACTTTGGAAAGCGATCATCGGGTTATACCAAATACAGGCTTTAAGAATCATCAATCCGAGCTGTGTACGGACTTTATAATAACTCTGCCATCTACTAATCCTAAAATGAATAACAATAAATATTGAAATACATAAGCACTTTATATTTGTTGTATAGTATAATTAAGGTGCTTATTTCATTTAATTACTTCTTTGATAGTTAATATTTAAACTATTCTAAAAAAACATTTAATGCATGCAATATAAATCCAATTGTAATGTTCTGTAAAAGTAAGTTAGTGTAAAAGTTTTGCAACGTTAAAAATGTGTTGTCAAAGTGAGTCATTGTAAAAGAATCGTGGTGAATGTAACATACCCAAGCGAGAACATGAATGTAAAGGTTGATTGTTTGGTTACCTTATGAAAAAGCTTTCTAGCAGCTTTGATTCTGTCATGAAGAACCCAGTTTGTCTTGGTTAAGTTTTGCAGACTTTTGAGAAATGATTCTTCTATAAAAAGAGATGCTGATAATTATTGGCACCAGGGTTTTGCCCAATGTAGAAAACCCTCTTTTGAAAGTGTCATCTTAAGTTTGGAGTGCGACATTTTTAGGTTTACAATATTCAACACAAATAAGACATCCGCATAAGTTATCATATTACAGGAAGAGTCCTGTTGGGGTATGACATTGCAAAATTGGCAAATACATATAGGACACTAGGCAATATTCACATTCAGCCTTACCAAAAGGAAAATATATAAACCGTCCCACTTGGCACTATATTTAATTAAGGTAAACTGTGACTTTTGTGACATTTGCTGCAACGATGATTATCTTTCTCTTGAGGGTAATTCCAAGATATGTGATGTGGTTCTTTGATCATTCAAAGTACTAGTTGGTCTAATCGATTTCAGGGCTCGTGATGACGCTTTCATAATTTTTCATTTTGACTTTATTTTCTTTCTGACAAATGTGGCTATTACGAAGGTGCAGGCGTCTAAGGCTGAAATGGTAAGGTGACTAAAGAATTACTAGCATGTAGTCAGCATTGAGTGACACTTTGAATTGTAACTAACTTGAATTGTAACTACCCATTACACTTGTTTGAATTGTAACTAACTTGAATTGTAACTACCCATTACACTTGTTTTATGACATGAATTGTATAGCATCAGTTGATGAAGGTTATTATGTCCACGACTACCTCTGATAAAACATGTTTGATCATTATAACATTTTGTGACTTGACATCGTAAATACCTATTTAACAGGCACATTGGCCTTCCGTGTTCACAACACGGCGAATCTTTCCATTTGTCCTAAAACATATTACTTGCAATTGTTTGTGGAAATGATTTGTCCTTAATATTAAAAGTGTACGCTCCGCAAAATAAGGGAGAAAATGTGAGATTTTGAAGAATTTGTTTGAAAATCATTGTGGAAACGCCATCTTTTTACTGCGCCATTAACCCCTGTTTGCTATTTATTTTACCACATTATTACTCCTAGCACTATTCAATCATACCCCCTCCTCCACTTTACTCTTTACTTATGTCCTACGTGGCCCACAGCTGTTTGAACTTTTAAAACAGTACCAATAAATTGGGCTTCAGAAGCATAAACACCTCTCCCCTCATGCTATTGGCTGCTTGTATATAATTTTGCCCTTGAGGCATACATGCATTCTCTCCAAAAAGTTTTTTTATTTATTTTTCACTGCAGCAAGCATTTTCATAATGCATTTTGGAGACTTGAATGCGAGCCTGGCCCCACAATAGCCCCCCGAAAGTATTGAAATAGCAATTACAAATGCGGCAATTCTAAACAATTTGAAGGCAACATCTTGAGGCCAAACAATACCAATCTGAAGAGAACAAAACCCACAGGCTTTTTTTCAACAATCTCCCTTTTTATCTGTTTCTGTGAGAAATTGTGTTGTTGGTTGACGGGGGTGTGAGCCATGGTCAAGCAGCAACCACAATCCTTATCAAGGTGAGTCACAAGCCAACCCTAAATTAACCTGTGCACTACAAACAGAAATAAAGGGAAAACAACAAAATCCAATTAGTAGAATCGGAGATATGGAATTTTAAAGATTTTAGTGAAAATATCTCTAAAAAGCACAAAGCACTAACTGTGGATATCTGCTCCTGCTTGACCGGCACTGAGTCAAAGGTTCAGGCCGACAGGAATGGAGCGCTGGTGGAGTAAATTAAATCCTGATTTCTGGAGCGTTGCGAGGATCTGTATTGAAAATGCATTTCACAGCCAAAGTGATGCATCGGATCCGAGTTATGGTGAGGCTGCAATGCGAAGGTCCTGCATCGTCATCAACAATTACATCAACGGAGCTTGCGATGCGAAGTCTGGAGTCGAGGATGTGGAGCGCAGTCAGGGTGATGCGTCAGTTCTGAAGAGCTGCAAGGCTGCGATTCGGGAGTCTGGCATCATCATCGGGGCTGCCGTTGATGAGGTATGCAAGGACCTGTGCCAAGGATGCATCGTGCAGTGGCAGTTCTAATGGGGCTGAGAGGGCGATGTGGGTCTTTGTGACAGATATAATCCATGCAGCAGCAGCGATGGGTTCTTTCTGCTCAGGTTTGCGCTGCTCAGCAGAGGACATCGGTTGAATTCGCTGGATCCACAGCAGTGCTTAGTTTGTAAAGTATTAAGTACCAGGGCTCTGACCAGGAGGCCACTGCAGCTTGCACCACCTATCGCCCTTGTCATCACTGCCAAAACAATTGCTAACCATCTCTCTGACATGTAAATGCGACAGTTCAGATTATTCCAGGTCCCCAAAGCTAAAGGAATAGCTGGGGAGGCAGGTATTAGCATTATTGTATTCCTAAACTACAGTTGTTCTGCTCATCTCTAAATTAGATAAGCAGCGCCACCATGTGGTGGACTGTTCTAAGTATGGTGTTGACAATTAGGTGCTGGTGCCGAGCACCGGAAACCAATTAAGTGCCGGTGCTTAGCTCCGTAAAGCCCCGGCTCAAATTAAGCACTGATCCACAGAGGCTTGCAGAGCACCTCAAGCACACTTCCAAGGGCCCTTGACTGGTGTGGTATGACTTGACAGAGTAGACTTACAGATATCAGGATCCAGGTGCAGGTGCATGGCTGTAAGAAGCCTGTTGTGTCCCTGAGGCTTCCCATTAGGTGGCCAGCCAACTAGCACTTGGAGTCACTCTGGGTTCTGGGTTTAAGAGATGCGGGTCTATTCTTCTCACTCAGGAAAGAGAGCAAGAGTACAGCTCCTCCCTCCCATCCTGCCGGTGATGGCCCATCCAGGCACACCTAAACTCCCCATTGTGTCTGGCTGTCTAGGAGGAATACACAAAGCCCAACTGTCACCCACATCCAGTCATGTGACCCAGAGACACGCTGCAAGCAGCAGATTGATAAGGCAGCAAAAAGCCAACTTTCTAAAAGTGTCATTTTCAAAATTGTAATTTAAAATCTGACTTCGCTATAGGTTAGGATTTTTCATTACAATTTCAAAGTCACCTAACATGATCTGGGTACCTGTTCCAATTTAGAAATTACACTAATACAATGCAGTACGTTAATTTCAATATTATCCTATGGGAGAGGTAGGCCTGCAGTATTCAAAAAAGACTTTAGGAGTTTTTCACTACCAGGACATTTAAGACTTAAAAGTACATGTCCACCTTTGAGATACACTGCACCCTGCCCTATTGGCTTTTTATTAAGCCCGGGCAGCGTACTCCGCTCCGCCAGTGGAGTTTGCTGAGTTTTACCAACTCCGCGCTCCGTTGGGAACGCGGAGTTGAGGCAAAACTCCGTCTCCGCGGCAGCGCGGAGTACACCCTTTAGCCCCTGCGCCACGGCCCCAAAAAAAAGAAAAAAAACCCTCTTACCTGCTCTCTGGCATCTGCGGGCTGCCCTCCTCCTCGCCGTGGTGTCTCTCCTCCTCGCCGCCGTCCTCGCTGCAAACCCCTACGTTTTACGTCTTGCGTGGACTGCGCATGCGCAGTCCACCAAGACATAAAATGTAGGGGTTTGCGACCGGCAATGAGGAGGAGGACGGCGGCAAGGAGGAGACACCACGGCGAGGAGGAAGGCGGCCTGTAGATGCTGGGTTTTTTGTCTTTTAAAAAAAATTGTCGGTGGGACTGGGGCAGAGCGCACCCGAGGGGAGTTCCAGAGTTTTTTTTTAACTCAGTGGAACTCTGCGGAGTGCAACTCTGCGTACTCCACCCACACCTGCTTTTTACAGCCTACCTTAGGGGTTACTTATATACATTAAAAAGGGAGGTTTAGGCCTGTTAAAGGGTTTAATTTGTCAGGTCGAATTGGCAGTTTAAAACTGTGCACAGGCTGCAACGGCAGGCCTGAGACATGTTTAAAGTACTACTTTAGTGCATGGCACAATGAGTGCGGTAGGACCACTAGTAGCATTTAATTTACAGGTATTTAAAAGGTGGGAATTTTTTTTTTAAGTTTTACATTTCCTGGTACTAAAAACTGCCCAAATTTGTTTTTCACTACTTTAAGACCTACCTCGCCTATAGGATAATATTGGGTTACCTACTTACATTTAATAAGTGGTAACCTTTTATTGGGAACAGGAAGAAATGACTATTTTGGTCTCAAAATTAATTCTAATTTAAAATCTTCTTTAATGGAAAAGTTGTATTTAAAGCCACAATTCTGACAATACCACTTTCAAAAAGTTGTCATTGTCTTGTCTTACCATTTGGTGCACGCAGCCTGTTTCCTGGGTCACATGACTGTGAATAGTTGGCAGCTGGCCTTTGTGTTTTCCTCCCAGACAGCGAAACAAAAGGTTACTACATGTTGGCAAGGTGGACCATCCTGCCGGGATGGGTGGGGCAGAGCTGTTCCTCTACATAGCCGGCAGACAAGCGCTTGAGCAGGTAACTCAGGTCCATCCCCCAGATAAGCACAACACCACCACAATGGTCCAGGGAGATTGGCCCCAATAAAGCACACATAGCCAGAAGGGTGCAGGCATTCCCAAAACATCATAAAGGCAAATGCCACATGAAGTTAGGAACACATAGCCGACACAGCACATACAGTACACGCAGCGATCACGCCCCCCCCGCCCCATGCCGAATATCTGGACATGTTACCCACTGGGCCACATTGTGTCCACGCAAGGTAGATGCCCACCTGCATTTGTTATCAATGGCCTTATTTACGACTCCACAGACGTGGCCTGCATGCCTTTACCAAAAGAGGTTCGCTGGAAGTATTTTTATGATACCCAAAGATTATATAAAAACCATGCTTAGATTGATTGTATTTTGAGTCAGTTCTCAGACACAGGGCTGGACTGGCTGTAGCGGGCACTGGGTGTTTCCCCGGTGGGCCGCCAGGGTGGGGGCCGGTTTTGGGCCCCTGGGGGGCCGTTTTTTGTTACCGGGGGCCTGCAATATCGGCCCGGTAACAAAATCGGCCAAAACCGGCCCTTGCAAACAGCTCGGCCGCACCCCCTCAGCCCCCAGTGGGGGCGGCCGAGCAGTTTGCCAGGGCCGGTTTCGGTTCCCAGTCCGACCCTGCTCAGACCCGTTTCTGTAACTGTACTACCGGCGTTTAATTAAACCAACTGTTCCTGTTTTGCCAAATGCATTTTGTCTTAAGTTTTTTCAAGGTAAATTCATATTTGAGCAAAAGTGAGGCCCAATACCATGGTGGGAGGCCCAGAACCCCTTTCTTTTGCCCAATTGTAAAAATCCCTGGTGTCTAGGGGGCTTTCCACTCCCTAGGGGCAGATTTGGGGCAACCTTCCCAATTGGGACAGACCTATCTGTCCTGGGGGGGCAGACTTTATTACCCCTTCAGGGATGGGTTATGGCCTGATGCCATGGTAGGTGAGCCCAACCTTTTGCTTGTTTTGGTACCATGTTGAAATCCATGGAATTTAGCGGGCGTTCTGCACTCCCCAAGGGCAACTTTGGGGTAAACCCCCAATCTCCCCCTCAGTGGGGGTAGGAAGACTACAATGCCCTTTTTGGGGTGAAAGCATGGCCTTGTGCATGGTCGGCCACCCCCAATCGTTTGTTTAAAAAAAAATCTTACTTGGTGACTAGTGAGCTCTTTGCCTCCCCACAATTTGGGAAGGCAGACTGGGGGCAGAAAAACTGTAATGCCCTTTTTCGGGTGAAGGCATGGCCATGTGTGGACTGCCACACCCCTTGTTTTTTTAGGTAAAATATCCCTGTGTCTAGCAGTCTCTCTGCCTCCTCGAGGGGCAGATCAGAGGCAAAATCCACATCTGCCCCCATGGGGAGTACAATGACTTTAGGATCCCTTTTGGGGTGCGGAGAATGGGGCTCCTTTCAACCGCTCCACTCTCCCAGGGAAACGAGAAAGTGGTTTCCTGGGAGCCAGCCCTCCTAATGATGTGATGTCATCATTGATATGATCCGGAGAGTCTCCTACTTCAACCAAGGATGATGTGATAGAGGGGGGTACTGGACCAAGAGACAACAGCTGCTTCTTTTGTCTTTGGTGCTTGCATGTGGCCACATCCATAGTGTCCAGCAAGGAGCGCTGTGGACATTGAGGCCACGGTTATAGCACCGAGGAGTTTAAGAAGACGTACAAAGTTAATTTTTACCTTAAGTAAAGAGGAATACACATTGCCTGTCTCTAAGAGACACACATTACACAGAGAGGTGGGATAGCGTTGCAGCAACATTGGAGAGGTAACTTTATATCACAAGATACTTGGCTTGGCTTAATCCAGGGGCGTATTTATCTGGATCTGCTCTGAGGTTCTGTTTCAAATCGCTAAATCAATCTGTACATGGAAGGGTAGTACATCATACTGCATCAGACTAGACAGTAGGGGGCTGTCGCATTGGTAAACATATATGCCCATAATGTTGAGAAGGAACCATTAATGATGGAATGTCAGTGCATTTGGCAGAGCTGACACCCTATACCATGGTCAAGGGGAGGCTTTAATTGAGTGACGGAGGTAGATTTGGCTTGGTCACAACCTACATTTACCAGCACATGACCTGCATATGAGGCTCAATACATTGGTCTGCTCTATTTGGTTGCAGGCTGTGGTAACCCTTGTGGAATACATTTACAAATCATTATCTGACTACAACCCCTTCTTTTTGACCATGCACTGGGATGGACCAAGAGCAGTCATCCCCTTGTGGAAACTGCCTTAGATGACCAGGTATTCCAGACATTGATATGTGAGGAAGTGCGGGAATATTGTAAAGACAAGAGCAGCACTGTGGTCTCTTTCCTTGTTGAGTGAGACACCTCCAAAACTGTCATATGTGGGCATTGTATTAAAACAATTGCACAGCTCTGGCCTACAGAATTACGAGATTTTGACGAACAAAAAGTAAACTCAGACCCATAAAAAGAAAAGGCCTGAAATAATTATGAGGCAGGAGGAGTTGTTGAAAGAGAAGGAGACCTTGGCTTCCCTCATGGAAAGATCAAGATGTTTTGACTATCGAACAAACAAGACAGAGGCGGATAATTAACGTAATAAAACCGGGCGCATTTTGGCCTGGGCTACTGGACCGAGATCCAAGGAGAATCTCCATAACAGGTATCCAAATGGGAAACAGAGTCATTGCATACTCACAGGTGGAGACAAATAAGGCTTTTGCAAGCTATTATACTGCATTATGCACCGCACAAGAAATGGAATTTGTAGACCTGTTGGCCGATAATTACAACACAGCACCTTAGGAGTGATCACTGCCAACAGGATGCGTGAGGCCCTAATAGCATCATTAGATCGGTTAGATCCGACAGACATGGCATCGTACAGACCCCTGTTGATGCTCAGTCACAATTATAAAATCCAGAGCTAACAGGCTCCTTCCGTTGGTGATGAGAATGAGTCATGCAGACCAGAGCTAGTTCATCCAGTGATGCAATACATCCATAAATATAAATGGTACAGCAAGTCCAGTATTTTCCCACTAGATTCCACAAAATATGGGGAGGTCTACTGTACTTCTACAGCAGATTGAGGTATAGAAGCAAAGAGAGATGCGGAAACTTTACGTTGCCCTGGCATGAAACACAATACTTGCTGTTTACACAGGAGATGGTGCAGACATAGATTCATCTGAACTTTAACCTAAGAAGAGTATGCTGGCCATGCAGGGATGGAGATGCACGAACGATTACCTGTGTTGGTAGGGAATGGTTGTGAAGGCTTAAAGCCCGATAAATGTTTGACCCTAAATTAAAAATGCTCACATGTTGTAACTAGTACACTGACAAAAACTTAATTATCCATTTATGGCTCGCATTTGAAAATGCTGGGGGGCATATTTACAAGCCCTCACTGCCACCGGAGCGTCACTTTTTGTTATGCTCCGGTGGCGCATGGCCATTTTTCCACCTTGTAAATGTGCCCTTTTCTGCCGCAGGCCTCTGCAGCATAGTGTTGCAATGGGTGTTGCTGTGGGCGTTCCACCGCAACACCCATTGCTTTTTGATACTGCCCCAGATTTACAAGGTTAAGGCAGTGCCTAAAACTAATGCCATGGAATACCAGGCATTAGATTGGCGATACGAGGAGAAATTATTCATTTCTCCTCATTTTTTGCTCTTTCAATGTGAGATGCATTCTGCAGCACACATAGAAGGAGCCAATTGCCATTATTGACTGCTTATGTGAAGGAAGTTGTCCCTTCCTGCACATAAACAATCGTCCCTACAGCACAGGCACCCTTGCAACATAGCGTCAGGGTGCCTGCTCTGGTGCTAGGCAGCTTTTCTTTGCGCTGGTGCTAGGGGAAACACAGGGGTGTGGCATATTCTTATGAATATGGAAAACCCCTGCATTTTGAAAATGTCGGAGCGCAGCGCTTCCAAATTTGATGAAGCTTCGTGCTCCGACATTTTATTGTAAATATGCCCCTGGGTTTGTTATAAATGTTCTCTGTTAACTACACAGGTGATCCTCAAGAAGAGCCAATGGGATGTGTATTAGGAAAATGGTTCAGTACTTGAGTTACACCTGTATCAATACTGAACATGAGTAAAACCAACACACTTGTTGCGGTTATCTGTGAGGAAAAACAATTGAATACATTTATGAAAAGCAATATGATGTAATTAATTGGAATCTGAACTATAGGCCCTCATTACGATGCTGGAAATTGTTTCGGGATCAGGACCACCCGACAAGTAGGTGGCAGTCCTGACCTCCAAATTATGAAAAGACGGTCGGAAACATGCCTTTTTGCATTGGGGCTTGTGCTGAGGCCCAGAAAAGGGCTGAAGATCAAGCCTCATTGCAAAAAGACAAGTTTGGAACCATCCCTGCACCATGTGCCAGGCACCATGCAGTGCCATGCGGTGCCTGGCAAACCGGGCATGGATGTTTCTGGGGGCACCACGGGGTACCCCCTCAGGCCCCATAGCCGAGGCCCAGGGGGCCTGGCTTGGGGCCCCCAAAGTTGCATTCTGACAGCCTTTCTATGGCGATTGGAACGCCATGGAAAGGCTGTTGGAAAGGGACATCGTAATCCCTACGGCGGTGCCTGAGCATGCACCGCCCCTATTGTAGGGTATTATGCTCTGACCAACAGTCTGACGGGCTCCTCGCGCCCATCAGAAGCGTCAGTCAGTCCCTCTGCCCACTGCCTCCGACCATCCACTTCATAATGAGGCAGTCGGACAGCGGCACCAGATGCCGGATGGACCGCCGCCAACAGGCCATCACTGGCGGTGGGTCCGACATCGTAATTGGGCCCTTAATATTTTTGAGAAACTGAAATTTCCAGTTGAACTATTGTTGTTTGCTAACACATTCTAAATGGGGCAGGGTAATGAACAGGAGGTGGTTGCTGTCCTCTATTAAATGAGACCCAAAGCCTTGATTATGTGAATAGCTACCTTCAAAAATCTACTATAGTGACCTTAGTCTGAAAGCTGCAAGTTCTGTGTCACATAAAACTGCATGCAAGTGAACTAAATAAAGCATTGTTGAAGAAAACAACTAAATGAGAATGCAGCTGCTGGGGAAAGCATGTAGTCAGTAAATGCCCAATGAATACCATGTGTATGGGCTACTGAGGGGCAAGTATTACTGAATAAGCTCAGTCAGTATCATATGCAGGCTTGATGACATATCTTAAACAACATACATATGAACAATTAAAAAAATAAAAAATAGGTGCCATGGCTCGCATTAGTATTAGATGAAGGTGTCGCACAGTGCCTAGGGGCTCTTGGCAGCAAAGAATGTCTGCAAGCAGGTTCTGTTTTTAACTTTCAAGCACGAATTGTGGTATATATATCTTTGGAAATCATGCTTTGCATACATGCAATATATGTTTTGGTTTTGAACACAGTGCTTGTGTGGTGTACATAGTGTGTGTCCAAGTCCACAAGTCGAATTTGCATTGATGCTGGGACATCCAGTCGATACACGCTCCCATATGGGAGCAGTTGAAGCTAATTCTGTGCAGTAATGTTTGTGTGAGGATGAGAATTACTTGCTTTCTTCGTGTGGAAGTGTGTAGCTGGCTAGTAGTGTTTAAATAGCCTTTTTGACCTTGAAACAGATTAATTGAAAAGAGCTAGTCAAGGGCACCATAACAACATTTTTTCTAAGAAACAAAATTCATGTAGGATTCTCAGTCCTGCAAAACAAGCATTTAAATTGGTGCAGCACATTTGAAACATTTCAACATTGTGAGTGTTGGTTTCAAGAAATGCTCTTTTTTGTTCACAAGTAAAGTAATGAAGAAGGCAAAACAGAAACATTTCAAAGCATTTAAAATTAGAGTTAATGCTCTGTTGTAGGGATTCTGCACATACACAGAGCTATGCACAGGATGATAGGACCTCGGAATATAGTGGTGAGCCAACCATAAACCTTAGCACCTAAAACCCCAACCCGACTAGCTGTAGCGTCTCATTAGCAACAATGCTACCAATGATTAGACAATCCAGAACACGGTATCTCTCTCTCAGGACTCGCAGTAACAAGAACACCCTTTCATAACTCACTCATACCTGTCCACAACGTGCGTAAGAAGAGACACTGTATAGTTTAAAATGTTTATTTCAACTAACGTGCTCTAAGATACAGTACACGTGTCAGTACTATCAGCATAATGCATAAGAATAATATAATCAGCATAGTTACAACTCCATAGAATACAAACGGGGAAAGCATTTCATAAAGCAGTGGATATAGGGCTAAATGACCTTACCACCCTCCCCGTGCTAGTAGCTAGTTTATTATAAAAATAGAAGACCTCTGGGCATTGTCTAGCGAGCCCCCATACCTCAGTATCTAGATGCAAGGTCTACATCGGCAGACAATCACAGCTCTTCTCCCTGGAAAGGTTTTTCTCCAAGTGTCTCTAACCGTGAAAATCACAATATTAAAAGCACACAAATTTCTCCAGGGCAGCTGTACATAGTGTTATGTCTAGGTGCGAGGGACTGGCCAGATCAGCAAGAACAAGGGACGTTGTTTTTCGACCTTGTACATGTTGTGCAGATGTAGCCCAAAGGGAACAGGAGAAAAGGTGAAAGACAGAAATGCAGACAGTTCTAAAATAACCTGGCAGAAGCAGAGGCTGAAAAAACAACGGCACAAAGTAACGTGCGCAAAAAAGGCATCATGGTAGCCAGGCCTAAGACAACGTAGCAAGGCAGACCAGGAGGCCACAAACCACAAGACAGCTCATTTCCTCTTACTTCAGGGTGTACATATTTGAATTTTCTATGTTCAACGCATTATTTCACTGAAACACTTGCAAGCCGCTGTATATTCTTTCCTTAAGAAATCACATTCTGACAACTGCTGCAAATGATCCTATGTGGAAAATGTTTGTATTAACGGAGCTACATTGGTAACTGCGCTGAGTGATGCAAATCTCTTAATTTTTTTCTCGAATTATTGTCATTAGTTTTAACAAGTTTGCACCTATAACTGATATGCATGTAGTCAATATTAGCATTCAACATGATTGTTATACTGAGACACCTTTCAAACGTTGTTGGACTTGGCCCTTTTTGCAGGGTTATCCCCAAACATTTTGCTTAATTCTCCTATTGTTTCCTGACCTGTGGTTGTTGGCTATAGGACTCTGGGCACTTTACCACTGCTAATCAATGCTGAAGTGCATATGCTCTCTGTGTAAATTGTTGTTACAATTGATTATCCCTGATTGGCATATTTCATTTACTGGTAATTCCCTAGTAAAGTGCACTGACGTGTGCCAGGGCCTGTAAATCAAATGCAACTAGTCGGCTGCAGCACTGATTGTGCCACCCACATGAGTAGCTCTCAAAAGGTAACTCAGACCTGCCACTGCAGTGTCTGTGCGCAGTTGTTAACTGCCATGTCGACTTGGCAAGTACACCCACTTGCCAGGGCCCAATCTTCCTTTTTTCTACATGTAAGGCACCCCTATGGTAGGCCCAAGGTACCCTATTGGGCAGGGTGCAGTGTATGGGAAAGGTAGGACATGTACTGGTGTGTATGACATGTCCTGAGAGTGAAATACTGCCAAATTAGTTTTTCACTATTGAAAGGCTTTTTTGCCCCATAGGATAGAATGGGAGTTTATTTATAACATCTTATAAATATAACTTCCCATTGGGACAAGGTAGAGAAATAAAGTTTAGGCTCCTGAACTCAGAATTTAATAACACATCTTTTAGGAAAGATGGTTTTAAATTGTGTGTTTGAAAATGCCACTTTTAGAAAGTAGGCATTTTCTTGTTTAACCATTCTGTGTGCCTCTGCCTGTTTGCGTATTGACTGTCTGGTTTTGGAGTGACAAGGGCTGGAAGGGGCATTCTCTTAGTCACCGGGGGGAGGGGGTTTGATGTGTGTTCTGCCTTTCCTGAATGAGTCAGGGCTGGGCTGAATAGGCCCGGTCTACATTTAGAGTGGTGGGAGGAGATTTCCCTTGCCCCTGAATAGGGCCTGTCTGCCTTACATAATGCTGTCTCCACCTCCTGCCGGGCAGCTGCACAAGAGAGGACAGAACTGGTTTGGACTGGGCTCAGAGAGGTATAAGTATTAGACCTAAAACCCCTGAAGTTTAGACTACTTCTGGAATCAAGAGGAACCTTTGCCAAGGAGAAGAGCTGGAGAAACTGAAGAGAAGTACTGCCCCTTTGCTGTGTGTCTGGGGTTGGCCTGCAGTAGCTGTTTGCCAAGGAAAGGAGAAGGACTTTTCTGTGTTCTGTGTCCCCTGCTTGATGGAGATCTCCAAGGGCTTGAGTAGAGCTTGCCTCCTGTTCTGAAGTCTCAGGGACACAACAACTTCACTCCCAGCTCCCCTGAACTTCCTTGCTGACCTGCCAGGGGTGCCTGTGACTGTCTTGGGCCTCTGGAGGTTGTTTCTACTGTTGGGAGCTGGAAAAGCGAAGCAACTACAAGAAAATCGATGCATCCCTCTTCTTGCGGCAGTTTTCCCGACGCAGCACAGCGGTGCAAGAAGAATCTCCATGCATTGCTGCACTGCTGCCAAAACCGATGCAGCGCCTGTTGCTGCTGCAAGAACCGACGCATCGAGGGGTCATGGCGCAGAAATCGACGCAGCGCTGCTCGACGACGCCGCACCGATCGCCAATGCATCCCAGATTTCCACGCATCGTACTTGTGCGGCAAGTATTCCCCATGCATCACCTGCGGATCAGAGTCACCTCAGAATCGACGCATCGCTTTCCCTCCTACAGACCGGACCCGACGCACCGCTGTCCTGCGTGCAACAGAACTGTTGCATCGCATCTTCAAGGGCTCAGGAAACAATGCATCTCTTTGTTTTTCGATGCCTCCCATCGCTGCGGCTGTTTGGCCTTGGGAATTTTGTTGTAACAACAGGTACTTTGAGAGAAATCACGCATCCATAGTTTTATATGGACCCAGTTGCTTAAAACCTTTTTAAAGTCATTTTATTAATGCTTGTATGTTTGATTTTTGTCGTTTTGGTCTTGTTGAGTTTAGCTAAAGATACTTTATTTTTATAAACTGGTGTGGTGTCCATATGTGGTGTTATCACTGTATTACTGTGTGTTTTGAGGACAAATACTTTACACATTGCCTTTGGGATAAGTCTGTCTGCTCGTGCCAAGCTACCCAGGGGGTGAGCAGGGGTTACCCTGACTAGAAGCAAGCGTCCCTTTTTGGGCAAAGGTACCTACCTCTGCCAACTAGAGACCCCCATTTCTAACAAACGTCATCACCTATCTAGTTAAAAAGGGGAAACAGCCTTTACAACGAAGGCTAAACAACGAGATGCCTTTACATCGAAGGCTTTACATGATAAAAACCTTTACAACGACGAAAGTCTTTTGCAACGAAGGGGTATATTTACAAGGGGATAGCACCACCAGAACATCACTTTTAGCGATGTCCTGGTGGTGCCAAGCCCTTCTACATGTTTACAAAGCAACATTAAACCACTTTTTGTGGCTTCATGCCACCTTGTAAATATGGCCCCTTTACAAGCATCACTTAGCGTGAAACAGGCGTTCAATGGGTGTTGCTGTGGGCTTTTCACTGCAACATCCATTGCTTTTTGATGCTGCCCCAGATTTACAAAGAGGTATAAATCTGAGGCAGCGCCAAAAACTAATGCCATGCAAGAGCAGGTGTTATATTGGCGCAATGAGTAGAAATACTTTTATTTCTCCTCATTTTAGCTTTTCTATGTTTTCTGTATTCTGCAGCACACATAGAAAGAGCAAAACACCATTAATGATTGCTTTTGTGCAGGAACATATCCCTTGCTGCACATAAAAAATCATTAAATAAAGAAGTAACAAATCACCATTATGGAGTTTGTATGTGCAGGAAGATACACATTCCTGCACATAAACAATAATTCTCTGCAACACAGGCAACCTTGCACTATGGTCCAAGGTTGAGTGCATTGCCGCTAGGCAGCTAATTGTACCACCGAAAACACAGTTGTGCACCATATTGTTGTAAATATGGCGCAACCCCGCATTTTGGAAATGTCGGACCGCAGTGCTACCAAATTTGGTGAAACTCCGTGCTCCGACGTTTCCTTGTACATATGCCTCTGAATGTTTCACAACTAATGTGTCTTTACCACAGGTGCCTTTTACCACGAAAATCATGGTAAATGTAGGTATTTTGCAGGTTATTACAAAATATGGTTACAATGTTTAAGCAGTAGCCTGAAAGTGAGGTTTGAGATGTTTGTAGAGATGTTATATATTAGACTAATTTGTATGATGTGAGAAAAGTTATATTTCATATATACCGCATAATTTTCACTGTCTGTTTGAAATTTGAAGTGTACTGTGTGAAGTTTTGAGCTGTGCATGGTATTGTGACTGAGATATGTGTCTACTTGCTCATACACTTATAAAATCACCCAGGCACTACCTTTGCACTCCTGTAATCAGTCAGGCAGTATCTTAGTACTTTTGTAACCACCCAGGCAGTACTCATGCACTTTTAAAATCACCCACTCACTTGCTATGTACTTCAGTAATCCCTCAGATATTACCCTTGCAGGCATGCAATCACCCAGGCTCTAGTTATGTACTACCCCTACAGTCATGCAATCATGCAGGCTGTACCTATGCAGTCATATAATAACCTACACACTACCATTGCAGTCATAGAATCACCATGCCCTTCTGTTGCATTCATCTATTCACCAAGGCAGTACTCAATGACTCATCTATGCCTTCAGGTGCTATTTGTACACTTATCCATGCACTCAATGTGTATATTTGCACTCATGCAATTAGTCAGTCACTATGCATCTTTTCCTGCAATTATCCAGTGACTACCCTTGCAATCATACAATCACCCAAGCACTACCTATGGAGTTTTGGAATCACTCATGTCTCAGTTTCTAGGTTTCACTACATTTCAGAAATATTGTATACATATTTCTTTTAGATATCATGATGATTTGAAAATGTAGAGACATATGTATGCATGCTTTTAAGAATATGGGTAGACTTATAGTTGAGTCATGTAAAAGCGTGCTGCTTTATATTTGGCTAGGCCCAACACTCATGCACTTATAAAAACACCCAAGTATTTATTTATTTATTTGAAAAGTTTTATATAGCGCTGGCTAGACCCGGAGGTATCAGAGCGCTTCACATGAGGATCCGCAGGTTACAGGCTACGAAAGTTACATCAGTTACCGTTACAAGTATAGGCTGAGGAAAAAAACATGAGATTACACAATAATAAAAAGTTATTAGTGTGTAGCCTAAACCAAGACTCGGGTCGTATGGGGAAAGGAGGGAGGAAGGGGGGGAGAAGAAACAGGGGAGAGGAATGCAGATAGTGTCAGGAAGACCGGAGGGGGAAAAGTACTTCAGGGGGAATAAAGCATTGAAAGCAGTCTAGGAGGCAGACAGATAAAACCGTGAAGAACCGTGAGAAACAATGTCCGATGTCCGGCTGGGTAGGTGACGGCCGAGGGGGTGAACCATAGCCAGACGCCTCTTTATCTGCGTGGGACAGCTCCACCGGGCAACGGCCAAGGGTACTCGGGCTCCGCGATATGGCCAAACAGTTTCTGAGCAAAGCATTCAAAGCAGTCAAAGAGAAAGGCAGATGAAGCTGTGTAGAACCGTGAGAACAAATGTCCGATGTCTGGCTGGATAGGTGACGGTCAAGGGGGTGAACCAGACTCCTTTATAACTACATAGGATAGCTCCACCGGGCAACGACCAAGGGTTGTCGGGTTCTGCGGTAGGTACAAATAGTTTCTGTTGCCGCCAATGGGGCAGCGTCATAGATCCATAGAAGGCAACCATCCAGGTGTCCTCCTCATCCTCCAGCTCGCCCCTTGGGAGGAGAGGTGGTCACTCTCTGAGATATTAATGTTGGTATGGAACTGCTAGTGCACAGAGTGAAAATCATCAACACTGTAATAAAATCTAGATCGCAGTGAATGGTCAAAAGCAGAAAATATTAGATTGTTTTATGTTAGGATGGATGAGAGAGTTCCAGAAGAACTAGTGGATAGGAGGGGCATTGTGATGGCACTTCAGTTTCCGCAGGATACCATAACCCCCTTCAAGCAATCTATGGTGCCCAGTCTGGAATTGTAATCTCAACCAGAAAGCAACATATGACAAGTATATGCAATCATGTATGGTATTCTGTAACCTAATAACTGACTCTCAGCATTTTAGGGAATTTATATGGTAAAAGCCTTGTAGCCTAAATCATGACATTCTTCGAGATGTTGCATGTTAAATTACATTATTCTATATTGCAGTGTTTACAATTACTTAATCAAAATAAAATGCATGAAAATGCTTAAATAAAAATTATGATACAATTTAGGAAAATTAAAGCCTAGTATAGATTTCATCTATTTTTTACTGAACAGGACAAGCAAGATCATACTGTCTACTCTTTTCACACATATTAATCAGGCTTTAATAAACCATCTGCTCTCTATGATACTGTAGTATAGTCAATATCTCAGCCACTGAACGGATAGCTATTTCTGATCAGGCTCCAATTTACATATCCTATCAGCTGTATGTAGCTTCTAATCTGCCTGACAATGTCTGCAATGCAATACATCACTCTTGCTGAGTGACAAATGTGTTGAATGGGTTAATGCACAAATAACCTCAACATAATGTAGCTCCGAGTCTACAACTTCGAATCCGCTAAAGCCTTTTATCTGTGATGATATTTTCAGACTCTAATCAGCACAGAAGAAGGCTTCTTTATACTAGTTACATTAAACAATATAGGAATATAAGAAGATCCTGAAGAGATATATATATATATATCTCTCTCCTCAGGATCTTCTTGTAAGAGCTCCATATTCTTGCTGCAAAAAGCCAAGGTGTGTGTATATACACATATATATATATATTCTCGCCACTCCAAGAAGGTGTTTTGGCACTTGCACGCCTTTACCACGTGACAATAGGAGACAGCTGCTTTTGATGTTTTTCAGCACTCAGTGTAGCACTGCACTCGAGCACCACCAGCAATCTGGCAGGCAGCACACCACTGTTTTCGATATATATATATATTACAGTTGATGAGCTAACTGAACACATAGCTAGGGCGGACAAGATAGTAACATTTTTAGGCCATTCCGGGTATAAAATAAATGTTATGATATCTAAAATTACATATATTACTATGACCTTTTCTAAGATAGTCATCAGTGAGGTAAGGGATTAGCACTTGACTTTCTACAAAAGTGTGCTACTTTACAACCTCCAAATTCACTACTGAAGTTACAAGCTCTGATGGGGTTTCTTTACTTCGGCAGGGATTAGCTGCCACATTATGGTGAGCAACTTAAGCCATTATATGAATTATTCACTCCAACATTCTATGAAAAGAATTGAATGAAGCACACAGAGCTATTCTGCGTAGACTGCAAGCAAACATGCTAGAAACTTAATATTTACAGATAGAGGGCAACAAAGAAAACAAAACCTAGTAATTGTGGTTGTTTCTAGTAATTCAGGTTACACATATGAAGTGTACTATGAAGGACAGACAACTCCTATAGCATACAGATCATATCTTTATTCCTCAGTTGAGGAACAAATTAGCTCTATTGAGAAAATTCTCACTGCTGTACAGACTGCTATACTGTAGCAAGTTCCTCTGGCACAGAGGAAACAAATCATTATAGATTCTGCCATACCTACAGCAAAAGCTGCAACAAACTTTAGTATTCGTAATGCATTCGCTCTACACCTGAATTGGGTGCAATGGATTTCTTCTTTAAATGCTACTGGTGTAAAATTGGAATACTAACGTACTCTTCACCCGTAGTAATTTTTACCCTATGCACAGAATATTCCACAAAATTAATTCACAAGTAATTCACAAGCAGTCTTCAAATGATCCAGTCACTACATATGCACTGCTGAAATCCCTCAGGCATTAGTCTTGCACTCATGCAATCACCAAGGTATTACTCATGTACTTATATAATCGCACAGGCACTACTGATGCAGTCCTTCAATCACGGAGGCACTACCCTTGTACTGATGTAATCACTCAGGCAGTATCTTAGTAGTTCAGTAATCACCCAGGCGGTACTCATGAACTTATAAAATCACCCACTCACTTGCTATGTACTCCATTAATCCACCAGATATTACCCTTGTAGTCATGGCATCACCCAAGCACTAGGTATGTACTACCACATGCAATCATGCAGGATGTATCTATGTACTCATGTAATAACCCACACACTACTCTTGCAGTCATAGAATCACGTAGGCCCTACTGTTGCACTCATCTATTCACCTAGGCACTACTTAATGACTCATCTATGCCTTCAGGTGATATTTATACACTTATCCATGCACTCAACGTTTATGTGTGCACTCATGCAATTAACCAGTCACTTTTCATCTTCTAGTGCAATTACCCAGTGACTACCTTTGCACTCATAAAATCACCCAGGCACTACCCATAGAGTTATGCAATCACTCAAGCAGATCTATTACATGTCTCAGTTTCTAGGTTTCATTATATTCCAGAAATATTGTATACATATTTGTTTTAGATATCATGATGATTTGAAAACATAGAGACATATGTATGTGTGCTTGTAACAATATGGAGAGGCTTATAGTTGAGTCATGTAATAGTCTGCTGCTTTATATCTGGCTAGGCCCAACTCTCATGCAGTTATAAAAACACCCAAGTACTTGCCATGCAGTCTTCCAATGATGCAGGCAGTACATATGCAGTGCTGTAATCACTCAGGCATTACTGCTGCACTGATGCAATCATCAAGGCAATATCTATGCACTCATGCACTCTTTTGATCATGTAGGCACTACTCATGCACTTATATAATCACCCAGGCACTACTGTTGCAGTCCCAGTATACTCATACAACCTCTCACACATTACTCCTGCACTCATGCAATCACCCACACTGTACTCATACACTTCGCCAATATCCCAGACATTACCTCTGCAGTTATGCAATCACCCAGGCATTACCAATGCACTCTTTCAATTACTTAGGTAGTTTGCATGGACTCTCCACCTCTGTTCCTTCTTTCAGTATTTTGTTTGTATCTTTCTGCATCTGTCGCTTCTTTCTGCACTCCTTTTACGTCTTTCTGCATCCCTAATGCTTCTTTGTGCACCTCTGTTCCTTCTTTCTGCAATTGTTTTGTTTCTTTCTGCACCTCTTTTGGTTCGTTCTATATTTCACTTGCCGTTTTTTGTACCCCTCTTGACTCTTTGTGCACCTCTGTTGGTTCTTTTTTCACTGCTCTGGCTTCTTCCTCCTCTTCTGTTCTCAATTTCTGCATCCCTCTTGCCTTTTTCTGCAGTTCTATTCCCTTTTTCTACACCTCTGTTGCCTCAGTCTGCCCACCTGTTCCCTCTTTGTGCACCTCTGTTGGTTCTTTCTGCACTGCTCTGGCTTCTTCCTGCTCCTCTATTCCAAATGTTTGCATCCCTCTTGCCTCTTTCTGTACCCTTATTGCCTCTTTCTGCACCTCTGTTCCTTTTTTCTGTACTTCTTTTTTTCTTTGTGTACATATTTTGCTTCTTTCTGCACTCCTCTTCTCTGTTTCTGCACCCCATTTCCCTTATTTTGGGGCTCAGGTGTAAGTCTCACCATATTCAGAGAACCATATATGCATTTGTTTGTAGCTTTTAAATAGAAGGTGTTTTTTTAGTAATAGATAAGAATATTTGTATATAATTATTTAAATAATATTTAATTATTTTTAAAATGGTTTGTTTTAGATATTCCCATTATTATTAAGAAAGATTGAGTATGACAAGAAAAGCGCAAAAGAAAAAAGAACAAAGAAAACAGTACTATTTAAAGGAGAGACAAAAGCAGAAATTAGATGAAGTACAACATGTGACATTGAAGAAAAAGTCTTCTGGTAAGAGAACAAAAGAATTTGTTAAATGACTTTTAAGGACTGGAAAGAACTTTGAAAATGCAGAAAATAGAAAGAATAGTTGTAGAACCAAGAAGAATGAAATGAAAAAAGGACAAATTAATGGAAAATCAGGTTATGAGAAAGCAATCTATGTTGAAAGAAGGATGAAACAATATAAGGATATTAGGAAACGAATGTATAATCAATCAATCATGTCACTTATAAAGCGCACTACATACCCGCGAGGGTCTCAAGGCGCTATAAAGGTAGAGTACTACAAAATGTATTGACAGATTGCAGGAAATATAAAAGAAGATTTGCATTTTACAAGAAGAAACAACAGATTGAAAGTATAGTCGAAAAAGCTTTTGAATTGAAAAGAAGATTGTTTATATTAGTTTTGAAGAGAATGCGAACATTGGATAAACCAATGCATTCTATGAAGGAGAAAAGTAAAATGAAAAAACTGATTAACAGAACTAACTTTTGTAAAAAAACTTTGGGTGAATGGAAGCACACTTCTAGTTCAGAACCTTTTTTAATGAAGAGAGCTATTTTCAGAACAATACATTAGTTCACGCAGTTGATACCAGTGGTCGTGCTTATGAGGTTAAGATTAGAATGGTTGTGCAATTGAAAAAGAAAAGATGGTTCCTAGAAATGTGGAAGAAGTAATAGCTGAAGAAGTTCAAGGGAGACGTTCACAAGCTCCAGTGTATACGTGGGATTGTAGTAGTATTTGTAGTATACGACAGGAATCTATTGATATTTTACAAAATTTCTTACGACAGTACACTAAAAAAGTATTAAAAAAAAGATTAAGATGTTGCAAGGACTAGATCCTTGTAAAGTGAGAAAAAATACTGGCTTGCAGAGTCATTCTCTGGCTTGTCTTTCTCGAAAAGTGTGTCAAAGTACTTTTCATCATTTGAGAATGTTAGCGGGACTTCACTGTGCAATGCGGAACTTAGTAGGAAGATTGTACTATGTAAAAAGTCCTGCATTATTTTTAAGTGAAATAAACACTGCTCTTTTGCATGGTTCAGTATCGGATGTAAAAAAAGTTTGTGATGATATAGAGTTTCGTTTCTTTAGTACTGAAGAAGAGTGTAGACAAAGTGAGAGTTTGATAAGTGTAGGTGTTGAAGAAGAGGTGGAAGATAGTACTACTGAGAAGTTTGTCGAAGAAATTACAAAGTTTAAGGTAATTTGTTGTGAAAAACAAAACTATGTTTGTATTTGTTGTCGACGTACTCACTATAGAAATCAAACTAGGAATGTTGATGTGTATTTAAAAAGTGAAAAGGAAAACAGTGATAAGTGGAAGCAATTTGGTGCTTATTTGTTGGTGGAAGGTCATTTTGAGTTGGGTAGTGATCAACGTATTTGTAAATATTGTTACAGCAAATTAGAAGAGAACAAAATGCCAGCTAGAGCTGTGCATAATAACTTAGAGTTGGTAGCTATTCCTCCGGAACTGGTGGATTTAAATACATATGAATCTATTCTTATTCAATCTGTACACCCGTTTCAGGCTACAGTCCGTATGGAGCCTAAAACAGGTAAGTTGCCTCCCTCAGATTTACAAAGAGGATTAAAAGGACGAGTTGTGTATTTACCGTTAGATTTAAAGAAAAATATTGAAACTATTGGTGTAGAGAGAGAGGAAACTGAACCTGTAGTTATTCTAGTTAATGGTGTTCCAAAAAAGAGTCGGAAAATATGACAAGAGTTCGTAGATGTCACCAAAGTTCAAAAGGCTACGTTCTATCTCATAGAAAACAATATTTATTATAAAAATGTATATCTGAAAGAAGAAGAAATATTTTTAGGAAATAATAGAGAAATTTCAACTGGCCAAATCGAAAAAGTGGACATCTTCAGAAGTGAAGAAATGTATGAACATTATAGTATACATCCTTTACATTCAAAAGAAGTGATTGGAAATACTATTGAATTATTCCAAATGAAGAAAGCGAAGGGAACTCCTATGAGTGTTTGGAAAAGAAGTTTAGAAGCCCGTTGTTTTCCACAGCTCTTCCCCACTGAAAAAGGTGGACGATATGATGAACGACCTGTGCAGATTCCAGCTTCAGAATATCGTACAACAAGATTGTACTCAGAAGATCCAAGATTTCAACAATGTATTCCATATATATTTCATCTTTTGTTTGAAAGTGACTTGTCTGGACTTTCATATGCAGTGAACCACATATTAAAAACAGGAGTTCATCTTACACATGTTTCTGCAAAGGAATTCATGGACAAAGTATAACAAAGAGACGATCATTTAGAATCTCAGTTGATTAATTTGATGGCGTGTCAACGTGGTACTAATGAGTATTGGTATTGTCGCCACGGAGAACTTAAATGTATGTTAAGGAACTTAGGAACCCCATACGTGGTTTGTTACGCTAAGCTGTGCTGAATACGCATGGGACGATTTACTTGAATTTCTACGAGAAGCAAATTCAAATATTAAAAACATTGAATTGAAGACAGCTGGAGAACTGTGTTCCTTGGATCCTGTAAATGTGTGCAGATATTTTAATCATCGGTTTCAAGCTATGATGTCTTTTATCTGCAATAAAGATAACCCATCTCTTGGAGAAGTTATTGATTTCTTTTGGAAAAAGGAATACCAAGCCAGAGGTGCTCCTCATATACATATGCTATTATGGATCAAGGATGCACCTAAATTTGGAACCGATTCTGATAAGACTGTTTTATCTTTCATTGAAGACTATGTTACCTGTGCTATTCCAAAAACAGGAGGAGAAAATTCCTTAAGACAACAAGTTTTACGGTTTCAAAGTCATCGATGTGGGAAATATTGTCGACGGAAATACAAGTCAAAGGAAACATTTTATACAAAATGTCGTTTTGGATTCCCACAACCAGTAATTTCCAAAGGAAGAGTCAACAGTTTCATGTCAGCAGTGAGGCATACTATAACTCGAAATTCTCCAAAGAATACTTCCAATTTAAAAAGAAGTGACGATTCAAAGTATATTAATGATTATAATCCAGTGATTTTGACGATGTGGAATGCAAATATGGATATCCAGTATGTTGCAGATAGTTCAATTGCTGTTGCTCGCTATGTTACATCATATATAACAAAATATGAAAAGACAGAGTTGAAAGAAATGTGGGTAGAAATTTCACAAGAGAAGACTCTTAGTAACAAATTGTACAGCTTTAGTTTGAGGATGCTTTCCCATCGAGAGATTGGATCGTACGAATGTTCGGATCGGTTGACATCTGCAAGTTTATATTCAAAGTCAAGAGGAATCATTTGGGTAAGTCTAGGTCTTGCTGCAACACGAAATGGAGTATTGAAATCTGTACAAGAAATTGAATACTTAGCATTAAATTAACCGGAAAGTACAGATATTGTTAAAACAAACATGCTGGATACGTACTATCCTAAAAGAAGTCCACATCTGGAAAATATATGTCTCTATGAAGTACTGCAATATTTCACCTTTAAAAGAAATGTAACACAAAATATAAATGAAGAAAAATATGCAGTAATTGGATGTGATGGATGTTTGGTAAAACATACCAAAGGAAATCTTATTAATCACAAGAAACTCAGGGGCCGATTCCGATCTCGGCCGGTAGGGCTCCGAATCGGATTCGGCTTAACCGGATCCGATTCGGAGCCCTATTTCCCGACCGATTCGTACGCGCGTCCGGGCGAGCGAGTACGATGCGAATTCGCCGACCGACTCGTCCGGGCGTCCCGACCGCTCCGACCGACTCGCTCCCGGGTCGAACCGCACCGACCGACTCGCTCGGACTCGACTCGCACCGCGCAATGGAGACGTTCACCGACCGGATGAGTACAATGCGCGCGGCAAGCAGTCCGACCGAGCCGCGCACTCCGGCTCCAAAGAGCAGTCGGAGCCGTACTTTGGGGGTCTGTGTCGGACCCCCCTGTAGGCGTAGCCACGCGAGTCGCACACAGGGGGGACCCATGGGTCCCCCCTACCTGTGCGTGTACGGCGCGAGTCGCTTTGACGCGTACCCGCTGTAGGGGGCGCCCTTGACCGCCTCGCACCCATTGAGGCAATGGGAGCCCGCATACGCGTTGTACGACCGGCTCCCATTGACTTCAATGGGAGTCCGACCGACTCGAGTCCGATGGCATACGTGCGCATCGTACTCGTTCGGTCGGGCTGCCAGAGTCCGATTCGGTCGGAAATCTCTCCGAGTCCGGCTCGGTCGGAGAGATTTCCGGCCCGAATCGGAATCGGCCCCTCAGTTGTGATACTGCAGATAAAAGGGAATTTTTCTATTTAGCACTTCTGCAACTCTTCAAGCCTTGGCGTACTGAAATGGAATTACTTGGAGATTTTGAGTGCTATGAAGATTCTTTTAATGCATGTAAAGATAGCATTGAATGCACAGTTTTTCCAAATTATCTACAAATGTTGAATGAAGAGATTGAACAAGAAACTAGTATTGCAGCTGAAATTGCTAGAGACAGTTCTCAAGATAGTGAAAGTTCTGCTCCACTAAGTCAAGATCCACTAGGGCAACCAATTCTTGAAAATGAAGCAGCAATAGCCATGAGTGAAGTAGAAACGGCAATGCAACAAGCACAACACGATATTATGGAGTTGGGAAACTTGGAAGAACAACTAAATATTGAACAGAAAGAAATATATCAGCAAGTTACACAACAGATAGAGCATGGTTTACTTTATGAAAAAAAGAATGCAACTGCACATCATTTAAACCTATTCGAATGTATATCAGTGGTCAAGCTGGTACAGGAAAAAGTTTCTTAATTTAAGTTTTGACCAGTTATCTACAGAAAACCACTGAATCACACTTATCTTGTGTTGTAACCGCTCCAACTGGGTTAGCAGCACACAACATTAAAGGGATTACATTACATCGTTTACTGATGCTACCCGTTGAACATGAAAATAAGTTGGAATATCACAAGCTATCTGGAAAAGCTTGTTATGACTTTTCAAGAGTACTAAAGAAAATGAAACTTCTGATAATTGATGAGGTGAGCATAGTGTCAAACTTAATGCTTGCCTTTGTACTTTTAAGAATGCAACAGATTTTAAAAACAGATTATGATGTTTTATTTGGAGGAAAACATGTAATTGTATTCGGCAATCTATTACAACTTACTCCTGTGAAAGGGCAACTAGTTTTTAAAACACTTGTCCATGAAGACACTAGGAAATCTTTGGGAAGTATTGGAAATGTAAACATTTGGGGGCCGATTCCGATCTCGGCCGGTAGTGCTCCGAATCGGATTCGGATTTACCGGATCTGATTCGGAGCCCTGTTTCCCGACCGAATCGTACGCGGGTCCGGCCGAGCGAGTACGATGCAAGCTCCCGCGAAATCGCAGACCGACTCGTACGCGGCTTCAACACGCTCCGACCGACTCGCACGGACACGACTCACACCGCGCTATGGAGATGTTTCCCGGCCGGGTAAGTACGATGCGCGCCGCGAGCAGTCCGACCGACTCGCGCCGTCCGGCTCGAAAGAGCTGTCGGAGCCGGACTTTGGGGGTCCGCGTCGGACCCCCCTGTACGCGTAGGCACGCGAGTCGCACACAGGGGGGACCCATGGGTCCCCCCTACCTGTGCATGTACGCCGCGATACGCATGGACGCGTACCCGCTGTAGGGGCGCCCTTGTTCGCCTCGCACCCATTGAGTCAATGGGAGCCCGCGTACGCGTTGTACGACCGGCTCCCATTGACTTCAATGGGAGTCTGACCGAATCGAGTCCGATAGCATGCGAATGCATCGTACTCGTCCGGTCGGACTGCTAGGGTCCGATTCGGTCGGAATTCTCTCCGGGTCCGGCTCGGTCGGAGAGATTTCCGGCCGGAATCGGAATCGGCCCCTTGGTCTCTTTTTGAATATAAAGAACTTATTAAGAATATGCGACAAGCAAGTGATGAACATTATGGAAACATTCTTCAAGATATTAGAATTGGTATCTTGACAAAAGATGGTAAAGAAGCTTTACGAAGTCGACTACTAACAAACGTGTTTCCAAATGAAAATATTGTACCAGAAACAATGTACAAAAAAATTGGAGAAAAGAAGTCTATAGTTTGTCTAATGCCAACACTGCAAGAGTGCTCTACATTCAATCAAGAACTTTTGAAACTGGAGAAACAACCAATAGTGAAAATGGAAGCCACTGATAAAATGGAACATGAAGGAGTTACTATTCTTCTGTCAGAGAAATTACAGTCAAAATTAGATTCTTTGGAAAAGTCTGTATCTAAGACTGCTGGTTTGGAGAAGACTTTATATGTATGTGTAAACTGTCGGGTAATATTACGGCGTAATTTACATGTTGAAAAAGGTCTAGTGAATGGAGCAATGGGAAAAGTTGTTGATTATGTAGAACAGAGATGGAATTGAATTTTTGAACATTAAATTTGATCAGATTGAAGAGGTAAAACAGATTGGACGTTGTGCTGTTCGTTTTTTGGGTGTTAAAAATGTGTATGTTCGTAGAAAACAGTTTCCTCTTTCTTTAGCATATGCGGTGACCGTTCATAAATCTCAAGGTTTAAGTGTAGACAGTGCTTTGGTAAATATTGGAAGTACAGTTTTTAAAGAGGGTATGGCATATGTTGCATTGTCTTGAGTAAGAACATTATCTGGATTGTATTTGATTGATTTTGATGAGAAAAAAGTAGGTGCAGATGCAAATTGTGTAAGAGAGTATAATCGGTTAAGAAGACTGTATGCTCCTAACTTAGGTGAATATCCCATATATGAAAAACATGTAGTATGTCCAAAATGAAAATATGAGAAAAACTCTAGTGAGGTTGAAAAGAAGAAAACAATTCAAGAGAATGTTGAGGCTGCAAAGAAAATGCAAAGGAAATGAAAATGGGCACTGTTGATGATATTGTAGGATACCAGTTAGAAAATAGTTCAGGTATCAACTGCTATGCTAATGTAATTGTGAACGTCGTGTTTTTTCTAGAAATTCTTCATCATCAAATTATGGAAAATCGGGAAAAAGATTCTGTTCTTTGTTACATTATATTTTTGAAAAGTTGAAAACTGATAAAACAAAAATCCATACTGCTTCTGGCATACGGCATCTTTTGGATATATGTACTGGTTCTTCACAATTTACACTTAATGTACAACAAGATGCTCAAGAATTTCTTATGTTTATGCTTGCAGTATTGGAAGATGAAGGAATACAAATTGAAAATCTGTTTGGACTACGTTACAGATGGGATCATAAATGTGAAGACTGTTCATTTTCTTCTACCACTGACATAGACAGTGAACGATTCATATATTTGACAATACCAGATTGCAAAACAGTGGGCATATTAGCAAGACCGGCGATAAAATTATCGCCAGTTTAACGGCAGGAAACTGCCGCTAAAACGGCGATAATGGGCTTGCTAATATGCGTTATAGAATTCCAATAGAAGCCCAGGTTAGATGTCCTGCACATCTAACCTGGGCTTCTATTGAATTCTATAACGCATATTACCAAGCCCATTATCGCCGTTTTAGCGGCAGTTTCCTGCCGCTAAAACAGCGATAATTTTATCGCCGTTCTTGCTAATATGCCCCAGTGTCTTTTAATAAATTAGTAAAATCAGCTAATCAAGATATGAAATGTACTCACTGCAAATCAGAAATGTTGTCAACATTATTTATAGAAATATTTGGACAATTTGTCATTTTAATGCTACAATGTTGTACAGCAGATGGAAGAAAATTGGAAACCAAAATTAAACATTTTGTGGCAAGTCAAGTGTCAATTTCAGGAAGAACTTTTAAAGCAGTGGCTATTATTTTCCATGATGGACCTAGTACAACATCTGGACACTATAATGTGTATTTAAGATGCAATAAAGGATGGACACATTGTAATGATGCCCATTTAGAATTCAAATGTCGGTTGCCGTACGAATTACCAAATTCATATCTGATTTTTTTTATGCCAAAGTTTTGAAATCATCATTTGGCCTATTGGGAAGATGTCAACATGAATTAACGAGTTTATTTTGGATATTTTCAATGCAAATGATTTTGGAAACATCATTCGGCCTATTGGGAAGATGTGAACAATTAGTGTTTGAATTATCTTTTCTGTTCTTTGATATTTCATTTGGAAAATTGTGTTTGGAAGAAGTTGTTCATATACTTGATCTTTGTATTATATGCAATGTAAATGAGAGTGTTTATTTTTGAAAATGTTAACAGATAGTTGAACTTGTTGTAAATATTTTTAACACAGATTTGTTTTTTTTTACAATCTTATTGATTGTATTTTGTTACCCGCTGTTATATGATGATCAACATTGAAATCACTGTGTATGGTGAAATTCAATATAATCTGAAAACAGCAAAAAAGAGAACCTGAACATGTTATTTAATTCTAAAATTATGTTGTGTTCTTAAACCTATAATCTTATTTGCAATAACAGTATTTTTTCTTCTCTTTTACAGAAAGTAGAACTAAAGTTTGAAAATATTTTAAATTTACTTTACAATGAAACAACTGTAAAATAGTTTCAATGAGTTTGATATCTACTTCAATACAGAAGGTAAGATGAAATAATGTAATAAGCATAATAATATGAATTAATGTTTACAATCTCTTTTATTGCAGTCATTAAATTTTTCAAACTCAATCATCTCACTCCTCAAATCACCTCAGCAGTACTCATGCACTCCTTCAATCACTGAAGCATAACCTATGTACTTACAAAATCACCCAGGCATTACTAATCCACACCTTTAATCAGTCTGGCAGTACCCATACACTCCTGCAATCATCCAGACATTACTTCTACAGTCTTGCAATCACACAACTATTACCTATGCACTCCTTCAATCATCCAGATATTACTCTTCCACTGATGGAATCACCCAACCAGTAACCATGCCTTCATGCAATCACACAGGCATTACCTATGCAGTTACAAAATCATCCAAACAATGCCTATCCACTTACAAAATCACCCAGGCAGTACTGATGCACTTCTGCAATCACCCAGGCACTACTCATCCACTCATGCAATAACCCAGGCACTACCCATGCACTCCTCTAATCACCTAGACACTACTCATTCACTTCTTCGATTACCCAGGCACTATCCATGCACTCCAGCAATCACCTAGTCACTACCCATGCACTTACAAAATCACCATACACTATCCTTGCACTCCTCCAATCACCCAGGCAGTACCCATGCACTTCTCTAATCATCCAGACACTACTCACTCACTCCTGCGATTACCAAGGCACTACCCATGCACTCCTCCAATCACCCAACCAGTAGCCATGCACTTATCCAATCACTCTGCGACTACTCATGCACTTATAAAATCACCATGCGCTATCCATGCAGTCCAGCAATCACCCAGTCACTACCCATGCACTTATAAAATCACTATACACTATCCTTGCACTCCTCCAATCACCCAGGCAGTACCCATACATTCATGCAATCACCCAGACACTAACCATGCACTCATGCAGTCATCCACGCATTACCTATAAACTCATGTAATTACCCAGGCATTACCCATGCACTTACAAAATCACCCACGCAATACCCATGCACTTACAAAATCATCCAGGTACTACACATGTACTCCTGCAATCACCCAGGCACTACTCATGCACTTATGCAATAACCCAGGCACTACCCATGCACTGCTCCAATCACCTGTGCACTACCCATGCACTCCTCTAATCACCTAGACACTACTCATTCACTCCTTTGATTACCCAGGCACTACCCATGCACTCCAGCAATCACCCAGTCACTACCCTTGCACTTATAAAATCACCATACACTATCCTTGCACTCTTCCAATGACCCAGGCAGTACCCATGCACTCATGCAATCACCCAGACACTAACCATGCACTCATGCAGTCATCCAGGCATTACCTATAAACTCATCTAATTATCCAGGCATTACCCATGCACTTACAAAATCACCCAAGCAATACCCATGCACTTACAAAATCATCCAGGTACTACACATGTACTTCTACAATCACCCAGGACTATGCATGCACTTATGCAATAACCCAGGCACTACCCATGCACTGCTCCAATCACCCATGCACTACCTATGCACTCCTCTAATCATCCAGACACTACTTAATCACTCCTTCGATTACCCAGGCACTACCCCTGCACTCCTCCAATCACCCAACCAGTAGCCATGCACTTATCCAATCACTCTGCGAATACCCATGCACTTATAAAATCACCATGCACTATCCTTGCACTCTTCCAATCACCCAGGCAGTACCCATGCACTCCTGCAATCACCCAGGCAGTAACCATGCACGCATGCAATCATCCAGGCATTATCTATAAACTCATGTAATTACCCAGGCTTTACCCATGCACTTACAAAATCACCCAAGCAATACCCATAACTTACAAAATCATCCAGGCACTACACATGTACTCCTGCAATCACCCAGGCACTACTCATGCACTTATGCAATAACCCAGGCACTACCCATGCACTGCTCCAATCACCTGTGCACTACCCATGCACTCCTCTAATCACCTAAACACTACTCATTCACTCCTTCGATTACCCAGGCACTACCCATGCACTCCAGCAATCACCCAGTCACTACCCATGCACTTATAAAATCACTGTACACTATCCTTGCACTTCTCCAATCACCCAGGCAGTACCCATACATTCATGCAATCACCCAGACACTAACCATGCACTCATGCAGTCATCCACGCATTACCTATAAACTCATGTAATTACCCAGGCATTACTCATGCACTTACAAAATCACCCAAGCAATACCCATGCACTTACAAAATCATCCAGGCACTACACATGTACTCCTGCACTCACCCAGGCACTACTCATGCACTTATGCAATAACCCAGGCACTACCCATGCACTGCTCCAATCACCTGTGCTCTACCCATGCACTCCTCTAATCACCTACACACTACTCATTCACTCCTTCGATTACCCAGGCACTACCCATGCACTCCAGCAATCACCCAGTCACTACCCATGCACTTATAAAATCACCATACACTATCCTTGCACTACCCATGTGCTCCTGTAATCACCCAGACACTACTCATTCACTCCTTCAATTATCCAGCTAGTAGCCACGCACTCTTCCAAACACCCAAGCACTACCCATGCACTCATGCAATCACTGAGGAACTACCCATGCACTCTTCCAATCACTCAGGCAGTATCCTTCCAGTCTTCCAATCATCCAGGCACTACCCTTGCAGCCATGTAATCATCCAGATATTATCCATGCACTTCTTCATGCAACACATACAAATTTCTCTTTTTTTAACCAAATAGGCGTCTCTAACAATAACCATTTTTTTCTTTTTTAAACTTTTTTTGTGTTTTTTTAACTATTTTATGTTTTTTTTTGGTGTTTTTTAAAAAACAAAATGGAAAAAACAACAGAATGAACTGTGAAAACTTTGCAATTAAAATAGTATTGCAACAAAAAAAAAATTAACAGTGGTGATTTCTTGCTGCAGAAACCACAGCATCAACAGATTGTTCTCCATAGCACAGTACTTTTTTTCACTTAATACAGCGCTGTTCAAGTGTAGCAAATTCAGGACAAATGTCGGGTCCACGACTTGATGCAGATGAACCTGCGGAGGTGCTTGGACCAGCAACCTGGTCATCTTGCTGTGAAAGTTGTGCTTCGCGATGATGTTGTTTGCGGGCCAGATGACTTGGGTGCATAGTTTGTAGGTGCTTCATCATAGATGAAGTACCACATGAATATTTCTTCTCGGAGCCCCGAGATAGCACCCTTGGACACAACGTGCAGCTCACCTTGCGGGCGTTCAACTTTTTTTCACCAGCCGGTATGGTAAAAAATGCCCAGACGACACTCTCCTTGTGCTGTTTTACTGGTTCCTCCAAATCTTCTTCATCTGTAGGAATATCCACTGGTGGATTAGAAGAAGCCATTCTTTCCAGTTTAACAAAAAACACCCAAAAAAAGCAATAAAACAGCAGAGAAAACACAATAGGTGTATCTCCTCCTTCAAGGAATGAAAAAAATGGGTGGGGTCCTTCAAGTTCTAGAATCAAAACCTTGTAAACCAATAAAATGCTTTCTTTTGAAATCACATGGGATTCGTGCACCAGGCACGCAACCAGCGCGCACCTGACGCGATTTCCGGAAAATATATTTAAGAATAATATATCTTTATTGCTAATTACAAATATATGATTTTTATAATTAGTTTAGATAATCTCTTGCTTTAATATACATATTAAACTTATATACATATACTTTTAAAACATAAAGATTTTACGGGGATTTGCGCACCCGGCGCGACCCCCAGAAATACGTATGTGACGTTACGCTGGCCGGGAACCGTGCACCCGTCACATACCAAATGCACATCCTACACGACTTTACCAATATGGCGGCTTGGATGCGCGCACCCACCGAGACAGGTACACGATCGGTACGCGTATCCACTTTAAAAAAAAAAAAAAATGTGTATTTATATTTTAGAAAACAGAAAACATTACATTATTTTTATAACAAATAAAAAGCTAAGAAAAAATATTATTTGGACATTATAGTTAAAAATTAGCATTTAAAAAACCTTTGAAATTCACTGAAAAAACCATAGGTTTCAGGTACGTTATAGTTAGAAATTAGCATTTAAAAATCCTTTGAAATTCACTGAAAAAACCATAGGTTTCAGGGACGTTATAGTTAGAAATTAGCATTTATAAAACCTTACAAATTAACTGAAAAAACCACAGGTTTCAGGGATGTTATAGTTAGAAATTAGCATTTAAAAAACCATAGAAATTCACAGAAAAAACCATAGGTTTCAGGGACGTTATAGTTAGTTGGACATTTCACTCGTACAAAACCAGAGAAATTCGGCTGTTATAGTTAGTTGAGCTAACTATAACTCACGCCCCTGCAATGCACTGCTGATGACGTCACATATTACATCATTCATGACATGGTCAGTGACATCACTGATGACACCTCAAATGACATCACTGATGACATCACTGACGACATCATCCACGAGATAATCTAACGCACCTCCTCACACCCTAATATAACCTTTGATACACCCAGTCTAAAATACAGACTACCATTTTCGAAACCATAGACACACCGATACCACTTACAACATACCCACTCACTAATTCCTAGGTCTACACAAACATCCACGCATTCACCCATACAGCCACTCATACATGCAGTCACTCATCAATAAGGCACTATCAAATGCATTCATACACCTATACAGACATTCACACACTGCCACTCATCCAGAGTTACTCACACACCCAGTCAGTCATGCAAACAATCAATCACATTCCCATTTACTCACCTATACAGTTATACACACACCACCACACTTATTAATACAGATACTAACACATACTTACTCTCTGATACAATCACTGATACAAGCACACACTCATCCATATAGCCACTCTCACAATCACTGACTCTCACATACAGACATTTATATACACCAACACTCACATATACTGCCTTACACATTTGCAGTTACTCGCACATGTACCACTGAGACATCCATACACACACTCACCCACCCATACAGCCCTTCACAGATGCATTCTTGAACCCATACACCCAGTGAATCACCCACTCACACATCAATGCACAGAGTCATACACCTCCCACACACACAGACACCCATGCAGATACTCAGACAACCAATCAATAACTGATATAGACACTCATGTAGCTACTCACCAACCAATGCAGCCGCTTACACACTAACTAACAGACTGATAGACATTCACACAATTTAGTCACTAACCCATGCATTTAGTAAGACACGTTTAATCACTCACTTATACAGTCAGTCACGCACCTACTAAATCATCCAATCAGACACTTATAAACCCACTCATTCTATATATATATAAAACATATTTAATCTTTACAGAAACACACAGTCGCTGGATGATATCATCAGTGATGTCATCAGTGATGTCATTTGAGATGTCATCAGTGATGTCATTTGAGGTGTCCTCAGTGATGTCACTGACCATGTCATGAATGATGTAATATGTGACGTCATCAGCAGTGCATTGCGGGGGCGCGAGTTATAGTTAGCTCAACTAACTATAACGGCCGAATTTCTCTGGATTTGTAGCTCAACTAACTATAACGTCCCTGAAACCTATGGTTTTTTCTGTGAATATATATATATATATATATAAATATATATATATATATATTATCTACTGGCGGTCGCCAGTAGATAGTTATAGTTAAAACCTATTTTCCATAGGAAATCCGCAACATTCTATTTGAATTAACTCTTGCGCCGGTTGACGAATCTTCGCGAAAGCTTCCAACTTGTTGGTGCGCTCTGCTCCGCTCCTACCCTGAAAGTCTCGGGTTGATTCGTCAAGCGGGGGCCGAGAAAAAAGGGGGGTCCCAAAACGCGTTTTCCCCATTCATTTTTCCATAGGATCCTTTCATCGCGCCTACAGCCCGAACTGCTGAACGGAATTACGCCAAATTTGGCAAAGAGGTAGCCCTTGGTTCAGTGTCGTGCCTTTTGCTTAAATGGTGTAAATCCGTTCAGTAGTTTCTGAGAAAATCACAAATAAAATCACATATATATCTATGGCCGAGTAGGGTCCGCGTACCCTCCCGATCACGAGCTGCATGCTAATTGGCTGTCAACACTCCAAATCAGGAAGTGTTGGCAGCCATTTTGTCCCAAGTGCGCAAAGCGCAAAAAGGGGGCAGGGTAGAAACACCCTGACCCCCTAGGTCTGCTCAGGGGGTCCCACAAGGACCCCCTGGGCAGAAAAAAGCATTTTTTTTTTTTTTTAAATCGGCGGGATGCGCTTGGGGTGCGCGGATCCCGAAAAAAAAAACGAAGCGCGGTCTCCCACGCTTCGTTGTTAATTGGCCCCCGGGTGGGCCAAGTCCCGGGGGCATGCGGGGGTTTATTATTAATTATATGGGGGGCCTCTAAGGCCCCCCCAAGCCCCTGGGGCCGCCACCCCCCGGGGCTTTAAACAAAATGGTGCGGGAGGGCTCTGAGCCCTCCCGCAGCCCCGGGGACCACCACCCCCCGGGGCTTCTTTTTTTAAATTTAAATCACCTGTGTGGGGGGCTCCAGCCCCCACACGCCCCGGGGACCGCCATCTCCCCGGGGCACTAACAAATTTAAAATGGGGGTCCGTTCCGGACCCCCGAAGCCCCGGGGACCACCACCTCCCCGGGGCTTTGCAGATGTGGGGAGGGGGGCCGCGCGGCCCCCTCCTGGAGCCCTTGATGGCCCTGGGGACCACCACCCCCCAGGGCCAGCACCTGCAGTGTCCCGGGGTGCCTACCCCCGGGACACTGTAGTTTGCTATGACAGGACGGGAGCCTCCCGGCTCCCGTCCTGTCATAGCAAACTGCTTTGGATATTGGAAGAGAGAGCAGGGAAACCTGCTCTCTCTTCCAATATCCAAAGCAAATTGCTTTTCCACATGGGGAGCTGCATGTTAGCAGCTCCCCATGTGGAAAAGCAATGCCGGCTCCCGCAGGAGGCGGGGAGCCGGCATGGTCCGTGGGGGAGTTGGGGTCCCACCACGGACCCCAAAGGATAGGGACAGCCCCGGGGGATGGGGTCCCCGGGGCAAGTAGTGGCCCGGGAGGGGGGCCACGCGGCCCCCCTCCCCAAAAATAATTTAAAAAAAAATTTTAAATAAAAAATAAAGGCCTGCCCCGGGGGATGGGGTCCCCGGGGCAAAAGGAGGCCTGAGGAGGGGGGCCACGCAGCCCCCCTCCTTAAAAATGTATTTAAAAGTGTGGCCATGCCCCGGGGGATGGGCTCCCCGGGGCCGGATTCGGCCTTGGGAGGGGGCCACGCAGCCCCCTTCCCGTTTAATTTTTTTTTTAAAAGGGATAAGGCCCTGGGGGATGGGGTCCCCAGGGCCCAAAAATAGGAAAAAGTAAGGGGGGCCACACAGCCCCCCTTGGGGAAAAAACAAACCAAAAAAAACAAAAACGATCGGGCCGCTCTGCAAACGCACCCCCTGGCGCGTTTGCAGATGGGGAACAAATTCCCCTTAAATACTGGGGGTCCCTGGGGGCCAACTAGCCCACCAGGAACCTCCAGTATGCGCCAGGGGGCTGCGTTGCAGAGAGGTGTACAGAGGCCACGCCCCTTTTTACACCTCTCTGCAATGCAGCTCTTAAAACGCGTCACGGGGCGCGTTTGCACAGTGGTGAAGGGAGGAGGCGGGGCTTCAGGTGACATGTGTGCAAACAGGCCCCGTGGCACGTTTTAAGATGGGGAATTAAATCCCCTTCAATCCTGAGGGTCCCTGGGGGCCAACTAGCCCACCAGGTACCTCCAGTAAGCGCCACGGAGCTGCGTTGCAGAGTGTTGTAAAAAGGGGCATGGCCTCTGAACACCTCTCTGCAACGCAGCTGTCTGGGGCATACTAGAGGTATCTGGTGGGCTAGTTGGCCCCTAGAGACCCTCGGGATTGAGAAGGAATTAATTCTCCAACTTAAAACGCGCCACTGGGTGTGTTTGCAGACATGTCACCTCAGGCCCCACCCCCTTCCTTCACCATTGTGCAAATATTCCTCTAAAATCAGCCGAACTACGAATTCCGATTTACTCACCTGTTATCAGGAGAGACCTCAGTGCTGCATCTTTGAGCCCAGTACTGATCCTGAAAATTAATTTTAACCGTACTTACCAGTAACTTGAATTTCCTTCCATAGGATATCATTGACTGGTTTCACTTGGAAATTCATCTAAGTGTGGAGTTTTGGAACTTTATAATATTCCTCTAAAATCAGCCGAAATACGAATTCCGATTTACTCACCTGTTATCAGGAGAGACCTCAGTGCTGCATCTTTCAGCCCAGTACTGATCCTGAAAAGTAATTTTAACCGTACTTACCAGTAACTTGAATTTCCTTCCATAGGATATCATTGCCTGCTTTTTGCTGAAAAAGTTTCTGTCGATTTTTGAAACATACAAATATTCCTCTAAAATCAGCTGAAATACGAATTCCGATTTACTCACCTGTTATCAGGAGAGACCTCAGTGCTGCATCTTTCAGCCCAGTACTGATCCTGAAAAGTAATTTTAACCGTACTTACCAGCAACTTGAATTTCCTTCCATAGGCTAACATTGACTGGTTTCACTTGGAAATTCTTCTAAGTGTTGAGTTTTGGAACTTTTTAATATTCCTCTAAAATCAGCCGAACTACGAATTCCGATTTACTCACCTGTTATCGGGAGAGAACCCAGTGCTGCATCTTTCAGCCCAGTACTGATCCTGAAAAGTAATTTTAACCGTACTTACCAGTAACTTATATTTCCTTCCATAGGAATCCATTGTCTGGTTTTCAGCAGAAAAGTTTCAAAGTGTCGATTTTCACAAACTACAAATATTCCTTAAAAATCGCCTGTATGACTTAAACGCATTCTTTCAACTGTTTACAGGAGATGCACCAGTGCTGGATCCAGGATCCAACACTGAGTAAGAAAAAGTAACGATAACACTACTTACCTGCTAAGTGAATTTCCTCCCATAGGATAACATTGGTGATTCTATGTGAAAAAGTTTCTAAGTGTCAACTTTTAAAATACAATAATATTCCTTAAAAATCACGACTGTAACCAAAACGCTTTTACTCAACTGTTTACAGGAGATGTCCCAGGACTGAATCTAGGATCCAGTCCTGTGGTTAGAAAAGTAATCCATAAAGTAACTAATTGCATTTAACTAGAAATTCACATTGAGCTCAATGTTGCATTGTGTTTGAAATTGTGTTGGCCATTGCAACAACTGTAACTACTGTACTTAAAAGTCTATTGCCTATTTGCAAAGTATTTAAACTAAAGTAATTCATTCAGAGAAAGTATATTTTCTAATGTAATGTATAATGTAATTACAATGTAATGTAAAAAATAAAATATGTAAAAATAAATAGTTTAAAAAAATGTAGTAAATCAGTATCAAAAAAATAAATATAACAATTAATACATTTAAAAATTGTCATTTACAAAACCTTTGAAATTCACTGAAAAAACCATAGGTTTTAGGGACAGTTATAGTTAAAAATTAGCATTTAAAAAACCTTTGAAATTCACTGAAAAAACCATAGGTTTCAGACACGTTATAGTTAGAAATTAGCATTTAAAAAACCTTTGAAATTCACTGAAAAAACCATAGGTTTTAGGGACAGTTATAGTTAGTTGGACATTGCACTCGTACAAAACCCGTGAAATTCCCCCGTTATAGTTAGTTCAGCTAACTATAACTCGCGCCCCGCAATGCACTGCTGATGACGTCACATATTACATCACTCATGACATGGTCAGTGACATCACTGATGACATCACTGATGACATCTCAAATGACATCACTGATGACATCATCCACGTGATAATCTGATGCACCTCCTCACACCCTAATATAACCTTTGATACACCCACTCTAAATAACAGACTGCCATTCGCAAAACCATCGACACTCCAACACCAATAACTACATACCCACTCACTGATTCTTAGGTCTACACACACATCCACTAACTCACCCGTACAGTCACTCATACTTACGGTCACTCAGTACAGGACTATCATATGCACTCATACGCCTATATAGACACTCACACACCGGCACTCATCCATAGAGGTACTCACACACCTAGTCAGTCATGCAAATAATTATTCACACTGCCATTTACTCACCTATACAGTCATACACACACCAGCTCACTTATTCATACAAATACTAGCACATTTTTACGCTCTTATACAATCACTGATACAAGCACACACTCATCCATACAGCCACTCTCACAATCACACACTCTCACTTATAGCCATTTATATACTCCAACACACATATATACTGCCTTTCACATATGTAGTTACTCTCACATGTACCACTGGGACATAAATTCACTCACTAACACACTCTTACACACACTTACCCACCCATACAGTCTATCACAGATGCACTCTTGAAACCATCCACCCAGTGAATCACCCACTCACACATCTATGCACAGAGTCGCACACACCCCACCCACACAAACACTCAGGCACCCATACAGATACTCAGAAAACCAATAAATAACTCATATAGACACTCATGTAGCTATTCACAAACCCATGCAGCCACTTACACAGCAACAGACAGACGGATTCAGACATTCACCCAGTTTAGTCACTAACCCATGCATTCAGTAAGATACGTTTAATCACTCACTTATACAGTCAGTCACGTACCTACTAAATCCTCAATACAGACACTTATACACCCACTCATTCCTCAATACAGCTTGGCATATATATATAAAACAAAATTAAACTTTACAGAAACACACAGTCACTGGATGATGTCATCAGTGATGTCATCAGTGATGTCATTTGAGATGTCATCAGTGATGTCACTGACCATGTCATGAGTGATGTAATATGTGACGTCATCAGCAGTGCATTGCGGGGCGCGAGTTATAGTTAGCTGAACTAACTATAACGGGGAATTTCACGGGTTTTGTACGAGTGCAATGTCCAACTAACTATAACTGTCCCTAAAACCTATGGTTTTTTCAGTGAATTTCAAAGGTTTTTTAAATGCTAATTTCTAACTATAACGTGTCTGAAACCTATGGTTTTTTCAGTGAATATATATATATATATATTTTCTATATATATATATATTATCTACTGGCGGTCGCCAGTAGATAGTTATAGTTAGGACCTATTTTCCATAGGAAATCCGCGACATTCTATTTGAAATAACTCTCTTGCCGGTTGACGTATCTTCGCGAAATTTTCAAACTTTGTGGGGCGCTCCGGTCCGCTCCTACCCTGAAAGTCTCGGGGTGATTCGTTAAGCGGTGGCCGAGAAAAAGGGGTCCCAAAACGCGTTTTCCCCATTCATTTTTCCATAGGAAACTTTAGACACGGCTACAGCCCGAACTGCTGAACGGAATTACACCAAATTTGGCAAAGAGGTAGTTCTTGGTTCAGAAAGAACCCTTTTTGTTAAATGGTGTAAATCCGTTCAGTAGTTGCTGAGAAAATCAAAAGTAAAAGTACATATATATCTATGGGCACGGAGGATCCGCGCACCCTGAGCGCACCCTGCGCGCACCGTCCCGATCACGAGCTGCATGCTAATTGGCTGTCAGCTGGCTGTCAACATTCCAATTCAGGAAGTGTTGGCAGCCATTTTGTCCCTCGGTAGAACCGAGGGACAGAAACAAGTGCGCAAAGCGCACAAAGGGGGCAGGGTAGAAACACCCTAACCCCTAGGCCTGCTCAGGGGTCCCACAAGGACCCCCTGGGCAAAAAAGCATTTTTTAAAAAAAAAAATCGGCAGGATGCGCTCAGGGTGCGCGGATCCTGCCGAAAAAAAAAAAATCGAAGCGCGGTCTCCCGCGCTTCGATGTAAATTTGCCCCCGGGTGGGCCAAGTCCCGGGGGCATGCTGGGGGGGGGTTTATTTTATGTATGGGGGGCCTCTAAGGGCCCCCCAAGCCCCGGGGACCGCCACCCCCCGGGGCTTAATTAAAAAAAATGGTGCGGGAGGGCTCTCCTGCCCTCCCGCAGCCCCGGGGACCGCCACCCCCCGGGGCTTCTTTTTTAAATTTAAAATAATGTGTGGGGGGCTCCAGCCCCCACACGCCCGGGACCACCACCTCCCCGGGGCACATAGAAAATAAATGTGGGGGTCCGTTACGGACCCCGAGCCCCAGGGACCACCACCTCCCCGGGGCTGTGCAATTCAAGGGAGGGGGCCGCGCGGCCCCCTCCTGGAGCCCTTGATGGCCCTGGGGACCGCCACCCCCCAGGGCCGGCTCCTGCAGTGTCCCGGGGTGCCTACCCCCAGGACACTGCTGTTTGCAATGACAGGACGGGAGCCTCGCGGCTCCCGTCCTGTCATAGCAAACTGCTTTGGATATTGGAAGAGAGAGCAGGAAACCTGCTCTCGCTTCCAATATCCAAAGACAATTGCTTTTCCACATGGGGAGCAGCATGTTAGCTGCTCCCCATGTGGAAAAGCAATGCCGGCTCGCGCAGGAGGCGGGGAGCCGGCTGGGACTGTGGGGGGATTGGGGACCCCCCACAGTCCCCAACCAGAGGCCAGGCCCCGGGGGATGGGGTCCCCGGGGCCATAAGTGGCCAGGGAGTGGGGCCACGCAGCCCCCCTCCCCAAATTAGTAAAAAAAATTTAAAAAAAGTGCAAGGTCGGCCCCGGGGGATGGGGTCCCCGGGGCCTTAAATGGCCTGAGGAGGGGGGCCACGCAGCCCCCCTCCAAATAAAAAAATTGAGGGCATGCCCCGGGGGATGGGGTCCCCGGGGCCAATACAGGCCCAGGGAAGGGGGCCACGCGGCCCCCTTCCCGTTTTTTTTTATTTAAAAAAAAAAAATGCTCAGGCCCCGGGGGATGGGGTCCCCGGGGCCAAAAGTGGGCAAGGGAAGGGGGGCCACGCAGCCCCCCTCCCTTTAAAAATTTTTTTTTTTTAAAAATGACCGGCATCGTGCCGGAGGCCCCGCCCCCTCCCTGCAGTACTCTGCAAACGGGCCCCCTGGCGCGTTTTAAGAAGGGGAAGTAATTCCCCTTGAATACTGGGGGTCCCTGGGGGCCAACTAGCCCACCAGGAACCTCCAGTATGCCCAGGGGGCTGCGTTGCAGAGAGGTGTACAGAGGCCACGCCCCTTTTTACACCTCTCTGCAACGCAGCTCTGTGGCGCTTTTTAGAAGTATATGGTGGGCTAGTTGGACTCCAGGGACCCTCAGGATTCAAGGGAACTTAATCCCCCAACTTAAAACGCGCCACGGGGCACATTTGCACAGTGGTGAAGGGAGGGGGCGGGGCTTCAGGTGACATGTGTGCAAACAGGCCCCGTGGCGCGTTTTAAGATGGGGAATTAAATCCCCTTCAATCCTGAGGGTCCCTGGGGGCCAACTAGCCCAACAGGTACATCCAGAAAGCGCCACAGAGCTGCATTGCAGAGAGGTGTAAAAGGGGTGTGGCCTCTCTACACGTCTCTGCAACGCAGCCCCTGGCGCATACTGGAGGTTCCTGGTGGGCTTGTTGGCCCCTAGGGACCCTCATGATTCAAGGGGACTTAATCCCCCAACCTAAAACGCGCCACGGGGCGCGTTTGCACAGATGTCACCTCAGGCCCCACCCCTCCCTTCACCATTGTGCAAATATTCCTCTAAAATCTGCCGAACTACGAATTCCGATTTACTCACCCGTTATCAGGAGAGACCTCAGTGCTGCATCTTTCAGCCCAGTACTAATCCTGAAAAGTAATTTTAACCGTACTTACCAGTAACTTGAATTTCCTTCCATAGGATATCATTGCCTGCTTTTTGCTGAAAAAGTTTCTGTTGATTTTTGAAACATACAAATATTCCTCTAAAATCAGCCGAAATACGAATTCCGATTTACTCACCTGTTATAAGGAGAGACCTCAGTGCTGTATCTTTCAGCCCAGTACTGGTCCTGAAAAGTAATTTTAACCGTACTTACCAGTAACTTGAATTTCCTTCCATAGGCTAACATTGACTGGTTTCACTTGGAAATTCTTCTAAGTGTGGAGTTTTGGAACTTTAAAATATTCCTCTAAAATCAGCCGAAATACCAATTCCGATTTACTCACCTGTTATCAGGAGAGACCTCAGTGCTGCATCTTTCAGCCCAGTACTGATCCTCAAAAGTAATTTTAACCGTACTTACCAGTAACTTGAATTTCCTTCCATAGGATATCATTGCCTGCTTTTTGCTGAAAAAGTTTCTAAGTGTTGATTTTTGAAACATACAAATATTCCTCTAAAATCAGCCGAAATCCGAATTCTGATTTACTCACCTGTTATCAGGAGAGACCTCAGTGCTGCATCTTTCAGCCCAGTACTGGTCCTGAAAAGTAATTTTAACCGTACTTACCGGTAACTTGAATTTCCTTCATAGGCTAACATTGACTGGTTTCACTTGGAAATTCTTCTAAGTGTGGAGTTTTGGAACTTTATAATATTCCTCTAAAATCAACCAAAGTACGAATTCCAATTTACTCACCTGTTATCAGGAGAGAACCCAGAGCTGCATCTTTTAGCCCAGCACTGACCCTGAAAAGTAATTTTAACCGTACTTACCAGTAACTTATATTTTCTTCCATAGGAATCCATTGTCTGGTTTTCAGCAGAAAAGTTTCAAAGTGTCGATTTTCACAAACTACAAATATTCCTTAAAAATCGCCTGTATGACTTAAACGCATTCTTTCAACTGTTTACAGGAGATGCACCAGTGCTGGATCCAGGATCCAACACTGAGTAAGAAAAAGTAACGATAACAGTTTTTACCTGCTAAGTGAATTTCCTTCCATAGGATAACATTGGTGATTCTATGAGAAAAAGTTTCTAAGTGTCAACTTTTAAAATACAATAATATTCCTTAAAAATCACGACTGTAACCAAAACGCTTTTACTCAACTGTTTACAGGAGATGTCCCAGGACTGAATCTAGGATCCAGTTCTGTGGTTAGAAAAGTAATCCATAAAGTAACTAATTGCATTTAACTAGAAATTCACATTGAGCTGAATGTTGCATTGTGTTTGAAAATGTGTTGCCCATTGCAACAACTGTAACTACTGTACTTAAAAGTCTATTGCCTATGTGCAAAGTATTTAAACTAAAGTAATTCATTCTCAGAAAGTATTTTTGTAATGTAATGTATAATGTAATTACAATGTAATTTAAAAAATAAAATATGTAAAAAAAAATGTTTCTAAAAATGTAGTAAATCAGTATGAAAAAAATTAATATAACAATTAATACATTTAAAAATTGTCATTTACAAAACCTTTGAAATTCACTGAAAAAACCGTAGGTTTCAGACATGTTATAGTTAGGAATTAGCATTTAAAAAACCTTTGAAATTCACTGAAAAAACCATAGGTTTCAGATATGTTATAGTTAGAAATTAGCATTTAAAAAACCTTTGAAATTCACTGAAAAAACCATAGGTTTTAGGGACAGTTATAGTTACTTGGACATTGCACTCGTACAAAACCCGTGAAATTCCCCCGTTATAGTTAGTTCAGCTAACTATAACTCGCGCCCCATAATGCACTGCTGATGACGTCACATATTACATCACTCATGACATGGTCAGTGACATCACTGATGACATCTCAAATGACATCACTGATGACATCATCCACGTGATAATCTGATGCACCTCCTCACACCCTAATATAACCTTTGATACACCCACTCTAAATTACAGACTGCCATTTGCAAAACCATAGACACTCCAACACCAATAACTACATACCCACTCACTGATTCATAGGTCTACGCACACATCCACTCACTCACCCGTACAGTCACTCATACTTACGGTCACTCAGTACAGGACTATCATATGCACTCATACTCCTATATAGACACTCAAACACCGCCACTCATCCATAGAGGTACTCACACACCTAGTCAGTCATGCAAATAATTAAACACACTGCCATTTACTCACCTATACAGTTATACACACACCAGCTCACTTACTCATACAAATACTAGCACATTCTTACGCTCTTATACAATCACTGATACAAGCACACACTCATCCATACAGCCACTATCACAATCACTCACTCTCGCTTATAGCTATTTATATACTCCAACACACATATATACTGCCTTTCACATATGTAGTTACTCACACATGTACCACTGGGACATACATTCACTCACTAACACACTCTTACACACACTTACCCACCCATACAGTCTATCACAGATGCACTCTTGAAACCATCCACCCAGTGAATCACCCACTCACACATCTATGCACAGAGTCGCTCACACCCCTCCCACACAAACACTCAGGCACCCATACAGATACTCAGACAACCATTCAATAACTCATATAGACACTCATGTAGCTATTCACAAACACATGCAGCCACTTACACAGCAACAGACAGACGGATACAGACATTCACCCAGTTTAGTCACTAACCCATGCATTCAGTAAGATACGTTAAATCACTCACTTATAGAGTCAGTCACGCACCTACTAAATCATCCATACAGACACTTACACACCCACTCATTCTTCAATACGTCTTTTCCTATATATATTAAAAATATTTAAACTTTACAGAAACACACAGTCACTGGATGATGTCATCAGTGATGTCATTTGAGATGTCATCAGTGATGTCATCAGTGATGTCACTGACCATGTCATGAGTGATGTAATATGTGACGTCATCAGCAGTGCATTGCGGGGCGCGAGTTATAGTTAGCTGAACTAACTATAACGGGGGAATTTCACGGGTTTTGTACGAGTGCAATGTCCAAGTAACTATAACTGTCCCTAAAACCTATGGTTTTTTCAGTGAATTTCAAAGGTTTTTTAAATGCTAATTTCTAACTATAACATATCTGAAACCTATGGTTTTTTCAGTGAATTTCAAAGGTTTTTTAAATGCTAATTCCTAACTATAACATGTCTGAAACCTACGGTTTTTTCAGTGAATATATATATATATATATATATATATATATATATATATATATATATATATGAAGACCAAGTTCTCTCCCAGGTAAAGACAGAATGCGACACAGCTCCGGGGTAAACTTAAAATGGCTTTATTGATTTTCTTGCGCTCGGCATTAAAAGTCCTTGAAACGCTTGGCAGACGCGTTTCAGCCTCCAATGGCTTTCATCAGTGCCCGTTTCAAATGGCTTCTCATTATCCCTGGGGGTCAGCTGGTACGATCTTTTAACTGTGACCACTCCCAGTCAGGTGGTCACTTGCCCCTCCTCCACCTCAAAGATGCAAGGCACCTTGCGCTCCTCCTGCCAAGCTGCTGCATGCTGGGACTTGGAGTCCTCTGTGAAAGCCCATTCAGTGATGGGGCTTTTCAAACATCAGGTGATGTCCCACTCTTTGTTGGCAGGTGAACCCCACACCGCCAAGTTACTTGGAAGAGTCAAAGTCATTTCCAGTCCCCCTTGTTAGGCAATAAATATTGCCTCCTCTCTCCCCATGTAGCTGTGACTTCCAAGTGGAGATAAACAGTACAGGGGGGGGCTACGCGTTGCAGTTGTATGCACAGACCAAACGTGCAGGTTTTCTGCGTGGTTCCAGAACGAGAGGGCGTGTCGCTGGCCAGCCCCTGCTTTGCTGGCTAAACATGAAGACCAAGTTCTCTCCCAGGTAAGGACAGAATGCGACACAGCTCTGGGGTAAATTTAAATTGGCTTTATTGATTTTCTTGCGCTCGGCATTAAAAGTCCTTGAAACGCTTGGCAGACGCGTTTCAGCCTCCAATGGCTTTCATCAGTGCCCGTTTCAAATGGCTTCTCATTATCCCTGAGGGTCAGCTGGTATGATGTTGTAACTGTGACCACTCCCAGTCAGGTGGTCACTTGCCCCTCCTCCGCCTCAAAGATGCAAGGCACCTCGCGCTCCTCCTGCCAAGCCGCTGCATGCTGGGAGTTGGAGTCCTCCGTGAAAGCCCATTCAGGTGATGTCCCACTCTTTGTTGGCAGGTGAACCCCACACCGCCACAGTTACTTGGAAGAGTCAAAGTCATTTCCAGTCCCCCTTGTTAGGCAATCAATATTGCCTCCTCTCTCCCCATGTAGCTGTGACTTCCAAGTGGAGATAAACAGTATTGGGGGGGCTCCGCGTTGCAGTTGTATGCACAGACCAAATGTGCAGGTGTTCCGCGTGGCTCCAGAACGAGAGGGTGTGTCGCTGGCCAGCCCCTGCTTTGCTTGCTAAACATGAAGACCAAGTTCTCTCCCAGGTAAGGACAGAATGCGACACAGCTCCGGGGTAAACTTAAAATGGCTTTATTGATTTTCTTGCGCTCAGCATTAAAAGTCCTATATATATATATTGGCGGTCCCAGTAGGTGGTTATAGTTAGGACCTACTTTCCATAGGAAAAGCATTTTTTTACTTGGCTATAATTTTGCCGTCGTTTGACCAATCTGCATGACATTTTCCCCAAAAAGTGTCACAGTGGGTACTATTGTTATGCAAAGTTTGGGGTTGATCCGTGCAGTGGGGACTGAAAATTTGTGTGAAATAAGGTTGCATTTGTAATGTTAATTCCCATAGGAACATTTAGCCACAGCTACAGCCCGAACCAAATTTGGCAGGGTGGTAGATGTTATTTCAAGCAAGTGCCTTTTGCCTATTTGGTGTAAATCTGTTCAGTAGATTTTGAGAAATTAAAAAAGAGAGCTTGTGCAGGGAAATGCACTGCTCTGATTGGCTGCCAACACTTCAACCAGGAAGTGTTGGCAGCCATCTTGGGACTCGGCTTCAAGCCGAGCCCCCCGCAAAAGAAATTGAAAATAAAGAAAAGGGGGCAAGGTAGGAATACCTTGACCCCCAAGCCATGGTCAATCCATTAAAAAAAAAATTGCCACAAATTTGCGATAATTAGAGAATTTGTGGCAAAAAAAGCAAGTACGGGCTCCCGTGCTTGCTTTAAAATAACCCTCAGATGGGCCAGGTTCTGGGGTCATATACTAATTATAGGAAGGGGTGCACATGCCCCCTTCCTAGGGCTTATGAAAGCCCCAGGGACCGCTACCTCCCCAGGGCACTTTTGATAATGAATGCTGGCAGGTCCACTGGACTCGCCTGCAGCCCTGGGGACCGCCACATCCCCAAGGCTATTCCTAATTGTGGGGGGTCCCTCGCAAACCCCCCTGCCCCAGGGACCGCCACCTCCCTGGGACACATTAAATCAATATGGGGGGCCTCTCGGACCCCAATGCCCTGGGGACCGCCACCCCCCAGGGCTGGCTCCTGCAATGTTCCGGGGTGCGCACCCCTGGGACATTGCTGTTTGCTATGGTTTGGCGGCAGCTTTCACCGCTGCCACCAAACCATAGCAAACTGTGCTTGCTTTCAACAAGCGAGAGCATACAAAATGCTCTCACTTGTTGAAAGCAAGCACAATTGCTTTGATACAGAGGGAACTGCATATTAGCAGTTCCATCTGTTTTAAAGCAATGCCGGCTTCTGCATGAGGCGGGGAGCCTGCAGGGACCGCGGGGGGCTCAGGCTTCCCTGCGGCCGCTAGTGCAGAAAGTGAGTGCTCTGGGTGGCTCCAGGGAACCCAGAAGGGAGGCCAGGCCCTGGGGAATGAGGACCCCAGGTCAAAATCAGCCCTGGGAGAGGGGGGCCGCGCAGCCCCCCTCCCCTTAAAAAAAATAAGATATAAATAAAGACCTAGCCCATAGTTGTAGGGTAGCTACATATACTTGTGGTAGAAGATCCTGGAACTCCTCCATCCTATAGATAGCTCCTCAGGAAGTATCGGATCTTCGAAAAGAAACTATGGGGAACTGTGTATGGATAATTTAGCAAGATGTATATGAGTTGGGTAGGAAAATCATCTTAAATTGTGCTTTTCTGAACATTATAGATAATAGGAGCTTTCTCCCCAAATCCATGTCCTTCTGTATGTGTGTTATTAGTGGTGTAATGTTCAATTACCAGCTAATTCACAGGACCCATGCCACATACAGTCTCCATGTATATAACTGCACTGTTTCGTATCTTAAGTACTCAGTTCACACCAATTAACGAGGCAATGGCATGTACTCCAACTAAGAATAAATTCACTGTAGACTTGGTGGATGATTGTTGATATACTTTGGATGAATCTTTTGGTTACGAATATTGTTTCAATATTTATAAGTGATATAGGTTGGTACAAGGCGCCCTCATCCAGAGACTTTGCAGGTTAAGTATTACAGAATGGTTGCGCCTCTCATGTCAAATGGAAGGTGTCCTGTCTGTAAGACCTCCTTGTGCAACACCTTCAAACAGGAGCAGTGAGTTGTTCTTGAGGCATTCTAGGGTGAAGGTATTGGAGCTGGGATCTTCCCCAAAGGCTTCCTAGTGACTGGCTCTTGTATTTCTTCAGGTGTACTGCGAACATCAATATCTGCTCTGTCATTTGTTTAGATGCTGGTAATTGGTAAGTCTTTCACTATCTAAATCTCTATCCGGGGGTGGGGCGCTGATTACTGTAAGGCATATTGGCATTTGCTATTGAGAGAGAATCTTACTTTTCCCCTCTAACTGAGTCTTACCTCCTTATTAGGATCCAGGAAATTTACTGAAGACCTGGCTGTTCATTCACAACTAGCTATTGTTTTGTTATCTAATTACCTGTCATTGGTAGCGCCAAGACGCCTCTGGGCATACAATGCTCTCTACAAATTATAAAATTAAATCAAAATCGAATCTTGTCACTGGATATATTCTTGCGTCCAGTTCCCAGTTGGCTTGCTAACACAACAGTTTTCCTGCCTTGACCCCATTTTCTTATATTCTGTATTCTCTTGCTGCCCAGGTAATATTGGCAGTAGTCAAAAGAATCTGTTCAAGGGAGTGGCAAGCAGTGTCCAGTTTAAGCATTGCTTTTCCATGGATAAGAGCTTTGAATGCCTTCCATATGGTGATCTTGAACTGTACAGCTCATGCATTATTTGTAAAGTATGATTCTATTTATTCTCATACGAAGTCTTTGATTTTATTATCCAAGAGCCACCAAGCCTTTAGATGCCAGATGCCTCTGCAACCCACCCCGGATGATATGTCTGCAGTTCTGCTGGGCAATGATCTAATAGGCTTTGAGGAAGGATTCACACACTTGCCACTCTCCCCAGTGCTTCCACAGACAGAAGGATATTACTGATCCTGGAGTGTGTGTGATGAGGAACTGAGGAATGTGTATGAGCCCTTTTTCCCAAGTTCCTCGAGCACCAATACGTCATGGAGGCCCAATGCTGGGGCCCATTTGGATAGGGCTGAGGTTCTGTGTGTAGTGGCAGTGAATATTATTTGTGTCATGTTTAGCGTCCATATCTGCATTGAACTTTTATCTCGCTACAGTCATTCCTGGTGTGAAATCAGTTAATTGGTCTGTTGTACTTTGTAGGTTGCTCTCTAATAATGTGGGGTGGGACCTAGAGACTGGAAATTGTCCACTGGCTGCTCTCGAGTTGCCCAGAGACCATCACCAGATGGCCTGTGGTATTGCTGTATGTTTTGATGATTGACAATGGGAGGAGAATTTGTGGAGTAAGATGGCCACACACTACAACCCTTTAATGAAACCTTCATGGTATACCCGTGTGAACACATGTTGGTTCTGGAAATAGGCACTTGGTGTCCCAGTAAAAACATGTCCTGAAGGGAGAAGGATGTTTGTGGAGTGTTTTTTGCCAAAGTGCAAAACCCCACCCTTTTAATTGAGGCTATTCACATTCCATGATAGGATGCAGAAAGATTTATTCCTTAAATTTTGCATGGTGGAAGTTGTGTTGATATTGTTGTTGTGTGTACCTACAGTGTATCAACTGCTTTTCTAAACCTAACTGTGTAACACTATGACCCAATCCTGCCCTCCAACCTTCCACCTCCCGACATTGCTTTTCAAGAAGTATCAGTCATCCATTATACTAATCTTCACTGCTGAGCTCTATAGTACTTTAGGGGGATGTGTGTCTGCTGTTGCAGTGCTACAACTACTTTGGCCCTCACCGGTCTATTTCCTCTAATGGAGGGATCAATATAAAAGCAGCAACCTAATGTTACTGATAGGTCCTGATCACATCCAGAGCTGCTCAGGTGCGTCTCAGGAGAGAGTTTACTGCAACCCCATTTAGGGTTAGAGTGTTGAACTTGGGTCTACCTGTGAGTGTGGTCACACCTGTGGTAGTTAGCTGCAAGTGTTCTCCAGCCATCATCCTTCGGTCATCTCTGTCGCCCTAATCAATCCTGCTACTCAGTGTCAAACTTGTTGTGTGGCTCCTACCTCTATTGCTTTTCTTTCTCAGCCAGCAGTTGTGAGCAGGATGTACATTCCTCAACCCAGTTCCAAGCAGACACTGTTGTATTAAAGAAGTGTGCTTCCTCTGACAGGTGAATTTCAATTTCACCAGGAATATGAGTACGTAGTACAGCTGCATGGCTCTCAGTTTCTGTTTAACCATGATGAATGAGCGCCTCTGCTGTTGGACTCAACAACTATAGTCTGGAAACAGCATGATTTTGTTAGACTTTAGGGTCACTTTGCCTATCTTTCTGGATGCCTTGAGAATGCTTCTCCTGTCCTTACAATTCAACAGTCTTACTATGATTGGGCCGGGTTGTGTTCCAACAGAGTGGGAGCTTGGAAATAGGGCACATATAGCACCTAAGGAGGTATCCAGGACTCCAGCCACACTGTGATAAATTAGCATGGGTTTGTCCCTTCCTTTCACTCTAGTAATCTCCCTATTCTTAAAATTGTTCCTTCGTGCACATACTTCTGCTTATTTTACTCTGTTTTCAAGTAGGTTAAAGCAGTCATCACATTGCTACAAGGAGTACATCAGCAAGAATAATCTTCAAAGCTACCAATCAGGCTTCAGACAACTCTCTAGCACTGAGACAGCCACACTTCAAGAAGTCACTCTCCTCCTCAATGACCATGTGATTTTGGAGCATTATGTTCAAAGTGCCCACATCCTACCATACCAACCTATCCCCCCTCATGCAAACAGATTACATATGATCATGAATGTTCACTGTTTCCTGCTGAGTATCCAAGGCCTCCAAGGCCGCCTTCTTTTCTCTCATCATAATTAACCTCTACATGAAACCTCTCAAATCTAGCCCTGTTACCAGCAGCATCAAGATCCTTCAATACATTTCCTCATTGATAAATCCAGACCAAGCATGGTTCATGCCCAAATGAGCTACGTGCCATAACATTAGGCGAGTACACTGGCAGATCAGTTAAACCGACCCGCTGCTTTACTTCTAGCAGATAATCAGAGGGCATTTGATTCCACCAGCTGGGCTTACTTATTTGCTCTCCTAAAACATCTCAACTTTGGCCCCAGATTCATCACTTATGTAAAGCTCCTTTAGACTGGCCGAACAGCGCATTTCAGGGTGGGCACAGTGGTATACTAGCTGTTCCCCATAGAAAGGGGCACACGGGAAGGGTGGCCGCTGTTTCCCTTGTTATTCGCTATTTCTATAGAACCTTTAGTGGAATGGCTGCAAGTTGATGTACAAATGCTGGGGTTCAAATGGTGTACAGGGATTTTGGACGGAATTGCCCATTACGCGAATGATGCAGCAGTCTTTTTAGCGAATCCCGAACTGTCTGGACCGCGAGCACTTCAGATATTGCGTATATTTAGAGAAACGTCCGGTCTAGTAATCATCTTTAACAAATCAGTCATCTTCCCAGTCACTGCTCAGGCATATGACTTGCAATAGGCACTTGATATACTTGCAGCTGTGGCCTCTCTGGGGTTTAGATATTTAAGAGTATTTGTTACTTCCGATACTGCGCTCGCCTGGGCAATGACATCCAGCCACAATTAGATAGGCTAGTAGCTGATATCAAAATGTGGTCCACACTCCTGCTGTCTCTAATGGAGCGGTCTACTATCTTTAAAATGGTGTCACTTCCTCGTCTCATTTACCAGCTGCAGAATTACCCCTACTCAATACCTGAATCCTTCTTTCCAAACATTCACTCCATGCTTAGGAGCTACCTCTGGAATCAAGGGTCACTTCGCATAGCCCTCACTAAATGTGTTAGATCAATATACAATGGGGGAATAACTGCAGCAGATGTTGAAACCTACTATGGGGCCTCCAGCTAGTGCTCATTAACGAGTAGTGGTATGAGACCCAGAGGGATCAAGCTTATGCCTCTGAGGAATAGGCCATTCAAGGCACAGCTAACACTTACTATATGAAGGGAAAATCCCACCAACACTCTTCTCGGCCACAAAGGGGGTTCTTCAGATGTGGAAAGCGGCACTAAAAACCATAGGCTGGGACAAATGAATAGCAGGTCAGACATCCCTGTGGGATGGTATCAGAGTTCCCCAAGTGGCCATACTGGAGGGGTTTTGTGGATAGGACACCATTTGGGATCTCCAACCTGGGAGAGGGTGCAACGCTCAAAATATACCAGACTCTACAAGGTGAATATGCCCTCCCGCATAGTCAATTTTTCTGATACCTGCAACTGCGACATGCCCTAATGCCCAACATTGCAGATTTGGATGATCTTCCTGAATGTAATCCTTTTGAGGCCAAATTGCTTTGGGGGACCTAGGCAGTCATAAAATATCTCAGGTCTATCTTTGCTTGATTTGCAACATGCCAGACACATTGCAGTGTTACGCGCCGCATCGGAATGAGACCTAGGTGCCCAAGGATTGGGCGGAAGCCACAGAATTGTGCCTCATCCAGTCAAACTACGTACATAGGACTTACCTTACACAACACAAACTAAGATGGATGGGAGTGATTGCCTCATCCAAATGCCTAAGGTGCAAGACGCCCCTGTGGGATTTCCTGCACACCACCTGGTGGTGCACAAAACTGCACCCACTCTGGAAGGGTGTTTTGACCTCCTTGGATCATGTCCTGGTACAGCCAACACAACAGATCCGAAAGCTTATCCCTTTGCATATCACTGATGCTATTGATATAAACCAGTATAAACTGACGCTACTCTGAATAGGCCTTTCCATGGCCACTGGAAGGCAGAGGCCCCACCTTCAATTTCAGAGTGGAAAAAGGGCATGGAGGAGTGCATGGTCTGGAAGCAGTAGGTTTATGAAGCCAGGGGGTGTCCTCAGAAGTATGTTAAAATATGGGGTGTGTGGGTGGAATACAAAAGTATCATTATTACGAACAGGCACTCTATTTCTAAAAGCCTTGATAATGAAATCTGTACAAATACGGGACTGGGACTACAATCTTGACAAGATGTACAAATCCACAAATAATGACTGGGGGGAGGTTGGGCGGTGGAGGGATCGAGAGTACAGCTCTTGCATTGGATTGCTTGCGTTGTGGTATCTCATGTAAAACATAATACAAAGTGCCATAAAAAATCCTTCAATATGCAGATGATACCCAACTATACCTAAAAATACTCAACAACATAAATAAACTCAAATCTTGCCTCAATCTATCCAGTCTGTGATAACCTTTAACTTTCTGAAGCTAAAACCCACTTGCATTGAATTCCTCCTGTTTGCCAAGAGCATTAAAAACCCAGATTTAAGTCTGGCTCTCAAACTTAAACCTACTAGGCTACACCCCACAGCTGATAGAAAATGCAAAATCTCTGGGATTTATCCTTGACACAGGGCTCACATTCAAGCAACACAATGAAAGGAAGTTTGATTTTAACTCTCCCTCCTGAAGTAAGCGACACCATTTCTCCTGGAGGATATCTTCAGAACAACCATATAAGCCTTACTACTCTCCCATCTGGATGGAGGCAACGTCCTGATGAGCAGTCTCCCAGGTACCACCCTACAACTACTATAAGGTATCTAACCAGCAGAGGTATGGCTGATCAAGGACTCGACAACCACATCACACCTATATTAAAATTACTACGCTGACTCCTCATTCCAGCCTGAATCATCTTCAAGATGAGCTGCGTCTTGTATAAGGCTCTCAACAACAAGACCCAGCTTACCTGGCCAACCAACTAGCTATGTCTGAGGGACAATATTGGACTGGAGACAAAATATTGCAAGAAGAAATCAACTAGAAGGCAAGCTGTCTCTGCTCATGCTCCCAGGATCTGTAAAAGCATCACTATTAACATCAGATCAGTACCAATTCTCCTACAATTCAGAAAAAAAGTTGCATGTAGATCTCTTCAAGGAGCACTGCTCCTGGCCTTCCCACAATAATTGTGTCTTCCCAGGGGTGAATTCCCCTATGCAGTGTTTTCGAGCTAGGTTCACACTCTACAAATACCAACACATACATGCTCATACATGAGAGGTGTTATCTAAATCAAAATTAAGAAAACATCCTAAAATTCCCCTTCCACCATCATGTCTAAGGAGACCTCGATCCAGGACGGAAATAAAATTGCAATGATTCTCTACTCAAGGTGTTAGAGTACTTAAGGCACAACACGAGCTACCCAGCCATGAAATGTCATGTTCTTCTGAGAAGTCTGTATTACACCATTTGCATTTGTCAGCGCAGGAAGTTTTGGGGCTGCACAGGCTGGTCACCACAGTGATTGATTTTATGGGAAAGTGAAGAATAAGATAATATTTCTATGGTGGGAAATAACAGTCATGATCATAGTCCATTGAGGCCCGGGCCGGACTGGGAACCGAAGCCGGCCCTGGCAAACTGCTCGGCTGGCCCCCCTGGGGGGCTGAGGGGGTGCGGCCGAGCTGTTTGCAAGGGCCGGTTTCGGCCGATTTTGTTACCGGGGGCTGATATTGCAGGCCCCCAGTAACAAAAACGGCCCCCAGGGGCCCAAAACAGCACCCACCCTGGCGGCCCACCGGGGGAACACCCAGTGCCCGCTACGGCCAGTCCGGCCCTGATTGAGGCACAGACATCAATTGAACAAAATGTCAGCAGTAGCAGAAATAACATTACGTACTTTTTGACCCCTAATAACAATACAAGTCTGATCCATTGCCTTACTCAAAAGCATACTCTTGATTGGCTATGGCATGACCAAAGATTGGAAAATACGGACAGTAATTCGGTCTTATAGAGCCCTGTCATTATAAGACCCTTTCTTTCTTTACTTTTGTTTTCATATTTGCTCCATTCATCCTTTCTTGTATCTTTTGTGGTATTATCCTTGAGTTCCTCTTTTCTTGACTGCTTCATTTTTTCTTTCATCCATTCTCTCTATCATTCTTGTATTCATTCTTTCTTCGATATACTTTCATCTTTCTTTCCCCCTTTTATCCTTACCTTTAACACTGTCTTTCTCTCATGGTCATTTGCTCCATTTATCTCTCTCATTTTCTACTTTGAGCCTACTAAACAGAGCATGCACTGTCTGTTGCAAGACATATTGTTCGATTGATTGAACCATTGGTTGTCTTCATTGTCACACTCATTTGCTTTGATTTTTGTTTATTAGAATGTATGGGCTTTTGTAATAACTTGGGTTTTTAATCCAGGGGGTGACTACTCATCATGAGTAATAATCACAATCCTCCTCCAAGTCAGAAAATTAACCTGAGCTCCACCCCTTGGGAGCTATGGCACAGAGCATACAAGCATAACTTATGACAAAGTGTAAAGAATTTATGCAGTACCACCTCCGTAATCAAGTCAAAACACAACACAATAAAAATCCTAAACTGAATTAGATGAATAGATTACATTTTAATAATGAAAATGACACCTAAATGAAAACAATCCAATAAGGGAACCAGAGATACACATTTTTAAATAAACATAGACCCTGATTCACAAGGGCAATCTGAGACAAAAATCTAACTTTACAACTTTTGGTACTCACAGAGGTCATTTACGAGTCATATCTTTACGTCTGCAGTCGGGCCGGAATCTCCGCACCTGGGCTAGAATCTCCGGCTTGGGCCGGAATCTCCACACCCGCCACGGAATCTCCGACTCAGGCCGGAAGAAGTGTAATCAATGGGCCGAAACCAAATTATTACAAAAAGGAACATTAGAAACATGAGTTAAATGGTAGAGGAGGTCATGAAAATCAGTTTGGGCAGGGAAAAGCTTGTGGCCAGACACTACATCACATCCTAGAAAAGTTTGCTCCTTTGCATCATGGTACATGCAGTCCACAATTTGCACTTCCCTCAGTGTTGACTGTAGTGTTGCACCAAAGTTTGGAGTAACAGTACAGTCAACACTGAGGGGTGAAAGAAAATTGCACATTCGTGCCAGGGCTGGTGGGACAATGCTTTATTTGGCTGATCTATTTTTTTCTTTCCATTCTTTTTCCTTTTTATGATCATTAGGCACTGTAGTTTAAGCATGTTTCATGTTATAGTAACTCAAAGCCAATAGTACCTTTACTTGGTTCCCATTAAACTCGTTTTTTGTACCTGTGATGTTCATTAAAACTAAAAAGGGTTTCTGTATTGTTCTCAGTACACCTGCTTGCCAGGAAGTGCCCATACTGTTCTATTAAAATGATATGTTGAGTTTCTGCAAAACTATTTTTTCTATTGAAAGCATTTGCCACTACGTCTAGGCATTGGTATGTTTTTTGTTTTATTTTTATGGTATATACTTGTTAAAAAATAAAAAATTACAACTGCACCAGATTTCCAAGGCCAGACCTATTAGTTTTGGCAATGCTTATTTTCAGTTCACAACATTGCCTTCATGACCACTGAAAAAGGGGTAGGAAGGCAAGAGCCAGGAGTACTAAAGAGCAAGTTTGCCACCACAGGCTATCCCTAATTGGCATAAATGTTTTCAGGTGGATTCACATTCACCCTGACAGGATGATCATCAAGTAACATAGCTGACAGAAGGATGAAATTTCTGATTTAGAATCATACAGAAGTTCTCATTTAGCACTGAGGGACCCAAATTACTTTATGTGTTAAGCCCACCCTTACATTTGGGAGTAGAGAATAGAAAGACAAGTAGAATTCATAATGCTGTCTTCTCTGCAATCAAGGTATTAGATCTGACTGCAGGGGCAGAACGTAAGATGAAATATAACACTACATGTTGAAGCCACACACAATACTGCAGGGTGGGTATTTAATATTAGTAGAAGAAGTTAAACCCATGCAGTGAGATAAAATCTCATGGGACAACCATACCTGTAGGCATTTTACAATAGTGTCTCTTTGGGAGCCATAGTGCAAGCTCTTCAACTTCACCACATGAGAGACTGGCAGACCAATGCTGGGCGTTGGATGTGTAAAATGGTTTGGAGATCAGGTGGAGCAGAAAGTCCACATGGCCTTTAAAGAGTATTAGTAACAGAGAGCCTGGAAAAATCACATTCAAGGAGTCAGTTGTTTTGATAGCTGGTCACCTTTGGTGGCTCTTTTGATCTCCTCCAGAGGTCTGTCAGGTAAGATCACAAACAAACCATCAGCCAACTCCATTGAAATTTCACCCTTACTAGACTTCAATACTGTAGGGTTCCAAACTCTGCCAAGTGTTATGTTATGTGATTTCTATAGCGCACTAATCATGCAAGAGGGTATCCAAGCAACTGGGAAAGGTGTGTAGGAGTGTGGTCTCAAGGTGCTCATATGAACAGCCAGGTCTTCAGTTTCTTGAGATGCTCAGTAAGTGAGGAGGAGGCTCTGATGTGTTGAGGGAGGTGGTTCCATTTCTTGAGTGTGATTTAGGAGAATGAGTGACCTCCAGTTTTGCTTTTGCAGATGCGGGGCGTGTGTGCAAGTGAGAATGAGGCAGAGCATAAATGTCTGGTGGGTTGGTGAAACTGTATGCAGCAGTTCATGTATTCTGGTCCAGTGTTGTGTAGGGCTTTGTATGTTGCGTGAGAAGTTTGAATTGTCTGTGCTTGTGACTGGACATCCAGTGAAGCTTCCTGAAGTGTGGTGCTGTCTGAGGCATGAGAGGAATAGTATGAGTCTTGTGGCTGTGTTCTGGATGGTCTGTGTAGGAATTGTTTGGAGATTCTGCTGTAGAGAGTGTCACCAGAGTTCAGCCTGCTGGTGATGAATGCTTGTGTGACAGTCTGTCTGGTGTTCGGAGGCAACCGTTTGAAGATCTTTCGCAGTATGCATAGTACAAGGAAGCAGAAGGTGCACACTGCATTCGCTTGAGCTGTCATGTTGACTTTGTCATCTAGGATAATCCCTAGATTTCTTGTGTGGTCTATCGGTGTGGGTGTTGGTCCTAGCTCCGACGGCCACCAGGTGGAATTCCATGGGGAGGTCTTGTTGCTGAAGACCAGTACATCCGTCTTGTCAAAGTTGAGCTTTAGGCAGTTAGTTCACATCCAGTCTGCTACCATAGCCATGCAGCTGGAGAAGTTGGTTCTAGTGGTGTTTGTCCCGTCAGGGAGAGGATGAGTTGGGTGTCATTGGAGTAGGTGATGTCTTGTGATTGGATGATGTTGGCGAGCGGTGTCATGTGTATGTTGAAAAGAGTGGGGCTGAGGGACAATCCCTGTTGGATACCGCATTTCTGTTTCTTGGCCTCTGATGGGAAGAGTGTCTAACCCTTTTGGTTCTTCCAGTGAGCGGATCCTTGTATGCCAATCTTATGGAGTCTTCTGATGAGGGCCTCATGGGAGACAGTGTCAAAGGACGTGTAGAGATCGAGCAGGTTGAGGGCCGCTGTTCCAGGATGTTTCAAATTTCATCAGTGTCTGTGAGTGCCAATTTGGTGCTGTGGTTCTTTCTGAATCCTGATGGTGTGTTGTTTAGAAGATGGTGAAGTTTGAGGTGGGTTGTGAGTTGCTTGTTAATGGCCTTCTAAATCACTTTGGCTGGATAGGAGAGCAGGGAGATGGGTCAGAAGTTGCTCAGTTGATTCTGGCCAACTGTGGGCTTCTTGAGGAGGGCATTGATTTCTGCAACTTTCCATTCATCCAGGAAAGTGGCGGATGTGATGGAGGTGTTGATGATGTGGGTTAGGGTGGTGCTGATTGGTGATGTTCCTAGGTTGTAGATGTGGAGGGTTCATGGCGGGTAGGGAATTAGCACTTGGGGTTGTCTACAATTATTTGTGGATGGTTGGCAAGACTGTGGACACTTTAACCCCCCCGCAGCCAACATTGTCATATTCAATGGTCTCAACAGAATTTTCTACGCGGACCACATCCAACTCATCCTCTCACTCACCAATGACTCCACCACCACCAGAACCAACTTCCACAGATGCATGACAAATGTCGCTGACTGGATGAAGAACACCTGCCTGCAGCTGAACACAGACAAGACGGAAGTACTGATCTTTGGCAACAGCAGCAACACATGGAATGACTCCTGGTGGCCATCAGACCTAGGACCCTCACTCATTCCCTCCAACCATGCCAGAAACCTAGGAAACATCATTGACAACAAGCTCACCATGAAATTACAGAGCAACGCGGTCTCCTCTGCCGGCTTCCTCACTCTACACATGCGACACAAGATCTTCAAGTGGCTACCCCTACACATGCGACACATCGTGACACAGGCCCTCATCAGCAGCCGACTGGACTACTGGAACGTCCTCTATGTAGGAATCGCCACACACCTCCTACAGAGACTTCAGACCATACAGAACACCACCTCCACATTCATCCTCGGACTTTCCTGATGCACTCACATCACACCCCACCTCGGGCAACTCCACTGGCTTCCTGTACAGAAGAAAGGCCAATTCAAGCTGCTGATCCATACAAGCAAGGCTCTGCACAACCAAGGACCCACATACATTAACCACTGCCTGAACTTCAACCAATCATCAAGAAGACTACGCTCCGCCTCCCGTTTGACTTAGCACTCTGCCACATCTCCTCTGCAGCATCAGGAAGCACCACCTCAGATGAGACCAGTGGTCAGGGACTCATGGCAGCCTGTGTGCATGCTGCTCTCTGGGATAGGTTACACTACCACTGTCAGATAGATTGTATTCATATGCACTGGATACCTACTTTACTTTACTGCACTTCAAGATTCTTATTTCTGTCCAGCCCTCAGTCAAGGCACTCTGCATTGCTTGCTGAAGCAGCCCATATGCTGATGGAGATTCGTCTAAATCCTCCTTCCTAGGTGAGTCTGAGAACAGATGCCTGCAGGGTAGGGAGACAGTCAACACTGGGATTTAATTCTGTATAAGGAGTTGGGTTCAGGAACAGAAGGTTGTTTCGCAAACTGGAAAGATCCTGAAGTGATGTTTACTTACCTTCAGAATGTTGCCTCTGGGGCTTCAGAAAGCAGTCTGGGTGAGTTAAATAATATGGTAGATCATGCATATATAAAGAGGAAGAGGGCCATGGTAGAGAATACTTGTAATCTTGGCATTTTTCGGGGGCAGTTAAGCAAAGAATATTTTTGCCCTTGTGCCCACAAAATGTCAGAAAGAAGAGGATGAGCAGGGTTTTTTCAAGCCTCCAAGTAGTTCATTAAAAACCTCATAATGTTGAGAGAGCAATTTCCTTGTTTCAGGTAGCCTATCCTGAATCTGCTTGGCTCTTGAGAGAATACTCATGTTCCTCAACCTTTCGCAAGGATTAAGGATATTCTTGCCCAAAGATTAAGGATATTAGGCTTGGAAAGTGAATGACTGTGGGTCTGCCTTCTACCGTACTTCCAGTGGTGTTAATTACACAGGCGGTGGTGTTTATCAGGCAGATCCAAGCATAAGTGGTTTTGGTGCTGTAATTTTGGCTGGGATACAGTAGACTATTATTTTAGTTCAGGTGGGATTAGTCTTCCATCAGTGTATTGGGGAAACACCAGGGAGTAAATCCTTTCCTTTGTTTCTCAGTCTGTATGAAAGTTTAGAAAAAAAAGCTGGAGAAGAAGTAAACCTTCAGAAAGTTAGATCTATAGATTGCGCTATCAGTTAGGTCATTTCTCCTGCATTGTTTAAACTGGTGTAATCGAGTGACAGGAAAGGGTTATTTACTAAGGATTTGTGCGTGACACAAAGTGACGCAAAACAATGTAAAACAATGTAAAGCATTGCATTGATTGACTCACCATTATAAATGATTACGATCTTTTGATATCTGGTGGTGCCCATGTGAACAATATGGTATAAGTTGGAAAGGTAGAAGGAAAACAAGTGATGGACATTGCCTGTGAGAGGGATGGCCAACTGTGTCAAAGGCAGCTGAGAGGTCCAGCAATATCAGAAGGCAGGGGTTTATCTTCATCTATGGTTAGGAGGGCAATGTCTACAATGTGCATAGTAGTAGTCTCTATACTGCAGCACAAAGCCGTAGGGACGGGGTGGGGGGCCCTAGCTGGGTGAAGCCAACCTTATTTTTGTCTAGTCCCCAAAAATTCGAGGTCCCATGACGATCATCTATACATGTTTTTTTTTACATTACATCCTGGGTCATAGTGAATTGGTCTCCATGTCAGCAGGCAGTGTCAACATCTGTTCTGCTAGTAAATGGCAGGACAGAGGGCTTTAATGGGACGCGTCCATCCAAGTCTCAGACCCAGCAGTAATTAAAAATTGACATTAAAACGGTTCCATTTTGTTCCCTATATTCATGTCCTTAACTTTTCAGGTAAAAACACTGATCGATTTCTAAACAAGAATTGCAAAAACACATTCGGATAATCCATGTGAAGGATGCGGTTCCTGTTTACATTTCACAGTAACCTTAATCTTGCATTCCTTAACAGTGTTTGCTTTTTACAGGAGGTTGTGCTTCTGCAGGTTTTTTTTGTTCAGCATATTATTGTTGCATGTTGCATACTATGAAAAGAGTTGTGCCTTGGTGTGTGAATTCAGATTGAAAGTGGGTGTTTGTAATGGGCTGCAAGGAGAGCTCTGGACTTGAGGCTGAAGATGAGTTTCTCATAGTGCCTGTCAGTGGGTCATAGAGGGGTTCAGAACACATGTTCATCTAATCCTAGGCCTCTCACCAGATCACCCATAGCAATGATCACGTGTGCTAATTCTAAGTAGATGCAAGGAAGTACATGCAGGATGGAATAAAAAAGAGGACAGAAGAGGAAAGAGGCGAGGGAAGGTGGTGTGCACATGGGAATTTCAGAAATATAAAGGGAGAAAATATATGTGCCGTAAATGTCTAACAGAGATGCTGAAGAGAAAACTAGTGCGAAGGGAAGAACAGGAGTCATTGAGACACTAATTCCACTTCCACAGACCTTAGTAATGTTTAACTCACAGCGTCAAATTTTCAGAATTGAAACCTTTTCAATTCTAATTATTCACAACAAAATCATTATTGTTGCTCATTTATCTAATATTGATAACAAGCACTGGCAAAGCATACAGGTTTGGCTTATTTTAGGTGCATCTGTATCACTGTGTGATATGTCAGGAAGCAATAACAGAAAGCTCACAGAGAGGCACCAAAATACTGGTTGGGTGTATAATATGATATGCACTGAAGTTTAGTTTACATGTTCTTTATATTACTGAGGGGGGCACTCACAGTGCAGACTGTATGCACTAAGCATGTGCATACTGATTGTTCAGCCCGAGCTCAAGGCATGACTTGGCAGAACCTACCTTCCTGCAAAGATAGGCTACCTGAATGGCTTACCCACATTCTCACCCTCAGTCACAGTGGGTGCACCCCTAGAGTCCGGCTGTCCTGGAGTGTGTTTGTTGCCGGAAACTTGACAGTGTGGGACATGTTTCCAGACTGAGAAGAGTGGCTCCAGGCTTACACTGATGCAGGTGAGTGTTGCTCTTTACACATTCCTTTTTGAGTATGGTTTGAGGACCCGACAGATAACAAGATATGTTACAAACGAGACAGATAGAGAGGCACAGAGAGCTGAAAGACAGAGAGATACACACATATAGTACTGCAGTTTGGACGAAGAGATGGGCATTCCTCTGCAGAGCATCGTGCTCAGTCTTGAGCAAAGGGGTGTGTCCCTGAAGGGTAATAATGCTCAAGCTGTGGGTCTATTGCAAAATGATGCAGTGCAGAGAAACTGAGAGATAAACAGTAATCTCTTGCAGTGCATGTGTGCTTTTCTGACACCTGCAGGCAATGCACAGGTACTATAGTTTCTGTTTCTCCCTCTTTCCGCAATTAATGGTGCAACATTTAAGCAGCTCTAGTATTAACAAGCACCAGAATGCAGTACCTTTCTCTGCACTGAAACCATTTAGCATACATTTCACCAAATTGTTTACAGCTGCCCACATATTCTAAATAGCCGCCAAAGTAGTATGTCTGTGAATGACAAAATACACCAAATATCAGTTCATGACTAATCTAGATTTTTTGTAATAAAGGCCTATCTAGGTAAGCGGAATTTTTTTAAAGATCTGGTTTGACAGCACAACTTTAAATTATGCATAGAGTGGCCAGGGCCTTTGGCTACACTCCGCCCAGACAAGTACTCTCTCACCTCTTTTATCAGCTAGCGTTGCATGATTCCATCTTTCAATACCTTTTTCCATTATAATGTAACAAGGAGTTTATTTTACATCAACTCAACTATGTTGTTTGGCGCATACAGTTTTGTTCCTTCTATATGCATTCTACACAAGATTAAAAAAAAATTGCCACTACTTATCAGTACTCACAACGCCAGTAGGACTTGGTAAAAACATGTGTGTATACAACGCATGCAAACATCATTTATGAATGTCCGTGTTTACATTTGTCAGAAAATTAAAACCAGGGCTTTTGGCTTTGTCAATGCTTGTAAGGATGTGTGTATATATATATATATATGTATATATTCCAACAAAAAACGGTGTCCCCTGAAAGGAGCCAACACGCAACAAGGGTATACATCAGCGCTTTATTGCAGAGAGCAGCAGCTTTGACGACAGATCTCTTTACAGCAGTTCTCGAGCCAAGCCCGACGCGTTTCGTGCACACCTGCACTTCTTCATGGGCTCATTGAAAAAACACTCGCATCACCATCCAGCACTAAAATATCCATAAGACCCGCCCCAGTGGGCGTAGACAGTACCACTGCCTGCTGGTCCTTGAAGTGCTGTAAATATTCCTTCAGTGAGTGGTGCATACGGTGTCTACGTGAATCAAAAATTATTTCCCAGTGGGTGGTGAAAAGTTCATAACAACGAAGTTGCTCCGTAGAACTCTCGCAGCGCCCCTCATGCCCAACAATCTGCTGAACTCCAAACACGGCTTCAGCAGAGGTCCGCTACAACGCGGCGGGGCTTCCTTCACGGCAGGACTGGCCGTCTCTATTCCAACACAAAAGGGTGTCCCCTCAAAGGAGCCAACACAAAATGAGGGAATACATCAGCGCTTTATTGCAGAGAGCAGCAGCTTTGACGACAGATCTCTTCACAGCAGTTCTCGAGCCAAGCCCGACGCGTTTCGTGCGCACCTGCACTTCTTCATGGGCTCATTGGAAAAACACTCGCATCACCATCCAGTACTAAAATATCCATAAGACCCGCCCCAGTGGGCGTAGACAGTACCACTGCCTGCTAGTCCTTGAAGTGCTGTAAATATTCCTTCAGTGAGTGGTGCACGTGGTGTCTACGTGAATCAAAGAGTATTTCCCAGTGGGTGGTGAAAAGTTCATAACAACGAAGTTGCTCCGTAGAACTCTCGCAGTGCCCCTCATGCCCAACAACCTGCTGAACTCCAAACATGGCGTCAGCAGAGGTCCGCTACAACGCGGCGGGGCTTCCTTCACGGCAGGACTGGCCGTCTCTATTCCAACACAAAAGGGTGTCCCCTCAAAGGAGCCAACACGCAATGAGGGTATACATCAGCGCTTTATTGCAGAGAGCAGCAGCTTTGACGACAGATCTCTTTACAGCAGTTCTTGAGCCAAGCCCGACGCATTTCGTGCACACCTGCACTTCTTCATGGGCTCATTGGAAAAACACTTGCATCACCATCCAGGACTAAAATATCCATAAGACCCGCCCCAGCGGGCTTAGACAGTACCACTGCCTGCTGGTCCTTGAAGTGCTGCAAATATTCCTTCAGTGAGTGGTGCACGCGGTGTCTACGTGAAACAAAGATTATTTCCCAGTGGGTGGTGAAAAGTTCATAACAACGAAGTTGCTCCGAAGTACTCTCGCAGCGCCCCTCATGCCCAACAACCTCCTGAACTCCAAACACGGCGTCAGCAGAGGTCCGCTACAACGCAGCGGGGCTTCCTTCACGGTAGAACTGGCCGTCTCTATTCCAACACAAAAGGGTGTCCCCTCAAAGGAGCCAACATGCAATGAGGGTATACATCAGCGCTTTATTGCAGAGAGCAGCAGCTTTGACAACAGATCTCTTCACAGCAGTTCTCGAGCCAAGCCCAACGCGTTTCGTGCACACCTGCACTTCTTCATGGGCTCATTGGAAAAACACTCGCATCACCATCCAGCACTAAAATATCCATAAGACCCGCCCCAGTGGGCGTAGACAGTACCACTGCCTGCTGGTCCTTGAAGTGCTGTAAATATTCCTTCAGTGAGTGGTGCACGCGGTGTCTACGTGAATCAAAATTTATTTCCCAGTGGGTGGTGAAAAGTTCATAACAACGAAGTTGCTCTGTTGAACTCTCGCAGCGCCCCTCATGCCCAACAACCTGCTGAACTCCAAACATGGCGTCAGCAGAGGTCCGCTACAACGCAGCGGGGCTTCCTTCACGGCAGGACTGGCCGTCTCTATTCCAACACAAAAGGGTGTCCCCTCAAAGGAGCCAACACGCAATGAGGGTATACATCAGCACTTTATTTCAGAAGTGCAGGTGTGCACAAAACGCGTCGGGCTTGGCTCGAGAACTGCTGTGAAGAGATCTGTCGTCAAAGCTGCTGCTCTCTGCAATAAAGCGCTGATGTATACCCTCATTGCGTGTTGGCTCCTTTGAGGGGACACCCTTTTGTGTTGGAATAGAGACGGCCAGTCTTGCCGTGAAGGAAGCCCCGCCACGTTGTAGCGGACCTCTGCTGACGCCGTCACAAATGATCACATGGATGATGTCATCAGTGATGTCATCAGTGATGTCATTTGAGATGTCATCAGTGATGTCATCAGTGATGTCACTGACCATGTCATGAGTGATGTAATATGTGACGTCATCAGCAGTGCATTGCGGGGGCGCGAGTTATAGTTAGCTGAACTAACTATAACGGGGGAATTTCATGGGTTTTGTACAAGTGCAATGTCCAACAAACTATAACGTCCCTAAAACCTATGGTTTTTTCAATGAATTTCTAAGGTTTTTTAAATGCTAATTTCTAACTATAACGTGCCTGAAACCTATCAATCAATCAATCAATCATGTCACTTATAAAGCGCACTACATACCCGCGAGGGTTTCAAGGCGCTGGGGGAAGAGGGGGGTGGTGCTGCTACTGATCGAAGAGCCAGGTCTTGAGGAGTCTTCTGAAGGCCAGTAGGTCTTGGGTCTGCCGAAGGTTGGTGGGGAGGGTGTTCCAGGTTTTGGCGGCGAGGTGGGAGAAGGATCTGCCGCCGGCGGTCGTTTTCCGGATGCGGGGGACTGTGGCGAGGGCGAGGCTGGTGGAGCGGAGCTGGCGGGTGGGGGTGTAGAAGCTGAGTCGTCTGTTGAGGTAGGCTGGTCCGGAGTTGTGGAGTGCCTATGGTTTTTTCAGTGAATTTCAAAGGTTTTTTAAATGCTAATTTCTAACTATAACGTGCCTGAAACCTATGGTTTTTTCAGTGAATTTCAAAGGTTTTTAAATGCTAATTTCTAACTATAACGTGCCTGAAACCTATGGTTTTTTCAGTGAATTTCAAAGGTCTTTTTAAATGCCAATTTCTAACTATAACGTGCCTGAAACCTATGGTTTTTTCAGTGAATTTCAAAGGTTTTTTAAATACTAATTTCTATCTATAACGTTCCTGAAACCTATGGTTTTTCAGTGAATTTCAATGTTTCTTTTAATGCTAACTTCTAATTATAATGTTCATTTAACCTATAGTTTTTTCCCACACCCAAGAAGGACACAACACCCACTGCCACAACCCTCAGGACCTCCCCCCGTACCACCCCTCTCCCTACTGTAATTTTTTTATTTGTTACTTAAACTATATAATGTCTTCTTGTTTTTTAAATATTAAACAACTACATACAGTATGAAACGGAGTCCAGCCCAGAGCCACATCTGAAGACCAACACATGTCATAGACCTACTGATCAAGCTTCTCCCACACCCAAGAACGCCACAACACCCACCACCACCCCAGGACCCCCCCCTCTACCACCGAGGCAGCGCAGAACAAGACAGCAAATTTTCCGAAAACGGCATGGCCCCTCAGCCACACAATAGCTGAATATTGGGACAGGTGTGAACAAACTATATGAGAAGGAAGCAATTCACCCATGTTTAACAATGCACACAATGCAAAGTGTAGCGGTGATGTGCTGGACACATCTCAGTATGCAGAACACACACCTCTCCATGTGCACAAATACTACTGGTGCTTGTAGTGTTGTGGACAGTGGACCCAACCATGTTACGTCAAACACTAGGGAAGATCTCAGTCATGTAGCTGTGTCGTCCCCCCCTGTAACCATAAGCGTAACCGGAGTCGGCTGGTCCGACGTACGCCACTTCAGCGTAGGAGTGTGAATAAATAGGCCGGAGCTCTGGGCGTGGTTCACTTGTGCAAAGGCCAAAGTGTCTGCCAGGGCGGAGCCCCTCACCCTGCCACGAGGCCGCCAACATGACCGCCAGCCTCCTCAGCCGATCGCTGGCTTCCGCCACACAGGCCCCCAGCGGCACAGCACCGCGGACTTATGTCTGTACAAACTACTGCCTTCGATATACACTGCGGACAGCAAGGCTCACAATTCAGATCCAGTCGTGATTGCAGATGACGCAGTCCAGTAGGCAAGAGACATTGCTCAAGTCAACAACACATGGCTGTGGGCCCTTCCTCACCGCTGCCTCCGGCCTACACTGCGGTCAGTAGGGCTCACAATTCAGATGGAGTCAAGATTGCAGATGACGCAGTCCAGTAGGCAAGAGACATTGCTCAAGTCAACAACACGTGCCTGTGGGCCCTTCCTCACCGCTGCCTCCTGCCTCCACTGCGGTGAGTAGGGCTCAAAATTCAGAGCGACTCGCGATTGCAGATGACGCAGTCCAGTAGGCAACAGACATTGCTACCAGTGCGGCCAGCCCGGACCACGCATCATCGCTGACTGCGCACACGCTAAGTGCTTCAAGTACCACTAACTCTGTGCAGCTCAAGTCAACGCCACGTGGCTGTGGGCCCTTGATGACCGTTGCCTCCGGCCTACAATGCGGTTAGCAGGGCTAACAATTCAAGATTAGTGCCGATGCAAATTGTGTAAGAGAGTATAATCGGTTAACAAGACTGTATGCTCCCAATCTGTGCAGCTCATGTCAACCTCACGTGGCTGTGGGCCCTTGCTGACCGCTACCTCTGGCCTACACTGCGGTCATCAGGGTTCACAATTAAAATTAAGTCTTGATTCATTAATTACAGAGTCCAGTAGGCAAGTAACTACCTCAAGCCTAAAACCTACATAATATCCTTTTAGTATCCTTGCTTCAATAACTTTTTTTATGTCAGTTATAGCTTTAGTACAATCACCAAATTCATCTTCAAGTGCAAACGAACACTCATTAGCAGTCTACACTGCGGGCAGCAGAGCGCTCAATTCGAATTTTGGACACGTGGTGCTACTAACCCTGTTCAACACAAGCCGATCCCACATGTGGAACTGTGTCCTGAGTCCTGAATGGCAGTGACCCCAAGTCCGTGGCAGCGACCACAGCACCAGACTCCCTTCGATCAGTGAGGCATATTTCCATATGCAAGGCCGGCTACAGGTGGTGCCACTAACTCTGTACAACACAAGGCGCGACACGTGGTGCCACTAACCCTGTTCAACACAAGCCGATCCCACATATGGAACTGTGTCCTGACTTCTGAATGGCAGTGACCCCAACTTCGTGGCAGCGACCACAGCACCAGACTCCCTTCGATTAGTGAGGCGTATTTGCATATGGAAGGCCGGCGACACGTGGTGCCACTGAACCTGAACTACGCAGGCCGGTGGGGCCACCAACCTATGCACGTGGCTGTGGGCCCTTGCTCACCGCTACCTCTGGCCTACACTGCGGTCAGCAGGGCTCACAATTCAGATACAGTCGCGATTGCAGATGACGCAGTCCAGTAGGCAAGAGATGTTGCTCCCAGTGCGGCCCGTCCGCACCAAGCAGCATCACAGGCTCATACATTCTCAATGCTTCTAGTGCCACTAACTGTGCACCTCAACTCAACGCCACGTGGCTATGGGCCCTTGCTGACCGCTACCTCTGGCCTACACTGCGGTCATCAGGGTTCACAATTAAAATTAAGTCTTGATTCATTAATTACAGAGTCCAGTAGGCAAGTAACTATCACAGGCCTAAAACCTACATAATATCCTTTTAGTATCCTTGCTTCAAGAACTTTTTTTATATCAGTTATAGCTTTAGTACAATCACCAAATTCATCTTCAAGTGCAAACGAACACTCATTAGCAGTCTACACTGCGGGCAGCAGAGCTCGCAATTCGAATTTTGGACACGTGGTGCCACTAACCCTGTTCAACACAAGCCGCGACACGTGGTGCCACTAACCCTGTTCAACACAAGCCGGCGACACGTGGTGCCACTAACCCTGTTCAACACAAGCCGATCCCACATGTGGAACTTTGTCCTGAGTCCTGAATGGCAGTGAACCCAAGTCCGGGGCAGCAACCACAGCACCAGACTCCCTTCGATCAGTGATGCATATTTCCATATGCAAGGCTGGCTACAGCTGGTGCCACTAACCCTGTACAACACAATGCGCGACACGTGGTGCCACTAACCCTGTTCAACACAAGCCGATCCCACATGTGGAACTGTGTCCTGACTCCTGAATGGCAGTGACCCTAACTTCGTGGCAGCGACCACAGCACCAGACTCCCTTCGATTAGTGAGGCGTATTTGCATATGGAAGGCCGGCGACACGTGGTGCCACTGAACCTGAACTATGTAGGCCGGTGGGGCCACCAACCTATGCACGTGGCTGTGGGCCCTTGCTCACCGCTACCTCTGGCCTACACTGTGATCAGCAGGGCTCACAATTCCGATACAGTCACAATTGCAGATGACGCAGTCCAGTAGGCAAGAGATGTTGCTCCCAGTGTGGCCCGTCCGCACCAAGCAGCATCACAGGCTCATACATTCTCAATGCTTCTGGTGCCACTAACTGTGCACCTGAACTCAACGCCACGTGGCTATGGGCCCTTGCTGACCGCTACCTCTTGCCTACACTGCGGTCATCAGGGCTCACAATTAAAATTAAGTCTTGATTCATTAATTACAGAGTCCAGTAGGCAAGTAACTATCACAGGCCTAAAACCTACATAATATCCTTTTAGTATCCTTGCTTCAAGAACTTTTTTTATATCAGTTATAGCTTTAGTACTATAACCAAATTCATCTTCAAGTGCAAACGAACACTCATTAGCAGTCTACACTGCGGGCAGCAGAGCTCGCAATTCGAATTTTGGACACGTGGTGCCACTAACCCTGTTCAACACAAGCCGCGACACGTGGTGCCACTAACCCTGTTCAACACAAGCTGGCGACACATGGTGCCACTAACCCTGTTCAACACAAGCTGATCCCACATGTGGAACTGTGTCCTGAGTCCAGAATGGCAGTGACCCCAAGTCCGTGGCAGCGACCACAGCACCAGACTCCCTTCGATCAGTGAGGCATATTTCCATATGCAAGGCCGGCTACAGGTGGTGCCACTAACCCTGTTCAACACAAGCCGGCGACACGTGGTGCCACTAACCCTGTTCAATACAAGCAGATCCCACATGTGGAACTGTGTCCTGAGCCCTGAATTGCAGTAACCCCAACTTCGTGGCAGAGACCACAGCACCAGACTCCCTTCAGTTTTATTTGTTGTTGTTGTGTTTAAATAAAATGTTTTATATGTAAATCTATACATGACTAAGATTCTTGTTTGTCCAACCGCAAAGGGACAATTCCGGGCCCAAGAAGGTTGTTGGGGGTATGTTGCTAATGTGGGAAGAGGCTGCATTACCTGCTGATGTGGGGAGAGGCAGCGTGAAAGGGGTATCTCTCACAGAAAGAACTCCGGTATGTTTTCAGAAATGCCTCGGACAGATGCCAGCTGACGAACTGAATCACAAAATGGCTTTTCAATGCTTCTGTAGTGTGACTTATGAACAGTTCGCACCCAGGCTCGCAGAGGGACAACTGCGGCCCGTCCGCTCGACTCACAGATGCAGTACTACGAGCCGTCCGCTCCCAAAGGAACAGCAGCGTAGTAGCTCGCAGAGGTACAGGCACAGCAGCGTACTAGCTCACAAAGGTAGACAGCTGCGAGCCGACGGACTGGCTTCTAACGGCATAGCTGCGAAGTGGTGATGTTGGGCAGAGGGAGCGTGAAAGGGTTATCTCGCACAGACAGAGCTCCGGTATATTAAATTGCCCCCGGGACCTTTCTTTTATATTTCCACTCGATGCGAGAAGCGCGCTTTCTGGACCAAGACCTTTCTCCCTACCAAATTTGGCGTAATTCCGAGCAGCAGTTTGACCTGTAGCCTTGTCTAAAGTTTCCTATGGAAAATCCATTGAGAAAACACGTTTTCACACCCCCCACATAGCTACCTGTCGCAGGCGTACTCGCTGTTAGTGTGCAGGTCAGTGGTCTAGTTGTCAACATGTCACGGCCACTCCCTGAGGGCAGGTTTGCACACACACCACACCCATCCGCCACATGCGTCACAGGCCATGTGACCACACAAATATAATGGATCGACAACGTCAAATCCATTATTGCCGGTGGTGACTGGATGGCTGACGCTCCACGGGTCTCAATCATAAAGAGTCCATGCAACTTGCGCAGATGGTTAGTCGCACCCTGAGCTGTATGGCAGGGGCCTACTACCACGTGGCACGGACTTGAGTTCCACAGGGTTACTGCCACCCAAAGCTGATGTGGGCATCAGGGGCCTACCACCACGTGGCGCGGACTTGAGTTGCACAGGGTTAGTCGCACCCTAACTTGCATGGCCGTCAGCAGCCTACCACCACGTGGCGCTGACTTGCGTTGACAGGGTTAGCGGCACCAAAAGCTGATGTGGTCTCCGCCATTGATGACTCAGCGACATGTGTGGGATCTGCTGGCCCGCGGAGCGGGTCCACATAATGTCCACCAAGCCATGGTGGCGGGACCGGGCCCTGGAGCTTTCATGGGCACGTGGAGTGCCCACTGGTAGACACTCCGGTGGCAGCAGGTAATTATTTGGTCATGGATGCGCAGGGGTGGCAGTGTCTCTCTCTCTCGCTCTCACTTCCCTCTCTTCACTCTCTCTCTCACTCTCTTCCTTCCTTTCCTTCTATCTCTCTCACTCTCTCTCCCTTCTCCCTTTCTCACTCCCTTTCTTTCCTTCCCTCTCTTTTTCTCTCTGTTTTTTTTTTCCTTCTCTCTTTCTCTGTGTCTCACTCCTTTGATATGCGCATTACACACGTCCTTATTTTGTGCTTTATTTTCCAGGCTGTGTCGTCGACATTAATGGACCCGACAGGAGTCTTCCGCCTTGTTGTTTTGTGTTCAGTTTGTTAAATTTAGTTTATCCTCTATATGTACGGAAAAATAAAGTTTTGAGAAAAAAAAAAATTTCAATAAAGTTTTTGGTTGTTACTTAAGTGCTCTGTGTCTCTTTCTCATTCTTATTACTGTTATTTAGTGGTGTCCACCATGGTGTTAAATTTTGGGGCAGTTATCGCGGGAATACTGGTGATGTCTGCAGTTTGCACCAGCTTCTGAATAGTGTGTTAGATTTATCTCAACTTTAGTTGCATTAAAGTGCTGATAATGAGATGCAGAGTAGGCGTTCCCGTGCAAAAACACAAGCGGTGCACCTTTGCGATTTATTCTAAATACTAAAATCGTGTATTGAATTGCACTGTGGTAGTGAGTGCATTTACAGTGTACACACAAAATCAATGAAGAAATCTCATTGTATTTATATTGATTAGGAATAGGGGGTCAGGTGCTGAATCTTGACGGGATACACTGCCCAGTTCGTTTATTTTTCTGTACACGAAAAAACCACATCACAACTTTCACAACGAAAGGCAAAAACTGCGATGTGAAACAAATTCCGGCGATAAGCCGCGTTAGCACCAGGGATTTTACACCTGCTTTCTGTTGGTGTTAAGCAGGACGACTACCTGCAGCATGAAAGGGAACACAGCCAAGAGCCACACCGGAACACCCACAGGTGCCATAGAGTCAATGAGCATGATACACGGATACCCATGAGGGCCACAACACTCATCGCAACAACCCCAGGACCGCCAACGCCCCCCGAACCCGCATCTGAGCAAGTGTGTCCGTGTGGTCATTGTGTTAGCATGATGGGCACGGGCCCTCCAACATCACAGTGTGCTGTCTTCAGCGGACTTACCATGTCACCTCAGCGTTGGCAGTGAGCCTGGACATGTAGCTACGCACGCATCCTCCTGCATGCACAAGCGGCGTGTGCTGGTCCAGCGTACTCAGGTCAGCGCAGGGATGAGCCTATCCGGCAAGGGAAATGGGGTGTCTCGGATATGTCCGTGTGCGGTAAGTGTGTCTCTGTGTTCTGGTGTGGCCGCCACAAGGGCCGCAGCAGTCGATGTTGTAAAGTGGCATGCACGACCTCTAAGCGGCAGTGTCACGGTGTGATTGGAATGCCGCAGGACATGCGCGAATAGGCATTACAATGGTGTGCCATAGGAGTGCACGGGATACAACAGCGCAGCGCACAAAAGTGTGGGGGCTCGTGGGAGGGAGGAGCAGCTGTTTGGCAACGTAACACACAGTGAACCCGCCCATGTGCCACGTGCTGGGCATCTCATCCAAGATGACCAGGGTCGCAGACATCCCACAACACCCACGACCGGCCTTTGTACACATCCTGTATGAATGCAGCTGGAGAAGTTACTGTAGGGATGAAAGGTTCTTTGTCTGAGCTATCTTGCGCTAACACATCTGCTGCTCCGAGAAGGAACTTGCAAGTGGCCAGCCCCCCCGACAGATATGATAATATTTGCATCCGTCTCCCACACTACACACTGCCCGATTTCAGAACAACGAGTACACATCCCACACTCAAAAGTCCTTCGTCGTAGTTAGCGTGTGTGAAATGGCCTTCACACGTACTCCCACCACACCCTTGCCCTGCACCCATTGCACACAGACCCGGCTCATTGCACCAAGCTGTGCCATTTCATCCACAAGACTGGCACACGGCAAGCCAGTGCAGCTACAAGCAGAGCCACTGACGCAATGGCAGGGCATCCCGAACACATGGTCGACTCAATTCACGTCCACCTATACCTTGCACGTCTGCTGCATGTCCTGGGTGCACTGCCTTTGGCAGTGCTGCGGATCACTTACCGGCTGAGCTTCCGCATTGCGGACGTCACCTGCATTCAACCTGTATTGCAATGTCGCACGTGCCTATCCGAGTGGTGCATGGACGTGTGCCTCTCCAACGTGTGCGTAGCTGACATGGATTACGACGGGTGTGTGCGCCCCCTGTTGGCCCACGACCAGGAGTGTCATGGTGATGCCCGTTTATGGCATGCATGGATGTTTGGCATGCATGTTGGGAACTGGGCCTGGGACATTGCACATGTCGTAGTATGCAGTGAGCAAATTGACCCACTTCCCGATTCTGCTTTGGTGCACATTGGGTACAGTGGTTGGAGTCAGCACATCTGTCCCGGTCAGCTGATGGATTACGTCGACGACATGTCAAATATTGTGGCCAACCATCACTCATTAGAGATAGTGGCTTACGCAGCTGCACTCGCGTTCATGGACGAGTGACAAGGTACCTGCAACCACGTGTCCAGCCGCATCATTGCACGTTGTGCATCTGGTCACATGTCCCAAGACGACAGTGGACATGGCTGCATTGGTGTCGACTCATGTCCGAGGCGCGGGCAACCAACGCTGCTTGACACTGACGTGTGTTGGTGATGGACTACCCCGAGGTGAACATGGACGTTTTCCTACGTTCCTTATTCAGGCACGCTGCTGCATTTGTCTGCATATCGTGGCACTACTCTTGGCCGTACTGACACGCACTTTTTTTATAAAGTTTCCACATTTTCACTTGTCTCCAAATGTGTTGTGTCTTCATTTGTATGCCAATGTGTTTGTCACGGACTCTCTGGCTGCCTGCCATACGTGAATTGCTACCCCATCCGGACTGTGGGTTTGTACTTATGCGTTCTCATGTGCCTGTTTCATACTGACGCTTTTGGACGTTTATCCGCCACAGGCGAGTGCATTTGTGTCCTGTGTTCGATTGTGCGAATGTTTGTGTTTGGACAACATTGTGTTGGATGTTGGTGTGCTCTGCTTCCTATGTGTGTGTGCTGCATTCTGTGTGAGATATCCCTTCATGTGAGGTATTGTTCACCCTTCTCCCTTTCAGGCAGTGTGGTTTTCACTTCTGTGCTTGTTCAGTGGTGTGATGTTGGCGGGTTGTGTGACTTGTGCTCCTTGTTGGTGTGTTTCATTTTAGCCATGGTTTGTCTGTAGTTGTGCTGTACTTAATTGTGCATGTGTGCCATTGTGCCCATCTCCCCCCGTCACCCCACTCCCTGCTTGTTCCTCTTTCTGGTGCTGGTGTGTCTGTAATTTTGTTACTCCACACATAAATACATGTAAAGAACAAATTAGAATAGTTCCTTGATTCTTTTAGATTGCAAAACTTCTCTCTATTGGTTATTTTTGAATTTTCCATATAAACAGTTTTTTTAATATTCAAGGACACATAGAAGTCAGAAGTGCAACGTATTCTATCAACACACTTTCTAGAACTTTCTACAACACGTGCAGGTTAAAAGTTCATCAATTTTTTTAAACCTAACGATATTTTTTTGCAACATTTTCTCGAACATTTAACGGCACGTGCAGGTTAAAAGTTCACGATTGTTTTAAGTTCGAACAATGCCTTCCAAATGCAAGTAGCAGGTGTGGTTGAGTTGACCAAATTTTATCCTATCATATCTTCTCCACGTTTAAACAGCTTTTTCTTAACCAATCACAAAGATGCTTTTCCACAAAACGAATGTGCACCCTACTTTTAAAAAACAATGCTTTTCATCTCCCAATCAGTTATCGTTTTGAATGAGAAAAAAAAATAGTTCCCCACCTTTAAACATATCTCTTATTCTACGAACGGACTGCATGAGCTACAGACATCTATCCATACTTCCCAGCCATACCTTCAAAATGCTAGTGTGGATCGTAGGACATAGCTATGTTTTCTGGTGCAAGAGGTATGCAGAACAGAGACGTATTGACTTAGACCTAGGTTTACAAAATGTGGACATTAAATGGTTTGGACAGAGAGGATTGAAGTGGCACCAATTGTTGCCTTTGGTTAAAACCTGTTTGCATCTCCAACACCCTGACCTCATGATTGTGCACTGTGGTGGAAACGACCTAGGCACATTGACTGGTGTAGGTTTGGAAATGCTAATGAAAAACACCTTTCGACAATTGATGTTGCTTTTGCCTCAAACTGTCTTTGTATATTTCAATATATGCCAAAGACAGAAGTGGAAATGGTCAAATCAATTTTGTCCTCAGATTGAAAAATCTAGGAAGAATGTCAACAAAGCTGTGTCTGCATACCTCAGAGACCATAGAATGGGGTCAATCTACAACAACAACATATGTTTTGATATGGTTGATATCTACAGAAGTGATGGAGTACACTTCACAGATCAGGGAAATCGAGTTTTTCTGAATAACCTGAAGCTGTGCATCCGCACTTATATGTAGCTCCAACTAATAAACACAAGGGCTCTTTTTAGAGCCGCCTTATATTCCCAATATCGGTTCGCAGAGTAACAGCTGCGATCCGGCTAGCACAGGGAGACCTGCGGGCCGTCGGGCAGGCTCGCAGAGGGAGAGCTGCGGCCCGTCGGCTCTGCTCGCACAGGGAGAGCTACGGGCCGTCGGCTCGCAAACGCACACCAGCGTGCTGGCTCGCATAGGGAGAGCTCGAGTCTAACTCGCAAGGGGACACCAACGGGCCAACGGCCCTGCTAGCAGAGACACACCTATCACCTAACGGACTGGCTCGCACATGTACAGCTAGGGACACGACGGCTCGCAGACGCAGACCTGCGAACAGACGGACTGGTACTGTTTTATGCTTTAGGGTAGTACAGTGGTGTTTGTGTACTGTAGGGTGTTCGTGCTGGAGGTAGCGTTTTAGGGTTTAAGGTAGTGCACTGCTGTTTGGGTAGTGTAAGAATGGTGCTGGAGGTAGTGTTTTAGAGTTTACGACAAAGCAGTAATGTTTGGGTAGTGTAAGGGGTCATGCTGGGAGTACTGTTTTGGGGTTTAGGGTAGGGCAGTGGTGTTTGGGTAGTGTAGGGGATCGTGCTGGGGGTAGTGTTTTAGAGTTTACAACAGTGCAGTGGTGTTTGGGTAGTCTTTGGGTAGTGTAGGGGATCGTACCGACAGACTGACTCACAGAGCTCCGAGCCGACGGACGGGCTTCTAAAGGCATAGCTGCGACCTGGTGATATGAAGAGAGGCAGCGTGAAAGGCATATCTCACACAGACACAGATGCCAGTGTTGCCTCACAGAGGTAAAACTACGAACCCGATGGCTTCTACACGGAGAGATGCGAGCTCACGGAGTAAATCACAAAATGGCTGGCAACACTTCCTGGTTTCAACCATTCACAGCCAATAAGCCGCAAGCTGGTGCTTGTAACCCCTCAGCCAATCACATGTCAGAATTCTCAAATATCGATATCAGTAAAATTTGATATTTCTCAAAAACTACTGAACGGATTTACACCATTTAAACAAAAGCTTGCTTTCTGGACCATCACCTTTCTCCCTTCCAAATTTGGCGTAATTCCGTTCAGCAGTTTCACCTATAGTCTTCTGTAAAGTTTCGTATGGAAATTGCATGCAGAAAACACGTTTTAGGACCCTCTTTTTTCTCAGCCCCTCCTACACCATTCACCCCCAAACTTTCAATATAAGAGCTAACCAAAAAAAGAGAAACTTTTTCGATAATTTCATAAAAATTCGTCAAACGACGTCAAAGTTACAAGCACATAGAAGGCTCCAGAAGGGGGGCCGCGCAACCCCCTCCAAAAATGAGTGAAGCCCCGGGGCTGCGCAGACCCCAGCGCACCCCCGCAACCCCTGCGAGCCCCTGCTATTATTTTTTAAGGAATACCCCCGGAACATAGCCCACCCAAGGGCCTCATTAAAATGAAATGCGAGAACCCGCGACCCCAGCGCAAATTTTTGCCGATTTTTTTTTTAAATGATTTTTTGGGCCCTGGGGGTCCTTCTGGGACCCCATGAGCAGGCCTAGGGGGCCAGGGTTTTTCTACCCTGCCCCCTTCTCGTTTTATACCTTTGTTTCTCCGTTTTTGGGTGACTCGCTTCTAGCGAGCCACAAGATGGCTGCCAACACTTCCTGGTTTGGACTACTAGCAGCCAATCACAGTGAAGCTCGCGCACACGACTAAGGCTCCGCCCAGATATCGAAACTTTTATTTTTCTAATTTCTCAGCAACTACTGAACGGATTTACACCATTTTTAAAAAGGTTGCTTTCTGACCCAAGCACTACCTTTCTGCCAAATTTGGAGTAATTCCGTTCAGTAGTTTCGGCTGTAGCCTTGCACAAAGTTTCCTATGGGAAATTGATTTTTTGACTCTTACTTTTTGAATTTCTCAAAAACTACTGAACGGATTTACACCATTTAAAAAAATGGTCGCTTTCTGAACCAAGCTCTACCTTCTTGCCAAATTTGGGGTAATTCCGTTCAGCAGTTCGGGCTGTAGCTCGTCGCAAAATTTAGTATGGAAATTAACATGGAGAAAACGAGTTTTGGGACCCCCCTTTTTTCTCAGCCCCCGCTTGACGCATCACCCCCAAACTTTCAGGATAGGAGCTGACCTGGATAGACTTTTTTTGGACGCCAAAGTTATTAGCAAATCAAAAAATGCTTTTCCTATGGAAACTAGGTTCTAACTATAACTACCTAACGTGGACAAGAACGGAGGATTCAAGTGCTGTGCAAAGATCTTAAGAACTGAGAGCGAGTGTGTGCTACTGAATTGAAACATTAAACAGCATGCCCGGTGCAGGCTGGAAAGTGTAGTCTACCAGGACGCCAGCTTGTTGGGAGAAATACGGGGAATGCTGTGCTCATTTTGACTGAAATGAACTGAATACTGAAATACTTACCCACACGCTCTTGAAATCCTGATTGAAAAAGGCATTGTATTGTTGAAACGCGTCTCAGGTGAAATAACAGCATTTTAATAAAGCTAACGTTCTTGGCCCCACCCTCCCTTGAGTGACAGGACTCTTTTGGAGTGTGAAGGAGGTTTTTTGTGTATATATATATATATATATATATATATATATACATACATATATATTGCAGAGTGGCAGTATCCACTCTGTCACTCTGTAGCTATCGTTAGGGTTTGCACCCATTTTATGAATCTCTGCAAAACTTTTCAGACCAATTGCCCCAATTACACTGGCTGGATGGAAAGTTTTTCGGCGTTTTGTCAAGGCGGTCAAGGGGGTGCAAAGAAACAAAGGGGGGGGGGTCCCAAAACAGATTTGGATCTGAATGCATTTTGCATAGACTTTTTGTATGGGATCTAGTGCAGAAATGGTCAGTCGGATTTTGATGAAAATTGGCAGGATTGAAGATTATGGTGTGCAGATGATCCTTTTTTTGGTGGCTTAAAAAAAGGGTAAGCATTTTTAGAGTTATTGGCATTTTAAACTTGGTGATATCTGTTGCGGTATTTTCGAAGTAGTACAGCAGTACATATAGATGACAAGTCATTATCTGATAGGATAATGACTGCCTTTACAAAACTTTAAGACAGCCATGCTGTTTTAAGGCCACTTTGCCAGTGCTCTGGCTTAGTGCCATAAATATAGGTAAATATTAGGGTTTATATTTTTTTCATACCTATTGCCACTTAATTTAAGTGATAATAGGTAGGGAAATACCATTATAAGTTTCTATATATTTTAGAAAAACATTACGGAGTACCAAGGTATTTCTTAGGTAGTACCGCAGTAACTTAAAATATTTTTTAAACAAAATGGGTAAAAATATTGACAAAACACTATATATACTACATTTTACAAATATAGTGTGCTACAGTGTTCTGACAATTCTTTGCATACTTAGTTATGCCTAGAAAAGTCTCTGCGTTACCGCGGTAATGCCTACAAATTATCGGGTTACTTACAAACATTGCAAATAAAGGTATATTTTGCAGAATACACGGTGCGTGCTAGGTACTACTGGTACTATATAAACTGGTTAAATAAAATTATTTGAAAATTATACAAAAAATTCCATACTTATTTCCACTTTAGGAAAATGGTAATAGGTTTGGAACAACATTAACCTATCACTCCACTGTATGCTACTCCACTGTATACTAATCCACTGTACATAACTCCATTGTATTCCACTACACTGTACACTATTCCAGTGTCTGGCACTCCACACTACGACACTCCAGGGTACGCTATTCCACTTGACTCAACCAACTCTTCTACACTTCACTCTACGGTATTAGACTGTATGGTAATCCACTATACGCTATTCTACTATATGCTACTCCACTGTTAGTACTCCACTTGACACCACTACAGTGTTTGCCACTCCACTCTACTCAGCTCCACTGTAAACACTCTCGTCCACTCTAGATGTGCACTTCATAAAATTATACTGCACTTTATGGCACTCTATGAGACTCTACTTCACTCTGTTCACGTACACTCTACTGTCTAACTCAACAGTTCAGTCTATGCTTGTATACTTCATTGTACAACACTCTATTCTGCTAAAAACACATATCAATATTGTAAATACAGCACTCCACTCTAGTGTACGAGACGCCACTCCAATTTAATAGAGTATACTCGACTATAAGCTATGCAACTACACTATAATACACTCCACGACACTCTACTCTCCGACACGCTAATACACTGTACTATACTTTACTACACACTACGATACACAACTCTACTCCACTGTCTGAGACTTTACTTTGCTGTGTGCCACTGTCTAACCATCTACTCTACGCAGTGCCACTGTACAACACATTACTCTACTCTATACAACTCCACTGTACAACACTCTTTACTACTCTTCCCCCCTACATTCTACTACACTGCACTCAATTCAACTATACAGTACTCCACTCTACGACACTCAACTGTACAACATTCTTCTTCATTTTACTATACAACACTCCAATTAACAAGATGTTAATAAATAACACTCAATACTAGATCTGAAACACATTTTCATTAAAAACATAAAAACCATTTAAATTTCATGAGAAAAACAAAGGTTAGGCATATGTTATAGTTAGGAAAAATTGATTTACTGTTTCCATGCAAATCAATGTTAAACTAGGCAAAGATTAGAAATTCCAAAGTAGTTTAGAATTTACACACCGCCTTCTAATTACTATAAGTCACACACCTATGTACACAATGTTACTTACAACTTACATTTTAACTTAACACACCACCTTCAAATTATTATAAATTGCTCACCTCTGTACACAATGTTCTCACCTCACTTGCCATCCTACCTTAACTATAACTCACAACTATACCATGCACTGTGTTCTGAGAAATAATCTCAATTGAGATGTCATAAGTGTTGTTTCTAAAGCAATAATTTGACATGGTATAAGTGATGTCATATGCAAGGGTAGGGCCCCTGCACCGGTAAAATCAGCCCCTAACATCACAACCCGTTACCCGAGAGATATACTCCTGGCTCTATCAAAACAGGCACCAAGTGATAACACATATTGCATAAAAGCTCATCCTGGATATAACAAGGGCCCGTTCTCCTGCCTTGGCTGCAAATGGTGCAGTCTAGTACAGTTAGACCGGCCAAATAGTGAAGGGGACGACTTGTTTAAGCTCAGCTGCATCTTCTTTAATGCCAGATCTGTACCCAAACACGCTATTGACATCTGGGATACCATAAAAGAATTAGATCCTGACATGGTTTTCATAACAGAAACCTGGCTGGATGAATATAATTCCCCTGATATCGCTGCCGCACTACCCACCGATTACAAAATACTTAAAAAAGACAGGCAGGGACGAAAAGGAGGGGGGCTAGCCATTCTTTTCAAAGATCACCTTGCTTGCCTTCACGTCGCAGTGGCACAATTAGGAGAGCACAAAGTTCTATCATTCCAGGTGGCCAGAGAAGGCCACATTTTACTTGGTGGAGCTGTGATCTATAATCCACCTGGACATCAAGCAGAACTCAGCGCCAAACTATTGACTCAATTATTTCCCGCATGTTTGAAATATAAAAACTACTTAGTTAGAGGGGATTTTAATACCCACTTTGATAAAGCGAACAGCTCTGCAGCATCGCACCTGGAAGAGGACATGCAGATCCTCCAACTAAAGCAGTGGGTCACCAGACCCACCCACACTGCAGGGCACACACTGGATTTATTATTCTCTAATATAGAATCTACTATCATCCAGGAGATCAAACCTCTCTCCTGGACAGACCACTCACTCATATCGTTCTCACTTAGCCTAATGGCAAATTCAACTAAGCCCCCGAAACGCTCACAAGGGGCAAATAGAGCATGGAGGCTGGTCACCGAGGACGTTTTTCAGTCTCATTTCCTCCTCAAGGACTCAATAACTCTGAATGCTCTCCCGGCTAACACCGGAGCAGTTAGCCTTGAAAATGACATCACAAACACACTGGATCTGGTGCACCTAAGCTCAAATTCAAAACAACCAAAAGACCTCAAACCGAGCGGTGGTACTCACCCGATCTTAAGGCCCTGAAAAGAAAGTGCAAAGCAACGGAGCATCATTGGAGATTATCCAAAATGGAAACTGATAGGCTAAGATACAAGACCGAATTTAGGAACTACAACAATGCTATTAAGGAAGCCAAGAGGACTTATTTTGCAATGAGAATTGGTGAAAGCGGCAATTCGGTAAAAGAGTTGTACAAAATAGTAAGGGAACTTTGCAAACCAGCTAGCAAGTCCCAAACTCTGCCTAACTCAGACGAAAGCTGCGAAAAGATCAGTAAGTTCTTTTCCGATAAAATTAGTAAAATATACTCCTCTTTCAGTACCAACACTTCATTAGCTACAACTAACTGGGAACATCAAACCCCCCACCCAGATGCACCAGTCTGCATGGGCAGTTTTTTCCCACTCACAGAGGAAGAGGTCGCAAAAGCTATGGAGGAAGTTAAGTCAGGGTCTCCCCTTGATCCATGCCCTCACTTTATTTTTGCTCGGATTACGTCTATAATTTGTCCATACGTCACCCAGCTATTTAATAGGTCTGTCGACACTGCAGTATTCCCTGAATCATGGAAAAAGGCCATAGTGACCCCCCTGTTGAAGAAAGCAGGAGCAGATGTTCACAATCCAGCAAACTATCGTCCTATTTCTCAACTCCCGTATCTCTCTAAGGTCATGGAGAAGTTGATTAATAGACAACTTTCCATTTATCTCGAGTCCAACGAACTGTTGGACCCTTCCCAAACAGGCTTTAGAGCCACAAATAGTACAGAGGCTACCCTCCTAGCCGTACTGGATAACATAAGATCTCTCATTGATCAAGGGAAGGCCGCTGCCCTGATCCTGTTGGACCTGTCGGCAGCATTCGACACGGTCTCACACAATCTCCTGCTGGAAATCCTTTATGAAAAGGGAATCTACGCCAAAGCTCTTCAGTGGTTTAGCTCTTTCTTAAGTAATAGGTCACACAGTGTACAAATGGCGCGTTCTCATCTAAACCAAGCACTATCAGCTATGGTGTCCCACAGGGAGCATCTCTGAGCCCCATGCTCAAGAAATGGGGTTTCAACATTTGCTCCTATGCGGATGACACTCAATTGCTGATAGCCATTGAAGAAAGTCAGGAGGACACAAGGCTAAAACTGAACAACTGCCTCTCAGAAATGGCCAGTTGGATGTCGGATCACTGCCTTAAACTGAACGCAGAAAAATTAGAGATTTTGCTCTTCGGAAGAGCCAACCTAATCTGGGAATCCACTTGGTGGCCCCAAACCCTGGGAGATGCCCCAGCACCCAAGCAATGTGAAAAAAACTTGGGCGTCCTTATTGAAAATACCCTATCAATGCAGGACCATGTGCGGGCCCTATGCGGAAGAAGCTTTGCGCTTTTGAAGCTCTTAAAAAGGCTTTTTCCATGGATCCCACTTGAATGTAGAAGAACAATCACGCAAGCCCTGCTTATCAGTAGATTAGACTATGGCAATGCACTGTTTGTAGGCATGGCAGATTATCTCTTCACGCGCTTGCAGGTGGTACAAAATTCTGCAGCCAAGCTGGTCTGCAATAAAAATAGATTCAGCTCAGCATCCGAGTGCATGAAACAGCTTCACTGGCTACCTATCCGCCAAAGAGCAAGATTTAAGATGCTTAGCCATGCGCACAAGGCTCTGCACCATCGGGGGCCCCTAATCCTACAGAACAAAATCGAATTCTATGCTCCAACAAGGTGCCTAAGGTCACGCTATCAAGCACAGGCCAGAACTAAACGTATAAAGAAAGTAAAGGCAGGAGGTTGTACCTTCTCATACATGGCGGCCAAGCTTTGGAATGAATTACCTCAAGACGTTCGTCTCACAACCGATTATATAGCATTTAGGAAAAAACTCAAAACTCATCTGTTCCCCAAAGCTTAACACTGACAGACAAGCGACACCCATTCAGCACCTTTACCATGAGTCCCACTATTCAGCGCCGTGATATCCTAATGGATGAATGTTGCGCTCTATAAATAAATAAATAAATAAAGGGTATAACCAGTGCATTGAGAAGGTGTGAGTTATAGTTAATGTAGTATGCCGAGTGAGGTGAGAACACTGTGTACGGAGGTGTTCCTGTAGTTTAAGTTTGGTATCTATCTATCTATCTATCTATCTATATATCTATATATATATATATATTCACTGAAAAAACCATAGGTTTTAGGGACAGTTATAGTTAGTTGGACATTTCACTCGTACAAAACCCGTGAAATTCCCCCGTTATGGTTAGTTCAGCTAACTATAACTCGCGCCCCATAATGCACTGCTGATGACGTCACATATTACATCACTCATGACATGGTCAGTGACATCACTGATGACATCACTGATGACATCTCAAATGACATCACTAATGACATCATCCAGTGACTGTGTGTTTCTGTAAAGTTTAAATATTTTTAATATATATAGGGAAAGGCGTATTGAAGAATGAGTGGGTGTATAAGTGTCTGAATGGATGATTTAGTAGGTGCGTGACTAACTCTATAAGTGAGTGATTAGACGTATCTTACTGAATGCATGGGTTAGTGACTAAACTGGGTGAATGTCTGTATCCGTCTGTCTGTTGCTGTGTAAGTGGCTTCATGGGTTTGTGAATAGCTACATGAGTGTCTATATGAGTTATTGATTGGTTCTCTGAGTATCTGTATGGGTACCTGAGTGTTTGTGTGGGTGGGGTGTGTGCGACTCTGTGCATAGATCTGTGAGTGGGTGATTCACTGGGTGGATGGTTTCAAGAGTGCATCTGTGATAGACTGTATGGGTGGGTAAGTGTGTGTAAGAGTGTGTTAGTGAGTGAATGTATGTCCCAGTGGTACATGTGTGAGTAACTACATATGTGAAAGGCAGTATATATGTGTGTTGGAGTATATAAGTAGCTATAAGCGTGAGTGAGTGATTGTGAGAGTGGCTGTATGGATGAGTGTGTGCTTGTATCAGTGATTGTATAAGAGCGTAAGAAAGTGCTAGTATTTGTATGATTAAGTGAGCTGGTGTGTGTATAACTGTATAGGTGAGTAAATGGCAGTGTGTTTAATTATTTGCATGAATGACTAGGTGTGTGAGTACCTCTATGGATGAGTGGCGGTGTTTGAGTGTCTATATAGGAGTATGAGTGCATATGATAGTCCTGTACTGAGTGACCATAAGTATGAGTGACTGTACGGGTGAGTGAGTGGATGTGTGTGTGTAGACCTAAGAATCAGTGAGTGGGTATGTAGTTATTGGTGTTGGAGGGTCTATGGTTTTGCGAATGGCAGTCTGTAATTTAGAGTGGGTGTGTCAAAGGTTATATTAGGGTGTGAGGAGGTGCATCAGATTATCACGTGGATGATGTCATCAGTGATGTCATTTGAGATGTCATCAGTGATGTCATCAGTGATGTCACTGACCATGTCATGAGTGATGTAATATGTGACGTCATCAGCAGTGCATTGCGGGCGCGAGTTATAGTTAGCTGAACTAACTATAACGGGGGAATTTCACGGGTTTTGTACGAGTGAAATGTCCAACTAACTATAACTGTCCCTAAAACCTATGGTTTTTCAGTGAATTTCAAAGGTTTTTAAATGCTAATTTCTAACTATAACGTGCCTGAAACCTATGGTTTTTTCAGTGAATTTCAAAGGTTTTGTAAATGACAATTTTTAAATGTATTAATTGTTATATTTATTTTTTTGATACTGATTTACTCCATTTTTTAAAACTATTTAATTTTAGATATTTTATTTTTTAAATTACATTGTAAATACATTATACATTACATTACAAAATATACTTTCTCAGAATGAATTACTTTAGTTTAAATACTTTGCAAATAGGCAATAGAGTTTTAAGTACAGTAGTTACAGTTGTTGCAATGGGCAACACAATTTCAAACACAATGCAACATTGAGCTCAATGTGAATTTCTAGTTAAATGCAATTAGTTACTTTATGGATTACTTTTCTAACCACAGGACTGGATCCTAGATTCAGTCCTGGGACATCTCCTGTAAACAGTTGAGTAAAAGCGTTTTGGTTACAGTAGTGATTTTTAAGGAATATTATTGTATTTTAAAAGTTGACACTTAGAAACTTTTTCACATAGAATCACCAATGTTATCCTATGGGAGGAAATTCACTTAGCAGGTAAGTAGTGTTATCGTTACTTTTCTTACTCAGTGTTGGATCCTGGATCCAGCACTGGTGCATCTCCTGTAAACAGTTGAAAGAATGCGTTTAAGTCATACAGGCGATTTTTAAGGAATATTTGTAGTTTGTGAAAATCGACACTTTGAAACTTTTCTGCTGAAAACCAGACAATGGATTCCTATGGAAGGAAATATAAGTTACTGGTAAGTACGGTTAAAATTACTTTTCAGGATCAGTACTGGGCTGAAAGATGCAGCACTGGGTTCTCTCCTGATAACAGGTGAGTAAATCGGAATTCGTAGTTCGGCTGATTTTAGAGGAATATTAAAAAGTTCCAAAACTCCACACTTAGAAGAATTTCCAAGTGAAACCAGTCAATGTTAGCCTATGGAAGGAAATTCAAGTTACTGGTAAGTACGGTTAGAATTACTTTTCAGGATCAGTACTGGGCTCAAAGATGCAGCACTGAGGTCTCTCCTGATAACAGGTGAGTAAATCGGAATTCGTAGTTCGGCTGATTTTAGAGGAATATTTGCACAATGGTGAAAGAAGGGGCTGGGGCCTGAGGTGACATGTCTGCAAACACGCCCTGTGGCGCGTTTTAAGTTGGAGGAATATTTGTATGTTTCAAAAATCGACACTTAGAAACTTTTTCAGCAAAAAGCAGGCAATGATATCCTATGGAAGGAAATTCAAGTTACTGGTAAGTACGGTTAAAATTACTTTTCAGGATCAGTACTGGGCTGAAAGATGCAGCACTGAGGTCTCTCCTGATAACAGGTGAGTAAATCGGAATTCGTATTTCGGCTGATTTTAGAGGAATATTTGCACAATGGTGAAAGAAGGGGCTGGGGCCTGAGGTGACATGTCTGCAAACACGCCCTGTGGCGCGTTTTAAGTTGGAGAATTAATTCCTCCTCAATCCCGAGGGTCCCTAGGGGCCAACTGGCCCACCAGATACCTCCAGTATGCGCCAGAGAGCTGCGTTGCAGAGAGGTGTTCAGAGGCCACGCCCCTTTTTACAACACTCTGCAACGCAGCTCCGTGGCGCTTACTGGAGGTACCTGGTGGGCTAGTTGGCCCCAGGGACCCTCAGGATTGAAGGGGATTTAATTCCCCATCTTAAAACACGCCACGGGCCTGTTTGTACACATGTCACCTGAAGCCCCGCCCCCTCCCTGCACCACTGTGCAAACGCGCCCCGTGGCGCATTTTAAGTTGGGGGATTAAGCCCCCTTGAATCCTGAGGGTCCCTGGGGTCCAACTATCCCACCAGGTACCTCCAGTAAGCGCCACAGAGCTGCGTTGCAGAGAGGTGTAAAAAGGGGCATGGCCTCTGTACACCTCTCTGCAACGCAGCCCCTAGCGCATACTGGAAGGTTCCTGGTGGGCTAGTTGGCCCCAGAGACCCAGTATTCAAGGGAATTGATCCCCCTCTGCAAACGTGCCAGGGGCGCGTTTGCAGAGTGGTAAAGGAAGGGGCGGGGCCTGCGGCACGATCCAGTTTTTTTTTTCCCAAAGGGGGCTGTGTGGCCCCCTTCCTTTTCTGTTTTTTGGGCCCTGGGGACCCCATCCCCCAGGGCCTTACCCCTTTTTTTTCATTTTTTTTTTTTTAAACGGGAAGGGGGCCGCCTGGCCCCCCTCCCGTGGCCGATTCCGGCCCCGGTGACCCCATTCCCCGGGGCATGGCCACTCTTTTTATTATTTTTTTAAGGAGGGGGGCTGTGTGGCCCCCCTCCTCAGGCCTCCTTTTGTCCCGGGGACCCCATCCCCCGGGGCAGGCCTTTATTTTTCTTTTTTCTTTTTATTAAATTTTTTGGGGGGGGAGGGGGGCTGCGTGGCCCCCCTCCCGGGCCACTACTTTTCCCTGGGACCCCATCCCCCGGGGCTGGCCCTCTCCGTTGGGGACCGTGGGGGGTCCCCAATCCCCCCACGGTCCCAGTCGGCTCCCCGCGTCCCTCGGAGGCGGCATTGCTTTTCCACATGGGGAGCTGCTGACATGCAGCTCCCCATGTGGAAAAGCAATCTGCTGCTTCATTGAAGCGAGAGCAGGTTTCCCTGCTCTCGCTTCAATGAAGCAAAGCAGTTTGCAATGGCAGGACGGGAGCCGCGAGGCTCCCGTCCTGTCATTGCAAACTACAGTGTCCCGGGGGTAGGCACCCCGGGACACTGCAGGAGCCGGCCCTGGGGGGTGGTGGTCCCCAGGGCCACCACAGGCTCCAGGAAAGGGGCCACGCGGCCCACCTCCCATCCTGTTCACAGCCCCGGGGAGGTGGTGGTCCCCGGGGCTCGGGGGTCCTAAACGGACCCCCACATTTTATTATTTAGTGCACCGGGGAGGTGGCGGTCCCCGGGGCATGTGGGGGGGCTCGAGGCCCCCCACAGGATTATTTAAAAAAATAAAAAGAAGCCCCGGGGGTGGCGGTCCCCGGGGCTGCGGGAGGCCCAGAGCCCTCCCGCAGCATTTTAATTGAAAGCCCCGGGGTGGCAGTCCCCGGGGCTTCTTGAGGCCTTAGAGGTCCCCCCACATACATTTTCATTAACCCCGCATGCCCCCGGGACTTGGCCCACCCGGGGGCCAAATCACAAAAAAGCGCGAGAGCCTGCGCTTCGTTTTTTTTTTTTTATCAGCAGGATCCGCGCACCCAGCGCGTTTTCTGCCGATTTAAAAAATAATTTGGGCCCTGAGCAGGCCTAGGGGGTCAGGGTGTTTCTACCCTGCCCCCTATTTGCGTTTTATGCAGTTTTTTTACTGCTTTCTTGTTCCTCGGTTCTACCGAGGAACAAGATGGCTGCCAACACTTCCTGGTTTGGAGTGTTGACAGCCAATTAGCATGCAGCTCGTGATCGGGACGGTGCGTGGATCCAACGCGGCCATAAATATCGAAACTTGTATTTTTGATTTTCTCCGCAACTAGTGAACGGATTTACACCATTTAAAAAAAAGGTCGCTTTCTGAACCAAGCGCTACCTTTTTGCAAAATTTGGTGCAATTCTGTTCAGCAGTTCGGGCTGTAGCCGTGGCTAAAATTTCCTATGGGAATTAACATGGAGAAAACGCGTTTTGGGACCCCCCTTTTTTCTCGGCCCCCGCTTGATGAATCACCCCGAATCTTTCAAGACAGGAGCGGACCGGAGCGCCCCACTAGTTTTGAAAATTTCGCGATGATTCGTCAAACGACGCCAAACTTATTGGGAATAGAATGTTGCGGATTTCCTATGGATAATAGGTCCTAACTATAACTATCTACTGGCGACCGCCAGTAGATAATATATATATATATAGATAATATATATATATATGAAACAGCACAATCCTGCTCCACCACTTGACGGCGAAACAACAGGTGCGGACCACAGCGCATTCCAGCAAGTGTCTTTTATTTAGTCAGCAGTGCAAACATAGCCGACATGATAGTTACCATGTCGGGTGGCCCCCATAACATTACGGAATGGTGCTCACTCCGCGGCAGGACAGCCGCGTATTACATTCTGCTCCAAAGGTTGTCCACCCGGTGAGTAGCACTGGATCAACAGCTCAAAGCTTTGAGCGTGATCAAGGCAAAAGCTGAAACTCGTTGTGTGTGCAGCCAGTAAATATATTTTCTGCAACTTCCCTGGGTGTCCGAGTTTTCTATATATACACACACACACATATATATTATATATATGTGTGTATATGTATATATATAGATAGGTAGATCGAAAGATAGCTAGATAGATAGATAAGATAGATAGATAGATAGATAGATAGATAGATAGATAGATAGATAGATAGATAGATAGATAGATAGATAGATAGATGATAGATTATATATTATTTGGACACAGTGTAGTGATAGTTAGGTCAGAGTTTCCATGGGAAGAGCATTTTTTGTTTATCTAATAACTTTGGTGACATTTGACGAACCTCCACAAAAATTTAAAAAAAGGTAAATCACCTCAGGTGCTTCCTGGAAAGTGTTGCAAGTGTTGGGGTGATCAGTCAAGCAGGGCCAATGGAAAGGGGGGTGAAAGCTTATTCTTTTAGGAAAGCTTTAAAGCATATGCAAGGGTATAACCAGTGCATTGAGAAGGTGCGAGTTATAGTTAATGTAGTAAGTCGAGTGAGGTGAGAACACTGTGTACGGAGGTGTTCTTATAGTTTAAGTTTGGTTTATATATAAATATTTATATATATATATATATATATATATATATATATATCCTCACACACTGCTTCAAAACTTTCACCAATCCTGGAATCGGAAAGCAGGGGCACGGACCACGATTCTGTGCAAAAGTTTGTTTATTTTCAGTCGGCCATATATATATATATATATATATATATATATATATGTATCACGATCGCCATCGTTGCTCTCAATCCTCTGCAAAACACACGGACACGGATCACTTGTATGTGAGGTTTACTGCTTTATTCTGCCGCCATTACGCGTTTCGACTCCTCAAGAGCCTTGATTAAATGCAACGATTTAGCGGTAAGTTTTTTTCGCCTTTTAAAGTGACATAGTGCATAGTGGAAAGTGCAAAGTTCAATGTAAATCATGGACATAAACAAAATATATACAATGTATCATGACTTGGAATATTATTTAGACTTACAATGATTATTTTCAATAATGGTTAAATAAGTATCATTAGCTACGCTTAGTTTATAATTATCACATGCCAATTACCATTCGGATATAATGTATATCCACATATATATTTGTCATTAAAACCTATAGATATATATATCAGGATAAAAGCATAGAAAAAAAGTCCTAGCTAAGATTTACAAATATAAAACCACATGTAAAAAATTGATGTTATATAAAATTACATTATATACATAAAATATGGTTTCATACTAAAAATGTATAGCGCGCCCACGTGTTCTGTTTACATTGATGAATTTACAAATTTTAAGATTATTTTAAAATGCATTGGATAAATCCTTGTAAATACATTGTCCCTGTAAACATGTTTGCGGTCATATTGAATTTGTCATTGTGTCTCATGATTGGTATATATATCATTGATATATGTGGATGTCCAGGGAAGTTTAAAAAGTGCCTAAAGTGCTCAAAGTGCTGTATGTGCTACCTTGCGTGTCTATAATCAGGATAATATATTTCACTTAAATCTAATTAAAATAACATTATTAGCTGCCTGATGTTTCATTTATATATCACACTAATTTATGTCATCTATCTTACGTGTCTGCCATACATCTTGGTATGAATACCTTGTGTTACCCCTTTATCCTGAGGTTAATAGTTTGCATGGGGGTGGCTATGTCCATAACCACCCAGTTAGTAAAGGTGATGTAAGTCAGATATCACTCATGTTTTTGTTCGCCGGAATAGTCAAAGGGTAATACAATGATAAACATTGAGTAATGGAATTTGAACATTGAACACTAAATATTACTCATGAAGTACAAAACATAAAATATCACATATCAAATATAACATATCATAAATATACATCGCATAAAATATTAAATATTAAATATTAAATATTAAATATTAAATACTGGTCTCTATATGCATAAATAGATATTAAATATGCAATATAAAACGTGAAACACACAATATGAAATATAATACATAAAATATAGAGTATCCTTGCGGCTCATTGAGTGATTCAATTGATTCCTGTTACTCGGTGTATATTTTGTATATTATTTGTTTGATATAATCATGGTTCTATCTCATCAATTCAAAGGCAAGTGTGTAAGTCCTCCGTTACATTTAACCCTCCTGGATGTTTGGAGTTCATCTCAAGGATGTATCTGGTTTCTAGTTTACGTAGTTTTGCTTCCCTGTTACCGCCTCTTCTACTTAGGGGTACTGAGTCAATGAGAAAGTATCTTAGTTCATGACTCCTAGATCCATGATACTCCTTGAAATGTCTCGCCACTGGATACGTGTTGTCTTGATTGGTAATAGCCCTCAAATGTTGAAGAACCCGTTTGTGTGCCTGCAGCTTTGTGCTGCCTATGTATTGTAGGCCACATGGGCATAACAACACATAGACCACGTATTCAGTTTTACATGTCAACAATTTGTTAATATCATGTTGTTTTGGGCTAAAGGGGGTAGTATATTTGGTTTTGTTGATCCCCTGTTGGCATGCCTTACACGTTTTACATTTAAAAAAACCTTTATGAGTTTGAAGCCAATTACAACTCTCAATGATTTCAGGACTAGTTTTAACCAATTTATCCCTCATGCAGGGAGCCCTGCTATGAGTGATAGAGACTTTGGAAGGTAATGTTTTCCCAATTATTGGATCACTCAAAAGTAGTGGCCAGTTATGGGTAATAATACCCCGTAGTTCCTTGTCTTGACTGCTGAATTCCATAATAACTCTAAATTCGTTAGTAGACGAGTTAATGGGAGGTGGAACTGACTGGTCTGTTGCTATCTCCAGTTTATCTTTAATCAGTTCTGTTCTACTATGTGTCATAGACTTTGTTATGGCCCCCTCAATGGTTTTTAGTGAATAACCCCTCTCACGGAACCTTGCTTTGCTTTCATTTTGGGCTTTCTTGAGAGTGTCCTCAGTGCTATTTACCCTCCTGAGTCTAAGCATTTCCCCGTAGGGAATGCTATTGATCAGGTGTCTTGGGTGAGCACTGCTGGCATGCTCGTTGTGTGTGCAGCCAGTAAATATATTTTCTGCAACTTCCCTGGGTGTCCGAGTTTTCTATATATACACACACACACATATATATTATATATATGTGTGTATATGTATATATATAGATAGGTAGATCGAAAGATAGCTAGATAGATAGATAAGATAGATAGATAGATAGATAGATAGATAGATAGATAGATAGATAGATAGATAGATGGATAGATAGATAGATAGATAGATAGATAGATAGATAGATAGATAGATAGATAGATAGATAGAATTATATATTATTTGGACACAGTGTAGTGATAGTTAGGTCAGAGTTTCCATGGGAAGAGCATTTTTTGTTTATCTAATAACTTTGGTGACATTTGACGAACCTCCACAAAAATTTAAAAAAAAGGTAAATCACCTCAGGTGCTTCCTGGAAAGTGTTGCAAGTGTTGGGGTGATCAGTCAAGCAGGGCCAATGGAAAGGGGGGTGAAAGCTTATTCTTTTAGGAAAGCTTTAAAGCATATGCAAGGGTATAACCAGTGCATTGAGAAGGTGCGAGTTATAGTTAATGTAGTAAGTCGAGTGAGGTGAGAACACTGTGTACGGAGGTGTTCTTATAGTTTAAGTTTGGTTTATATATAAATATTTATATATATATATATATATATATATATATATATATATCCTCACACACTGCTTCAAAACTTTCACCAATCCTGGAATCGGAAAGCAGGCACGGACCACGATTCTGTGCAAAAGTTTGTTTATTTTCAGTCGGCCATATATATATATATATATATATATATATGTATATACACACACATATATATTATATATATTTGTGTATATGTATATATATAGATAGATAGATCAAAAGATAGATAGACAAATAGATAAGATAGATAGATAGATAGATAGATAGATAGATAGATAGATAGATAGATAGATAGATAGAATTATATATTATTTCGCCACAGTATAGTTATAGTTAGGTCATAGTTTCCATGGGAAGAGCATTTTTATTTATCTAATAACTTTGGTGACATTTGGCGAACCTCCTCAAAAATTTTAAAAAAAGGTCAATCACCTCAAGTGCTACCTAGAAAGTGTTGCAAATGTTGGGGTGATCAGTCAAGCAGGGCCAATGGAAAGGGGGGACGAAAGCTTATTCTTTTAGGAAAGCTTTAAAGCATATGCAAGGGTATAACCGGCCCCATGGTACTGAGAGATCTGATTGGCTGCCCATAAATTGGAGAAAAGTTTTGTGGTTGCCATAACATGACTAACCTTACCCCTAGAACTTGGGGGGATACCACCCCAATGGAAAAATAAATAAAAAAAATTAAAGCTTTCTGCCACGGGTACTGCTGTTCTTCTGCGGGACCCAGACGTGGCCTCCCCAGTGACATACTGTGGCACTTCTGTGGGACCCGCTGCTCAAGTTTCACCTCCATGATACTAGGGGAACCTGAAAAGGCATGTAGTCAGGGCCTGAATTGGAGAAAAGTATTGCGGATGCCATTACGTGACTACCCTTACCCTAGAACGTGGGGGGATAAGATGTCCCTCCCAATGGAACATAAATAAATCAAAATTAAAGCTTTGTGCCACGGGTACTGCTGTTCTTCTGCGGGACCCAGACATGGCCTCCTGTGACATACTGTGACTCTTCCATGGGACCCGCTGCTCAAGTTTCTCCTCCATGATACGAGGGGACCCCGAAAACTTCATTGGGTAAGACATTCACTGTCCCATGGAACCATGGAAGTGAAGCTTGAGCGGCAGTACCACGGGCATATTAAGAAAAAAAGTCAAATGAGGGGGACGGGCCAGCACAGGTATTGGCGTTCTGGAGTGGTTGGGTGCAGGGCCTGGCCAGAGGCCAACTCCCCACTGCTGCAGCCAACCCGTCACTGTGCATGACTAAAGACTAGGGGCAGCCCACCAAAAGCTGGGTGTATGGCCTGGTTGAAGGCTGCCTGCAAGATGGTGGCTGGAGGCCAGGCCCAGCAGCTAAACCCCCCCTCCCCACTGCGTTTTGCCATAGGACTTGCACAGTCAGAGGCCAGGCCCTGCTTTAACCCCCCCGCTGCACACAGTCAAAAGCCACGCTCAGCAGGGAAGTTAGCCGAATATGATCAAAAAACCCTGAAAATTCACTAAGAAGCACAAAGGTAAAAGTGACATTATAGTTAGGTATGGTAATAAGATCTTAATTTACATTTTAAAAAACCTGGAAATTCACTGAAAAAAACAAATGTTACAGTGATATTATAATCAGGTGTTGAAAAAACTAAAAAAATTAAATTCACTAGTTATAGCTTAAGTTAGCTAACTATAACTGCTGACACATGTACTGCTTATGACCTCGCATATTATATGACTCATAATATTGTTGCTCAGATATGAATTTACTTTAAAGAAATGAAAAGACAAGAGGCGTTTGACAAACCAGGAACAAGTTGGTTTAATTAAACGCTGCAGCCCAGAGAGTGTCTACAGAATGCGTCTGAGGAAAATTTCCCTGTTTACAAAGTTTTGGCTGGTTTTATACATTTCTTGCAAGTACCAATAACCGATTGCTGCATTCTTAAAAGGCATTACAGTCATAAATAAACAAGGTTGGACACCTTGATAAGGACACAGATAGCTCTCGACCTTGGGGAGAGTTAGTGTGGGCCAGTGTATATGTGTCCAGCTGTCCAGCCTGAGGGACGCGTGATCACTATGTGTGGGTGCATGTCCTGTCCTGATTGACTGAGTGTTTCTATCTACATGTGGCATCTAGCATAGTGGTATTTTTGGGTAACGTGAGCCTTTGGCCTAACATGTTTTTTTGAGGCCAATTGCCGCAGGCCTGTTTGTAGTTTAACTATCTATCTATGGGTTTGATCATGGTATTCCTTGGGTGTGCATTTATCTTTGGGTTGAGAGAGACCCCACCTGTGACCTGTTATTCGATAGGCGCGGGTATGGGTCGCACGGCATGTCTGACCACGTATCTCTGACTCGGGGTTAAAGGGAGGTCACCTTGGGTAAATCCAACAGCAATGATACAAGTTCACTGGAACTCCTAAAATTAATATGGCAGTCACTTTTATGGACATATAATAGCTTGGGTACAGTTGTCATAGCGTACATTGGCATTGTCTTTACCGATATTGGCATTTTTTTGCATTCCTAGAACATGACATACTTTGACATTACTTTTACTGGTAACAACATCTTCGTCTGTACATGGATTATGGCATACATTGACACTGCTAGTGCCGGTATGATCGTTGTTGTGCAGGCATAGATTATGACATACATTGACATTGTATTTATGTTTGCTGATATTGTCATATGGGCACAGGGTATGGCATAAACTGGTATTGCATTTATCGGTATTGTCGTTGTTGGGCCTTCACATATCACGGTACTCATTGACATCGTATTTACCCATTCCAACACTACCCCCTCAAGTTGATTCCTCAACTACTTTATCCTCCTCATATGGCATGACAGTTAAGATATTGGAATGTGTGTGTGTGAGTGTGTGCGCGCGTGTGTGTGTGTGAAGTGTTGGTTACCTTTTCCCTAGCTCAGTACATACTACCTAATTTGAGGACTGCATTCTTACAGCAGGAAGCTCCTACTTGCAGAAAAACACATAGCAGAATTATAACAATGAGTGATGGCATCATTGACATGAGTAGTTTGGACATCCATAGGGGGATCCTCAAAAAGATAATGTGCAACCAGTTCTGCTCCGGGGCAACTCCCTTCTTATTCATGTCAGCTTGCAGACGATGTGGTTCTTGGATGGCATGAGCTAATGTCACATTGTCCATGTTGTTGCAAGAATAAAAGTACAACAGGAAGCACCAATCTTTTTTTTTTATTATTCTTTTTATTAACAGAAAAGTTAGGCGCATCAACAGTACACATCAACAATACATTCATTAAGGTTAGACATTTTGGGTAGAAATAAGGCATCAGACATAACTATGATAAATGGTTTGACTTTAGACCTTGTTCACACCTCTTGTTCATTGTATGTGGCGACATAAGTTTGGGACGAGGCCAGGGGAGGCGTGCATATTTATTGACCCCAGAGAGGTTCCATTTGCCCCAGATCTATGTCCATTTCTTAGGGCAGCCTCTGCTTTCGTAGATTGTTTGTTCAGTAACCATACACTGATCCATGTCCTGCTCCCAAGCTTGGAGAGTTGGCACCTCCGGAGCCCCCCACAATTTTGCGATATTACGCTTGGCTATAGTCATTCCCAAGGTGGCCCAGGTTCTCTCTTTGCTATTTAAATCTGTCGGTCCCCATATATTTAAAAGGCATTGCTTTGGTTCCGGTTCTATTTTAATCTCTAATACTTCCCCAATAGAGCATGTTACCTGGCCCCAATATTTCTTAATGTGTAAACACTCCCAGATTATGTGGTAAAAGGTGCCTTTTTGTCCGCATCGTCTCCTGCATGTCGAATCTGTCCTGAGGCTAAACCTGGCAAGCATATGTTCTGAATAGTACAGTTGGTGCAGTATCTCAAGTTGTATCAGTCCGAGTCGTGCAGGAATAGCCACCTCTCTGGGTGAAGAAGTAGCCTCCTGCCATTCCTCCTCCTCTAGGTCCTCTACATCCTCTAGGTCCTCTACGTCTTGTGCCCAGCGCTTTCTAAGTTGAGTAAGGGGAGTTGTTAACTAATTTTTTGTAAGTCAGGGAGATCGCCCCACAGTCCATATATTCAGTAAGAATTCTATCTTCAAGGCGTAAGGATTCTGGGAGCACCCCCCCGGCCCCCAGGGACAGCTCTCTGGAGAGCATGTTTGATTTGGATACACCTAAACCACTCAGCGTCTGCAAGGTCGTATTCTCTTTGAAGTGAATCAAAGGGGATCACTCCCTCTTGGTCCCAAAAGTCTCCCATCTGGGAAATGCCTATTAAGTCCCAGTTATCAAATCCCTTGGAGTATCTAAGGGTCCCTAGTTGTCCCGTATCTCATAATGAGGTAGCAGGTGTAATTTTGTTGTTCCAGCCCAGTCTTTTATTTGCTGCATCCCAAACTTGTAGTGTGTGATTTGTTGGGCCTGTTACCTTTATCTGTTTTGGTGTGGCGTATAGAGTGCTCTTTCTTATCTGCCACGTGGCAGGACGTATTTGTCCATCTTAAATGCTGGATCATCGTGGGGTTTTTGCAAACATAGGTTAATCAGAGGTGTGATGCCCAATAATATTTTCGCATATCAAGGAGTCCGATGCCTCCATCGTACCATCCCCTCACCAGTTTTTGTGTATCAATTCGAGGAGACCCGCCATCCCACAAGAGCAGTCTCTGTTCGTTTTCTATGGCTTTAAAGTAGGGTGCTGGGATCGGCTATGGTTTGTTTTTATATATAGGAATCTGGGGAGTGCCATCATCTTAAACAACGCAGCACAGCCCAGTAGATAGAGTGGAAGAGACCCCCAATGATGCACGTCCCCTTTTAGTCTTTGTAATGGGGGTAGCAGATTTCTGTCGTAAAATTGAGCCGGGTCAATAGTGATATATATATATACCCAAGTAGCTGAACCCTTCGGTAGTCACTTTGGCCTCGCAGCCTTCAGGCGGGGGGGTCCATTCAGTACATAGATAATACATTTAGTCCAATTAATGGTGTACCCCGAATATTGCCTGAAATTAGTTAGTATATTCATGACTCTATTCAGCGAGGCCCTAGGAGCCGTTAAATATAACAGCACATCGTCGGCACATACGGAGATTCGGTCCTCTCATTCCCTTGTCCAGCACAGACCTCGTATCAAAGCCATTTTGGCATCCAGTGAAACCACAATTGCATCCTGAGCGTATCTGTGCGCCCCAGCACCCCATGTAGTCTGCGAAGGTTTTAAGCAGTATTCCTACCTGGCGTGAAGCCCAATAGGTCTGGTGCACTAATGTAAGTATAATCTGTACTAGCGGCGTGGCCAACAGTTTCGCCAATATTTTCGCTTCCACGTTTACCAATGAGATTGGGTGATAAGAAGTGCATTGATCTTTTGGCTTGCCTTCTTTATGTATAATCACAATTGTGATCAAACGCTGATCTCGGGGAAGGGTACCCCGTTCCCGACTTTTGATGTACATATTTCTAATATAGGAGGCTAATTTGGTCGCTCCCATTTTATAAAGCTCAATTGGGAGTCGATTAGGCCCCATTGCCTTCCCTGATCAAAGTGCACGGATAGCTTGGGTTATTTCTTCCTCCGTAATGTCAGACTCTAGAAGTTCTAGGTCTTCTGGGCTGAGGGAGGGAAGGGGCATGTCCTCTAAGAGTTCCGTGGATGCTTTCCCATCGGAGGTTTTGCTTGGGGAGCAGAGTTGTTCATAAATGTTTGCAAACTCTTCTACTATCATTCATGGGTTGTGGAGCGTCTCTCCTAGGCCCGTTGTAAGTGTGGTCACTAATCTGCTCGCTCGTTCACTGGAGTTGAGCCAGGTGAGTAGTTTCCTCGCCTTGTCCTCCAATTCATATATCTTGTGGCGTGTTGCTCTTTATTTGGCCTTGGCAGCCTCCCCAACCAGGTCTTTGTATTCTTTCACTTTGATTTTCAGTGCTTGTTTGACTCTCTCGGCATCATCACCCAACAATTTCCCCTCCAATTGTGTGACTTAATTCTCTAGCTTTTTAACCAGTGCACGCTTTTCTTTCTTAACCCCAGCTATCAGGGAGATGGCATTTCCCCTTACCACCACCTTGAATGCTTCCCAGAGAGTCGATGCTGAGGCTACAGATTCTTCGTTTGCACGAAAGTAGTGGTCTATTCTTGTTAATAGCCCGCTCCTCACTTGAGGAAGTCCGAGATACCACAGGCTAATTCTTGGTACCCCCCACACCCCCTGACGCGCCCAGATGGGTAACATGCCCAGAGGGGTGAATGATCAGATATGCCTCTTGCCAAGTGGTGTACTTCTCTGAACCATGCCACCTCATCAAAAAATTCCCCTATAAACCCAGAACCCGCTACGGAACTAAAACGCAATATTTATTTATTTTTAAAATTAATAACTTTAAAAAAATTATTAATTAATATATTATAATTACATTACTTCCCACCCTATTCCCCTATAAACCCACAACCCGCTACGGAACGAAAATACTCAAACAAGTTTTAACATAAAATTAATTACTTATAAAAAATTCAAACATTCATTAAAAAAATAACCTATACTTTTAACACATATACTAACATAAAAACACACACAAAAAAATCGATATTATTAACAACGATATTTTGACTTACGATATTACTAACTTCGATATTACGTAAAATGATATTTCTTACCTGTATGTCGATATTCTTGTAGTCGATATTCTTGCAGGTCGATATTCTGTCATATCGAAATTTAAACATCGATATTATGGCATATCGATATTTACAACTCGATATTATGTCTACGTACCATTCCTATGTAATGCCTGCGTTGTAATGGACGTCTCCCGTGGCAAAGGCAAGCCATAGGCAAGCCCGTCTGCATCCTTCTGCCCCTGGACCTCGGTCAGCACCAAGGCCCCTTCCTCTCAGACACTCCACCGCTACGACGCCAGCACCCTCCTCGCCATCAACCCTGGACGCCACATCGCCTGCCAGGACCAACCTCTGCTCAGGACTGGACATCGCCATCACTGACGGCTACTAAATCACCCGTAAGGACCACGCCAATTTTCCAGGAGGAGGCATTGCCATCACCTACAGAAGCACACTCCGACTGACCACGCACTCTAATGAACCAACGTTGACCATGGAACACCTCAACTTCCAGATCCGGACCAACCCCAACCCCATCCTCTGCGGCACCCACATCTGCAGGCCCTCCGGGGCATGGACCCCCATTCTCCAATACCATTGTAGACTTCATTGCATCCCAGGCTCTCCCATCCACCGACGACATCCTACTCGGTGAACTCTACTTCCACCTGGACAACTCCCGTGACCAGAACACCACCCCTTCCTGGTGAAGCTCGCCGACATCAGACTCAAGCAGCTAGTCACCGCAGCAAGCCACATAGCAGGACACACGGTGGAGCACGTCTCCTCCGCCAGCGGAAACTTCAACTACAGCCACACCACCGGACTCTCCTGGACCGACCATCATTGTATACATCACGTCTTCACCATGCCCACCGTACACCCCATCCATCATTGTCCCCCCTTGCAGCTGGATCAAGGCCACCGAAGAACTTCTTGTCAACTCTCTCAGCTCCACCACTCCGCCAACGCTTACAGGCGATAACACTTAACCAACCTAAGGCTTGGGTCCTGTCTCTATCTGGCCTGGACCACTCTAATATCTGTAACAAGCAAGTGACCAGATAGGTTGTTACACAATCATTGATCTGCACTTAGACCATCAATTCCAAGTACCCGTGATTTATTTCACATTGATTTCAAAATGTTCTTCGCATTATTTAGAGAAACATTTCTTCATGTCATAGAAAGAACACACATTTTTCAGTGTGACAAACTTGTAAAAACATGAACCATATACATATCACTATGACAGACAAAACATCAAAAAGCTTTTTACATAGACATGTACAAAACATAGACACCAAATCAAATTGCCATTGTCCTCCTAATATTTAGAGGGCACCAGTCCTTGTATAACACACAAAGACCAGGCGGACCTGTCACAGTTCAAGTGGTCCTGCCTGGGTAATGGGCTGAAGGCAGCACAATTGTCCAAGGGGTCGTATCACCGATGGGGGATAATTACTTTAAACCAATTCCCATATATGCCCCAACGCTAATTCGCCTCAGCCCAAATGCCAACGCGTTTCGAACCCTGCCCTGTTCTGGGGTTCTCCTCAGGACGTGGACTGGAAAGGGCCTTAACTGCTGTTATGTAAGGCTCTCATGTAGTGTGTTAAAATCCATGATTTAGCCGTTCTTTCGATAATCAAACTTGTATGAAGCAGTGTGCTAGACATCTTAAGTTTAGTACCAAATTGCCGCCGTCGTGCAACTCCGGTGGTTCAGCGATCAGTATTACCCTTCTGAATACCAAGTGGAATCCGATTTCTGGTCGGCTTCAATCAGTCAGCGTGCAACGCAGAGGAAATGCACTGGTACTTGGAATTGATGGTCTAAGTGCAGATCAATGATTGTGTAACAACCTATCTGGTCACTTGCTTGTTACAGATACAGGCGATAACACCGCAGCGCGCAACCACCACCGATGGATCTCCAACTGCGCCGACACCCTGGCACCACTCAAGAAAAGACCAGGCAAAATCTAGCAAAACGTTGCGCCATATTTGCAAAGTGACGCATGTAGGCATATGCGGTACCTTGTGAAGCCCTGTGCCACATCATACCTGCATCAGGTATGATGTATGCAGGGTGTGCGTTCCCACACGACAAGGCCTCATAGGAGTGGCACAGTGAAACTCATCAGATTTCACTGCAACAATTGTAGGACGGAACTGCATCAGTACCTTACGCCTGCCTGATGGCAGGCGTAAGGGTGACCCAGTGCCACATGGATATGCTGGCCCCATGCATTGCTGGAGTTGCGTCATGTTTTTGACACAACTTGAGCAATGCGTGACTTTAGCGCAGATAGATACGTCAGGATTCCAGGCGTATCTGTCATTACTTGCGTCATGGAGCGCTGGCCAGTGAATACAGCGCATCCATGGTGTCGCAAGAAAGGCGTAGTGAAAAGTGTCGCAGCGCTGCAACACTTTTCATGACTGAGGCCCAGGAATGCGCACTATCTTATTGATGACGTGCATTCCTGCCCTGTAGTTGTGTCGCAGGGCAGCACAGCAACATTGCTTGCAGCGCTGTCCAGCACCATAACCTGCTGAAATGAGGCCCCAAGTGTTAACTCCACTTTTAAGACTAGCTATTTTCTGGTCTTAAAAAACTGCCTCTAATTGCAGTTAGAGGCAGTTTTTTTGGTCCTCCTACCTTCAAGAATTCCCTTGTAAATATCGTGAAGTGGGGTTAGCATCCGTTTTTGCACGGGAACGCCTCCCTTGCATATCATTATCGCTATCAGAAGTGGCAATCTTTTCTATGGACGTTTTCGCCGGAAAACTGCTGCTAACAGAGGTTAGTGACAGCTTGTACATATGACGATGAAAATATCGCCGCCAAACCGTCGGAAAAGGGCTGCTAAGGCGGCGTTAACTCCTTGTACATATGCCCCTCTGTGTATTGGCTGAAGGTTTAACAAGCTTGTGAGGAGGAAGGTTCCCACATTGTGCAAACCCCTAAAAAAAATGTAAAATACCTTTTTCTTCTCCTTTAAAAATGACTGAGTCCACAAGTAGTGGTTCAGGCATGGTGGAAGAAGAATTTGCAAACGTTCTCAACATTACAGAGGACTGTAGAAATGCAGTAACTATTAAGTTGAAAGAACATGGCGTACCTGCAACAGGTGGCTGTGTTACCTTCGTGATTAAGGCACACGAGGTGTTCGGATCAGAGGTATTCTATTCTTGGGTTCAGTTCTCACCTGCAGATCCACAGTCTAAATTGTTCCACACATACATTGTAGTTGAACCACAGGAAGAATACATTCCATACGAAAGCATTGAAGTCCTGTTAACTTACCAGCAACACAGAAACTGGTTTAAAGGCACCCTCCCACACACAACATCTGTCATTAGACTCGGTCCACTCAGCATAGAAGGAGTGACCTGGCCGGTCTTAGCGACATACACTCCACATCCAGAGATAGATACACTGCCAGTGGATGAAGTCCATACAATATATGAAGACATAGTCCGGCTATACAGACACATTGTTCAGTTCGTCATGTGAACATTAACAGTCCAACCTGCGAGAAATGCTCCAGTTGGTCCACATCAGACCACACCAACCATTAACCCACAGACACTAAAATAAGTGATGGGGACAATTCCATCCAAACGAGAGCAAATTCCGTTCTGGATAGCACTGAAATTTGCACAGCTGGAAGCAGCATTTTCCCATAGGGGTCCGCGGGAAAAACATAAAATGCTAACCATTTGCTTGCCAATGGGGATGGTTCCCTCGATTGAAGATTGTACCACTTGGGGAACAATCTTTGCTGCCATATACATTAGACTACACAGTACCCCTTCCATAGCAGTCATTCCAGAGGTACTGAAACAGATACAGAATGAGTACGGGGCAGGTCCTGTCCTGGTCTTGGGAATGAAACTGATGGGTAACTTCGCCCAAGTCTCTGCAATCATGTTGAGCAACATAAAAGGGGAGGCAGCAGCAGTGGCTATACACCACCGCCTAAGGGAATTAGCTCCTATAAATAAGAAGCGGGAATTACCAAAAAATATCAAAGAAACCTATGCTGCATTAGGTAGAGACAGTTTGGGAGCCAAACCAGAGAAGCCACAAATGGTGTGTAATCCTGACAAGAACAACTCCAAGCAAGCACCCTCTTCTTCTAAAAAGAAGTGGGAAAACAAAAATTCTAAAAAGAATAATTCAGAAAAGAATTCACGATCAAGGGGTGAGTCTCCACAACGGGAGTCCTCTGAAAAAAGGTACAACCTTAGGAATCGTGATAACATTAGGAAACCTCACAGGTATCAGGACACTGATACATGTTCTTTTTGTTCCTTTCAGGGTTCATCAAAAAGCTCGGAGAGGGATGGGTGATCAGATCAAAAGCAAGAAGATCAACCAAAGACAAAAAGGGAAACACATTGAAATTCAGATTATATTATCAAACAGGAAGAGCAACCTAAAAAAAACCTCAGTTCAAAAAGAAGAAAGTAGCTGGTTTGAAAATTAGACATGCCCAGGTTACTGAGGACTCAGCTTCTGAATGGGGAATGAGCTCAGACGATGCTAGACAGTGCAGCAGAAGTAACAATAGCTCACCCGAACCTGAAGGATTTTCTGGCTACAGCAGTATTGAATGGATATATCATGGTGGAAACACCTGATACAAGAGTTAGTGTCCCACATCGATTATACAAAATTACACTCCAAATAGATGGGGGCATCTCGAGATAGGTTAAAGGTCTCTTTTGGGAGAACTTAACATATGGATATGACATATTGTTAGCAGAAAAAGATTGGCCGTCTGAGTTTGTGATGGAATGCCCAAGAGGGGAAAGCGTCATTTTGCCTGCCTTTTCCGACCTCGTTCCAGAATCTTTAAGACAATTGTACGCGCAGGAGTGGGCGCTAGCACTAGCTCCAGCATTATACCGCAACCATGTAGGGTGGGACGTGGACTCTACTCACCACAAAATCCCATTCAAATCTACTCCAAATCCACAGAGACAGTACCCTATTAAAAATGATGCAAAAAGACAGGACAAAGAAATCTTAGACCAACTTGAATACCGAGGGGTGATTGAAACTTGCACCTCCCCAATGAACAATCCTTTGTTTCCAGTGATGAAACCTGAAAACACATATCATCTAGTTTAGGATTACCAACATTTAAACACATGCTGTAGTGAGAGAAAGAGCACTAGCACAGGGGAAACGCATAATCGTTGTAACCCCTGTACCAACTTTAAAAGCTGTTACCAAAGCGAGCATTGCAAATGAGAAAGCACTGCAACCGCGATGGATACAATGGGCTAATTCTCTCACTGCAACAGATGTAGATTACAAATACGATCCTACATTGAAAACACAAGCGTTCCTGCAGTACGAACAAGAGTACCCTTTCCCAAATGAAATATTGTCTCTAGAGAAATATGAATACATCATTTATACTGATGGTTCTGCTCAGCCTGCCATAGGAAGTAAACAACAGTATAGCGCAGCATGTGCTATAGTGAAGGGACGTATGCGGGACAGTAAGTTCCATCCCAGCAATGCGACTACGCAATCTCTAGAAGATTGCACAGCACAGTTGGCAGAGCTGAAAGCCCTGATACTAGCACTACAATATACGGACTGGGAATTCCCCACACTGATAGTGTGTGATTCGTTTTATTGTGTGTAGTTCTATAATGAATATCTTCATTACTGGTGCCAGAATGGGTTTAGAGATTCCAAGGGTTTCACAATGAAGCATAAATTGTTATGGGAACAAGTGGCAAAGCTGAAAGCATGCCTGCCACAGGCTCAAGTTATTCACATCTTGAGTCATCGGCGTGTTGGCATACACGTTGAAGGGAATTCACTGGCTGATGAAGCCGCCAAGGTGACAGTGCAAACTGCTGCCGTTGCTGCAATCACTCGTTCTGGTACGAGGATAGACGGAGACATACTGATAGCTGTCAATGCCTCGAAGAACGGCTCTGCCATAACTAAGGGCTTTCCACTCAAATATTCCTATAAATTAGATGTGCAAAATACACTGTATGCTCAATTCCAGGAGTGGAGGATAGAGTTATACCAAACATGGATCGCAGATTAGTTTTAATTCTAGCTGCACACGAGGGTCTGGGCTCAGCACACGCAGGAGTTACTGCTACAATTTAATTACTGAAGCTGCGATTCTGGTGGCCAGGTTTGTCTAAACAAACCAAGGGTTATGTCCTAAAGTGCGACATCGACCAGAAGATCAAAGGTTCCACCATAGCACGGCCACCACAAAACACCATTACTCATTTCAGACGTACCTCTCGCATGTGTCTATTTGAACCACTGCGGCCCCTTAAATTCGTACGGGCCTACAAGTACATCTTGGTGGCATTGGATTCATGCTCTAGATTTCTATGGGTTTGGCCTCAGTGCTCGGCTGATGCTGGAACTGTTATAAAGTTTTTGCAAGTCTTCATCGGGACATACGCAATTGGCACGTTACATTCCGAAGTGGCCCTGCTTTTAGCTCTTAGGCTTACAAGGAAGCCATGGAAAGTATGGGCGTGGCCTTGCGGTACTCCTCCCCCTGCCATTCTGAGGGAAATTCGGTGGTGGAGAGGAAAAACCGGGACCTAAAGCAATCCTCAACAGCAAGGGTATTAGGGACGGGTGGTAGTTGGGTCAGTCATCTATATGGGGTCCAGAGGGCACTAAACAACATGCCAAGAAAATCCTTGGGAGGACGTACCCCCTATGAGATCCTGTTTGGGACAAGAATGTGGGTACCTGACCTCGATTGTGCCAGCACAGTGGGGGATGTAAAACCATTTGAATTGATTGATCATTTGACTGTTTTACAGGAACTCAATGAATTCCGGGCATTACAAAGCAACTTCCAAGTAAAACGCACTGCCACTGGGGAAGTGAAACTGGTACCAGCAAGACCTGTCTGGGTCCCGAAGATTGGGGACGTGGTCAGAGAAAAGATCGTGGACAAGGAAGAGTTTGGGCCATCCTACAGAACACCTGTACTTGTCCTTGCGGTTCAAAGAACAAGAACAGTACTTCTTCTGCCTCCTGCCGGCAAAAAAGATGGAAGATTCGTCTCCATTGATCTGATCAAACCACACTATGTGGCCGATTCTCAACAGTAGGCCACATGGAGTCCTGAGTAGCCGCAGATCTCCTCTCGCTACTATACAGGAAGTTCAGATGGAAAGACTAATAACTTTTCAAGACTCCTCTGTGCAAGATGCCAGAGCAGCAAATAACGGAGTATGAATTACACCAGTTGAAACTGAACAACATCCAAATACAACTGAAACGCAAATTGCAATTCGGCCCAATAATAAAATGTACATCAATGTGCCTTCACAAGAAGCACCTGCCAGTTCTACAAACACTGCTGAGCTACCAAAGATAGATCGAACTGCGTCTGGCTACTTCATCAACTTTGATGACTTTTCTTCAGATCCAAGTGAACCTGAGCAAACGCCACCCATTTCCAAGAAAGAACAATTTTGACAATTCTATCTCTGGCTGAAAAAGACTTACTTTGTGTCCCCTTTGTTGCATCTTTGGTATGCATTAGGGATCCTGTTCCTGTTAATTTGGATTGGTATAGTAACTGTCTTTTTCCTACTACTGAATAGACATTACCTCCCACAAGACTCTGCAGTGCAAGCTGTGAACTTTGCCCTGAAACCACATACGTCATCACATCGTGAACAGAGAGACCTTTCCCTAGTGAACATTACAGCAGTTCCAGTACCGGATGGTATAGTTTGGGATAGGGTTTCATATGATGCATTTGGTCCTACTCAACATTTGAAAATTCCACATGTATTCAAAATTTCATTGAATGATTTCATTACCCCAAGTACACTCTGATGATTGGGACACTGAGACTGTAAATACTATGCTCTCAGATCTAGAATAATCTGCTGCATTTTCTTACAGGGAATTGTATGAAGATACACCTGACTTTGACAGTATGTATTGTTACCACGAATATGGTCATCACTTTTTGCATAAAGCGAGTGTCCCACGCACTGTTAACACTTACCATCAATGGGAACATTGCCTGACACCACCGAAAGGTTGTTCTGCCACATTCGCACAGAGAATTTGCTGGGTGCAATGATACAGAATGCTACATACAATTCATCATCTCCCAATTGGAAGGGTTGGTTGGTTTGGCCCATTGACACGAATAGGTGTCAATCAAGATTAAGGGGTGCCACTGGAGGGTTTAGTATCCATAGGCCCGACCCACGCTATGTACACACAGACGATCCAGGGGTAGTGACTTCTTATAATGTTGGGAAGTTATGCCTTGAATGGCTTAAAACCTCAACACTTTTAGAGGTGAAACAACACTTGTCCCTTCTATCAGACAACATGGATCTTAGGGATTTCTTACTAGGTCCCAAGTAACCGGGTAAAAAATGCTTATATGCCATCTACAGTGAACTATGGAAAGTCTCCCGACAGGATGCTGCTGAGAGATTATGTGAGATTGATAGAATTAACCTAGAAAAAGCCTTCGCTGTGGTAGAAAATGGAATTACCACACTTTTCTCACGTATTTATTCACTGGGCAACATCGTGTCCTCAGCAATTGACATAATGGAACAAGATTTGTCTATTTTACAATCATTGCATTCTGGCCATGTGCCATGGCGCTACATTAACGGCACAAATCTGTTTTCGGCTTATAATCTGACCGACAGACAAATGACCATGGCACGCAGAGATGTAAAGTACACCATGCTGCTCATTGAAAAATTAGAGAAGTTACCTTTTACTGTAGCAGAGTCACTGTCTACGGAATGGTTAATTCATGGCTATATCACACTGACAATCAAGACATTCCAGTTCCAATACTGCCTAAAAATACCTCCGGGTAGGCAGGTATGAAGCGTTGAGTGAAGGGTACATCCAGGAAACCTGGGAGTTACTGTACAGATATAGGAGTAGAAATAAGGACACTGACGTTTTCTTAAGTGGTACAGACTGTGAGAAGGCTTTAAGTGGGTCATTAGTGTGTAAGGAGGTCTTGCTTCATGGAGCATGTAATGCTTCAATAGCGAACTTATCTTGCTACTTGAAAGGCTCCCCAGCTTCAGTGATTCATCCAGTTTTTGAGTTACTCTCAAAAGGGAGTTATTTAATGCTGAATGATGAAGGCTGTTGCGGGATGGCGCCAGGGACCGCGTATCTTGTCACAGTAAACTCCAGGGTTATTTGTTGTAAGCAAGTATTATTTCCCCCACTCGCCTAGTTAGGGAGGCACCACTGTGGCCTTCGATGAAAGTTTCCAGTATAAGGTTTGATTCGCTGAGCAGACTGAAAGCCATGTTGTTTCAACAAAATGTGACCTTTACTTCAGCCCGAGACACTTTTAATCTCCAGTTTGCAAGGTCTTCAGCAGAGATACAAGCCCTGGTCCGTACGAACTTCCCAATCCATTGCAGAGAAATGGTTCATCGTATCTTTAACATGTCTGATACGAGTGGGATCGTGCACTTATTTAAGGGTTGTGGATCAGGCCTCTTAACCACCTTTCAGACCATCTTCGGAGTAATTCCAGCTTTCATACACTCCGTACTTGGAAGCGTTTTTGGAGGGCTTCCTTTGGTCCTGCTATCAGTGGCGGGCATGGACGTCTCAATCCCTCAAGACATAGAGAGAACACTGCTGGAACGACGTTGTTGTGAGTGTCTGGTGTTCTACCTGACTACGCCTCGGCTTCGAGAGCTGAGTGAGCATTGGTTCCTGTCTTTTAAACCAGTCTGGCTAGATTGTGTGCTGCCTGTGTTCCGCTGCCTCTTCTGCGGATTCGGATGCATGTTATTGTTATTGTTCTTGTTAATTGTGATTTATAGAGCGCTTAATACCTGCAGGTCTCTAAGCGCTGCGAGAAGATCAGCTATAGTCCCAGAGTGAGTGTAGTCTCTAAGTGGTGGATGCTATGCCCAGGCTTCTGTGAAGAGTAACGTCTTCAGTTTCTTCCTAAACGGGAGAAGGGCTCTTTCGGAGCGAAGATGGCCTGGCAGCCTATTCCAAAGTTGCGGGATGAGGACCGAGAAGGCTCGGCCACCTTTAGTGGTGTAATTAAACCGTGGACATTTTAGTAGGCCCTCCGTGGCAGACCTTAGGGTGCGGCCTGGGACGTATTTCACCAGACGTTCTTTGATGTATTTTGGTGCCTGACCATACAGGGCCTTGTGGGTAATGCAGAGGCCTTTGAATCCAGCCCTCTGTTTAATGGGAAGCCTGTATAATTGTTGCAGTAGGGGTGAGGCCCGGGTGCGTCTGGGAAGCTTAAAAATCAGCCTCGCCGCATCATTCATCACCACCTGGAGTTTGCTGAGCAACTTGTCTGGCATTCCGATGTAAAGTGAGTTCCCATAATCAAGTCGTGACAGGATCGAGGCGGCCACCACCGTCCGCATGGTCGAGAAAGAGAGGATAGGAGATCATTTCCTCAGCTGTCTAAGCAGACCCACGCAGGTCCCGAACACTGTAGATACTTGGTTGGCCAGTTAGAGTTTGGCATCTATGTATAATGCCCAGGCTTTTTACCACCGGAGCTGGAGACGGGGTGTCTCCCAGCTCATGTGGCCAGTATTGGGTGGTCCATGGGTTACAGTCCGTAGTGATGGCCAATACCTCCGTTTTATCGGGGTTGATCTTGAGAGAGTTGGCTGTCATCCAGTTTACCACAAATCTCAGTATGTCTTTCACCCGTGTGTGGGCTTGTGGGATGTTTTCTATTTGTAAGATAATTTGTGTGTCGTCCGCATAGTTGAATACCTGGCAGTCCATCTGGGCCAGATCCCTCAATAGTGATCTGAGGTATATGTTGAACAGCAGTGGGGACAATGCCGACCCTTGTGGGACTCCACAGGTTATGGACCCCCTATCGGACACACAATCACCCATCTGTATTTTTAGGGTGCGATCCGTCAGGAAGGAGGTGATCCACCGTAGAATTGTCCTCCCAATGCCAATGTCCTGGATTCTTTCTAGGAGTTGGCAGTGGTTGACTGTGTCGAACGCTGCCAACAGGTCAAGAAGGACTAGCGCTCACAGCTTTTTGCTGTCAGCTGTGATCCTAATTTCATCCAATACTGACAGCATCACCAGCTTGGTACTATGGTGGGCCCTAAAGCCTACCTGCCTGTCCCCGAGTAGTTGGTGTTCTTCCATGAACCTCAATAAAGTTTGCAGAATGTGTTGTTCCATGGTTTTGGCCAGAAAAGGAAGTTGGGATATGGGCCTGTAGTTTTTCATGTTGGTGGTGTCTGCTCCTGTCTTTTTGAGAAGAGGGATTACTCTTGCTTACTTAAATTTCCTGGGGACCTTCCTTGTTTCCAGCGAGAGGTTCATCATGGAGAGAATTTCTCCCTCAATCGCCGGGAGTGCTAATTTGAAAACCCTTGGTGGACATGGATCTGCGGGTGAGCCTGATTTTATTCTGGTTGCGATGCGGCGCAGAGTCTCCTGGTCGAGTTTTTGGAAGGAGGTGATCAACTCTACCCTATCTTTATGTGGCTCAACCCTTTCCACGACATGTTGGTTAAAGGGGGAGTTGTCAATGTCTGCCAGGATGGCTTGTACTTTGTCTAAAAAGAAGGACAGGAACCTATTGCATTGTTCCCGGCTGGTGGGCGCTTCATGCGTCTGCTTTTGACTCAGCTCCTTCAGGATTTTAAATGTTTCTTTTTGCTTATTGGCTGCCTCCAAGATTCTGTGTTCATAGAATTCAGCCTTTCTACTAAGAACTGCTTTTTTATAGATGGAGAGTTTGGCCCTGTACTCTATGAGTGCCTGCGGCTCATAGGCTTTGCGCCACTGTCTTTCGTGGTGACGAAGGGTTCGTTGGATCTGTGTCTGACACTTCCATCTTTTGCACCACCAGAAATAGACGTGCTCCTGTAGCCCTTGCAGTCCCACGTGTACAGTTGTCCACAGCGTATTCCCATGTTGATGACGGCATTTCTAGAGCCTCCAAGAGATGCTTCAGCACCTTTTGGAAGGGAAATCCGCTCTGCTCCAGAGGTGCAGGCATTAGTTCCAGGCGTGCAGTCATCTAATTCTTCCCCGGCGGCTGCTGTGGGAACCGGAGATGACCATCTTTGCTCACTCGATATTATATTGGGATTGCCACCTGCGGATGCAATGTTCAGCGATGTTGAGTCTTCGGCACATGATTTATAAACAATCTGGCCTTTTCTGTGCTGGGAAATATTCTGCATTTTTTAAACATTTACCAAATTGAAGGTCGTAACTGACTTTGTTTTATTTTTCCTTCTCTGCTCTAAATGAGTATAATGGCTTTCGAGGTGCTCAGTGTAATAATAACCAAATATACAAGTTTAGAGGACCTTTTGAACGCTCTTTGAAAAAAATTACTTTTTCTTATATGGACATTTTTTCTGGCTATTAAAATGCTTTTAGTACTTTTATTGTAAGTGATTTTATGCTTTTTAATGGCCTTAGCTTTATCATTATCTAGCTGACCCTGCTGACCTTTTGATGAGGAGTGGGTGTCATGTCCTTTACGCTAGTCCTGTCATGTATACCCCTTTTTACATACATTGTCCCATCCACACAACAATAATGATTCTGAACAGGTGACCTTTAACCTAGTAGCTTGGTTCTGTCTCTTCGACACCAGGCTCCTAGTATGCTATCATAATCTCTGTACCTGACGTACCTAAAGATGTCCTCAGGCTCGGCATAATTATTCTGTATAAGGGTCACCACTTTTTTCATCCTTGGCCACCAGCCTGCTGTGTATGATCGCATTTGTTTGGAAAAACATTTATTATTGTTTTCAAAACATTTATGATTGTTTTCAAAACATATTGATTCTAAAAGAAACCCTGGAGTGACCACTCTAGTATAAAGACCCTTATTCCCCACACAAATCAGAGGAGAATTCCTTCCAAGCTGACATGGGGTCCTGCATGCTGAATCTTCATCACGCAGTGGTCTGACATCCCTTGCGGGGTATCATCCTCGAAGCAGAGACGGGGTCCTTCGTTCTCAACCATCAGGTGAGGGGGATGATTTTTCCCTAGGGGATCCTTGGCTACATGTACGCATATACATGCTACACATACCGATCTAGGCTAGGTACATTTAGGCAAATTAATTAAGGTGCGCATTTTAGGAATTTGTAAGTGCGACTGTTTTTATCTGAACTGCTTATGTTCATCTTATTAGCAGTATGGTACAAATGTATCTACTATTTACTATATTGGTACTTGCAATCTCTTGCATGTGCTTCTGTCTCCTGATTGTCGCAGCAAATATGTTTTACACAAGATTGACGCTGGACCAATAAATACTTATTGAAACGTCCTAATCGCCATCCTGTGCATTTTCTGAGAATAAGTGAGCACGAGTGACTGAGCGAAAAGTACTGTACTGTTTTCCACGATCCCTGAGGAATTAGGGTTATCATGTTCAGTGGTTGCCAGAGACTACCTACATCACTGTTTGATACAGGGGGGTGGTAGTGGCACTGCAGAACTAGCTGGTCTAATGGCTGACATTTCCTGTGGGGGGGTCCGGAAGCAGTTTGGACACCGAGCCCTCAGTTTAGGTCATCCAAAATGCACAGGTCCTACGGATTCCTAGGAACTACACAACAAGATTTCGTGGCATGGGGTGCCTAAGCTAGCATTGGAACCTCTACCAAGGGACTCATTTCCCCCCGCATTATTAAGATGAGGTGCCCTGCACTGGAATTCCATGTCCCGATTCCATTTGTCATTAAAGAAGGTGTCCCCAAAGATGTTAAGGGCCACCCTGGGACCTCAGAAGGAGGCGGGAGTGGATATATTTGTGCACTGGTGCGGTGGTCTTCCAACCTCCAGGAACACCTTCTCTACGCTGTCCCATGGCCAAACAGTGTCCTTCCCTATGGTGCCCCTTCTGTGCATCCTGCCTAACTAGGATTGGATGTCGCTAGACTCGTTGAAGAGATACAGTGCAGTGGGGTTGGTCTCATAATGGGTGATGTTTACTAGTGTTTTACCGGATTCTACTCTAAGGGGTTGGATTTTTGCCTTGATGCTACATCTATATAGGTGGACGAAGCAGTTTGCTCTTTCAGTGGCTATCTCCTGAGATAGGTAAAACCTGTCTGCGCCTATGGTGTGGGGTATCAGTGAACATATATAACACGACTTGTAGTTTGTGTGCCTATGGCGGTCATGTGTTGATACCAGGTATTGTGTAGCAGTGCGTTGTGTAGTGCGTGAGGAATACTAGCATTGGGTTCAGTGTAAGTGTATGTGAAGTGAGAGAGGTCTCTGCACATGTGTTGCAAGAATGTAGAGTCAGAAGTCACAAGATTAGGCATACGTTTAGTTCCTGAGGGGCTTAGTAGCACCCCTGCTAAGTAGAGTGTGTACAAAAATACAAAAAGACATAACTTGGAAAACATTTGTTGACTTTAGAGTCAACTTCAGGTGAGGTGTCTGTCATCTGTGTGCCCAGAGCTGTCTTTGTCTTGATGCATTGTAAACAATGTTTTTCAAGGGAGTTGTTGCAAAAAATAAATGTCCTTTATTACTTGAGCGATTGTCCACGTGAAAGGAAGTCTTTAAAAGATTTGGTTGAAGGAATGGAGGGCAGTGGCAATATTGGTGCACTTTCAGCTCGATCATGGATCTTTAGTATAAGAGTTGTGGTTTTGTGGGTTAATTTGGATAAAGCACATTGTATATCACATTTTAGGATTGTGCTGGGACGCTGCCACCCCAGACAGTCACCCCATTCTGCCGGGGCTGTGGGTTCGGTTGCTGGGGGTGCTGAGCTCCCTGTCTGTTGCAACGATTGTCCTGTGCTCAGTGAACCACTCGGTGAGGCAGCTGCGGTCTGGTTTCCTTGGAGCTGATTGTGTGACACGTGCGTTAGTCTGCACTTGGTTTTGGGGGTGTATGTTCTGCAGGGGCTGTCCCGGTACTATCCCATTCTGATGGTGGTACACATTTAGGCTGTACTGGTTAGCCATGTGGCTCATTCTGTGACAGTAGTGCCACTCGCTCAGGCTGGGTTGGACCCTGCCTCACTGACCTTGGCCACTAGGACTGAATGGATAAGCTCTGGGGTCCATAAGCAGAGTTCCCTTAGAGACAGGTGCCATCTGAATGTTCGCGGCTAGCGCGGTCCCCTCAAGGGCGGTTTTCTTTAGTTTAATTTGGTGGTGTCTCTCTGGGTCTGCTCTTGCTTTTCCCTGTCCTTTTCATGTCTTCTTCCGGTAACAGTGCAGTATTTGGGCCTGTATTTCCCGCCAAGGTTTGGTATCTAGCCCTACCACACTATTTATTCCGGTTGGGATCTCGGTGGGTAGCCCTCTCTTAAGGTTGTTGTAGCAGAATGCTACCTGGGAACCTGTGTCGGTCCAAGGCTGACCTGTGTCGGTCCAAGGGTGCCCACAACGTTCTTTCATTCTGTCTAAGAATTCAGACACAGTCTCCCCTGGCTTCATACTCTCTGCCATCAATCCTCCCATGTCTGGGCGGTCAGGGAATATCTCCCTTAGGGCCATCCAGATTAAAATGTCTGGATGAGTTAAATGCAGACCTGTCATGCTCGGTGTTGATAAGCGTGACGGTCTATGCACCGATGAGGTTGCAAAACAGGCTTTTGACATCTCCTAAAGGTAGGTTTTTCCCCCTGGTGTTCTTTTTGTAGTATGGGATCCATTTTCCTGCTCCATACATCAATGGGGGCAGTTTATTGCTGAGCCCTTATTTGTCCATCTTTGCCCAAGGCACATAGATGGTTCCTGCTGCACCTTTTTGCAATAGTGGACAAATCCTGGCTCGGGCGACTCCGTCAGTTTCTACCCAACGTAGCACTCCCATCGTCTCAAGCACTCCTGCATGTAGGGGTAGTTCCATTTCGGTTCTCCCCCCTCCATGCCGAATGCAGTCCTTGGCTGCGGCCGTATCTTCGGGTTTGAAGGATCCCTCCTCTGGCAAGGGAGCCAGGGACGGTCATACTGACGGCCCTTCCTTTCGGTCCAACAGGCTAGCAGATGACAGAAAGGTCGCATGAAGGCCTCGCCCTCTTCCCTGGATATTATTTTCCTAGGGGTGGGTCTGGCTGAGCAGACGTCCTCATTATCACTTTCCTGGTGAATGCGTCAGGGTGCCATGCTGCTCCTTCTATCGCTCAACTGCATTTCTGTCAGGCTGACTTCTAATTTCCTGTTCAGCCCCTCTAATATGCCGACGGTCAGGTGATGGTTGCGACTCGGTGAAGGGCCTACCTCCATGCTCATTTCTATGTGGGGCCCGAGGCCTAGCTCCTGCTCCTTCCGGGGAGGGGGGGACTGAGGGAGTTGGCTCGTCTTCCGGCAGGGCTTCCAAGACGAGAGCTCTATCTCTTTCCATCCTTAACTCTTTTCTCTCCTCTAACTCCCATCTGGGATGCCTCCTTCTCTCAGAGCTACGTGATGTTCCTAGGCAATGTCTTGGTCTCGACCTTACTCCCTGATGCTTCCTCAGTGCCATAGGCCTGCCTGGGTGGAATGTAGCCCGAGTCGGACTTTGTGGTACTGGTGCTCCTTTCTCTGGTTCAATCACCTTCCAATGGGGCTACAAAACTCCCTCAGACCTTATGGCGCCCAGTGGTGCACTCAGGAGTACATACTCCCTGTTTGGCTTGGCCCTGCTGGGTCCCAACCGATGGGTGAGGGGTCAACCCCGAGGAGACCGGGCACCAGACTGTGCCGTGGCTGTCTGCGCTCAGGCTTGTAGGACCTGTGATCCTCTTAACGGCCCGGCGGCCAGCTGTCCCTGGAGAGGCCCAGCAGCCTCCTCAACCGGTGGATTGGTATAACCCAGCGCGGCAGTGACTGGGATGGCTGGCATCAACAAAAGCACGTCTCTGCTGGTGTATGGTGGAGGAAGGGCAGATGCCTTGGCTACAGACTCGGGGATAGTCTTATAGGCTGGGGGCACCTCAAAGATAGCCCCCAGCTCTAGTAGAGACTCTCCCTTAGCCTTTTTATGTCCCATATACCTGGTCTGAATGTGAGTCTTTGTATGCTCTATGGTGTTAGTGTCTAATGTTCCCCCCTCTGGGCGCGAAATGCCACCCGCTGCTGTGTTTCTCTAATTTCCTAGCTTGGGTGGGGAAACTCACTTGCATGTGACTTACTGGGGTCTCCATGATGGAGTTGAGAGCAAGTTTTGAGGATCTTACAAATTTGGACTGTCTTGAGACTCTTTAAATAATCACAAATCCTACTCTAATTTTGGGGACCAGTGTACAAGGGGTGGTACCGAAAAACGTTATGAGCTCTTAAAACAATCAATGCATTGAGTTTGACATTTAACATAAAACCAAAGATAAATGCAAATGAAATAGTAACAACCTGTAAGAAAATGCAATTGTTAGTTCAGAGCAGTACAAGTTGATCCGTAGCAGTAAACTATCAAACATCAAATTCTGGTCTGGAAAAATTGGTTACTATTTCATAAAGTAGAGACTTACTTAACACAACATAACATTTAGACATGCATCGTATTACAAAATATAACAGTACCACAATATCAATAAATGCAAAATAGAGAAAACCTTAGAAAAATTATTATTTTTGTCCAAAACGTAGTCTTCTCCTAAAGCCTGCAACCTAAGGAAAGAGGATACTCCGAGTAACACACAGAGCTAAGGCGAACCTGAAAGTCTGTTGCTATCAGCTCAGAGAACAAAGGTTAGCAGCGGTTTGTGTGGAAAAAAAGGGTTAACTTGACAATTATCGTCTCTCTGTGGCCAGTCACAAGCTATACCTTATTCACCAAGATCCGAATTTTTCCTAGCGTCCGAATTACCCTACATCACACCCAGGGGTAGTGTGTGTCGACTGTCTAAAAAAGAAAAAGCCCACCTTTCACTTATTTTAGACACTGGCAGTTGTGAAGCCGGCAGTCCTTAAGAAAAACAATTTGACAAAAAAATAAGATCAAGGTGGTACTCCTATATAACACTCAGGGCCCTTGTGTACCTTTCTACCACACCAAAAGGTCCACGCGATCTCCTTCTCACACCCAGGGATGAAGCATACCTCTGATCCACCTTCAAAGGTCCAGTCGATCCCTTACTACCACACAGGGAAGTGACGTACCCTGTGTCCCCCACAGTGTTCTCAAACAGTAATAGTCACCTTTGCCTTCTCTAGTGTGCTGACTATGGAAAAAACTAAAATTGATCTACGCTTGTCCTAGTTTGCCATATACCACTCAATGGGACTAAGGATCAGATGTAGTCTCTTACCCTCTGCCGGCTGCCTCTGAACGGACCTCTACCTGCAGATTCAGCAGAACTTCTAATCAATTAGGGTGTCTGCTTACCGGTCTTTGTTTGCGCAGATGAATCAGTTTGTGCAGGGGTCCTTGTCCTTCGCTAGCAGTCAGCCTCGATGAACCAATATCTCCTGGCTGTCTAGGTAAAATGTTGCTCGGATATGAATTTACCTTAAAGAAATAAAAAGACAAGAGAGGATTTGGCAAAACAGGAACAAGTTGGATTAATTAAACACTGCGACTGGAAAAGTCTTGACAGAATGCGTCTGAGGAAAGCCTCCCTGTGTACAACGTTTTGGCTGGTTTTATATATTTCTTGCAAGAACCATAAACCATTTTTGCTGCATTCTTAAAAGGTATTACAGTCATAGATAAACAAGGTTGGGCACCTTGATAAAGACACAGATGGCTCTCAACCTCTTGGAGAGCCAGTGTGGGCCAGTGTGTCTGTGTACAGATGTCTGGCATGAAGCATGCATGATCACTACGTGTGGCGTGCATGTCGTGTCCTGATTGGCTGAGTGTTTCTATCTACATGTGGCATCTAGCTTAGTGGTATTTTTGGGGAGCATGAGCCTTTGGCCGAACATGTTTTATTGGGGCCAATTGCCGCAGAACTGTTCATTGTGTAACTATTTATCTGTGGGATCGATCAAGGTATTCCCTGGATGTGCATTTACCTTTGGGTTGAGAGAGAGACCCCCACCTGTGACCTGTTATTTGATAGGCATGGGTGTGGATCGCAGGGCCTAGCTGACCGCGTATCTCTGACTCGGGGTTGATGGGTAGGTCACCTTGGGTAAATCCGACAGCAATGATACAAATTCACTGGAACTCCTAAAATTGATATGGCAGTCACTGGTGTCATTTTTATTCACATTCTCAATAGCTAGTGTACAGTTGTGATACCGTACATTGGCATTGTCCTGGATCATGACATACATTGACATCGCTTTTACTGGTAACAACATCGTCGTCTGTACATGGATTATGGCATACATTGACATTGCTAGTGCCGGTATCATCGCTGTTGTGCAGGCATAGAATATGACATACACTGACATTGTATTTATGAGCACTGATATTGTCATATGGGCATAGGTTATTGCCTACATTGGTATTGCATTTATTGGTATTGTCATTGTCGGGCCTGCACATATCACGGTACTCATTGACATCGCATTTACCCATTTCAACAATATGTTAAATGGCACCATTGATGACATCACTGATGACATCTCAGAGGACACACATTTACACATCCTTTTATGTCACTTAAAACCGTACAAACATTTACCTGTGAAGTAAATGGCCATGATGAATAGTTAGAGAAAATACACGCTTGAAGTACTTACCTCTGATGTAATAACTAGGATGTACTTATCTGCAGCATAAAAAGTGCAATGTAAGGGTAGAATACCTGTCAACGATTATAAAGTGAAATAAATTGGTACCTCTTACCACCACTGTGACCAGTTCACAGGCATTTTTCACCAATCTTCTCAACAGCTTTAGTTTGCAAAAAAAGTAGGTCCGACTACTTTAGCACATTTGGTTCTGCAGGCCTACTTCTGCATATCCACAATCAAAACACCAATGTTTTCCCTTACAAGTAACAAAGGCAATATACATACTCTGAACTGTGACATTACCCAGCGTTATAAAACTCAGTAGGCTTGCAGTTGTCACTGCTACTAGCTACCAGAAATCCTGCAGTCCAGCTTAGAGACAGGGAATGGCAGTGTTCCGTAGTGACCATTGAACTTCAGAGCCCCACCCTCTAGTTTATCCTTTTTATGCAAGAGAATGTTTTGAGGGAAACGCTAAGGTGTATTCTCTTCTTTCAAATGTTACAAGAGCTTTGGTGGGTGGTGCTGAGCCATAAGACCTGGCCCTAAATCCTTGTGACATCACTAGGAGTGGTATCACCAGAAGCTGCATGATATATGTGGCACCGAAGATAGCACTGGGCAGATATCCCAGCACCCACACTCAGTTTCACATTCAAAACTAAGTAGGTGATCTCAGTGCTCAACTCATAGGTAGTGACGCAGGAGCAAGCACAATTGGGTTCTCTTAAAACATAAAGAATGGAAAATCCAGGCCCAAATATTAAAGCTCAGGCACAATAAGGTACAAAGATTTGTCCAGAGTGACACAATTAAGCCAATTGGCAAAATAGGGGAATGTGCCCAGGATTCTCAGTCACGTCATTGCCAAAGCAGCTATGTGACTGTAGTTTCATTGGCCTGGGCAACACTTTGCATAAAGTTGTTTTTCCATGATCTTGCCACAAACCTGCAAAACGTACATGGAGCCATTTAGAGCCCTACAGACTGACAACGACTTTATTAATTCATCAGTTTGGGGATAACACTCTGATCTGCTTGATGGTCAACACTAGGTATGGCACTCACTATCTGAAAGACTGTCTCACCATGAATTAAGCATGGATGGCAAAGGCCTTGTGCATACTCAACAAAACAAATGAGATATTTGTATTCATGAGCAATGAAAACAAGCAGTGACAAGTGCTGGGTGGCTTTCAGCTTAGATACTTGAAGGGTGTAACCCAAAGGTCCTGATCAGCGTCAAAGCCCTGAGCTTCTATATAGATAGCAATCTCATCTTTAGTACTTGCATTATTCCAGCAATCTGCTTTATTTCTCTCATAAGTGGACTTGATAGCATAACAATAGCCCCCACGGTGCCGTGGGGCCCTGAGCTCCAGGGAGGCCACTCCAACACTGTGCACAGGCAGCGGGCCCCTGGCCTGAGAGTTCCTGACTGAGTTCGGAGCATGGGGGCCCCCCTTCATGTACTTTACGGGGGCCCTCAAATGTTGTTACTCCATTGAGTGGACTTCAGAAGAACTATTCAAACACTTGTTCTATCCCCGCTCAGTGGAGGCACCTCGGGCCCACTGGGCGGCTACCACCCCTAAAGAGTGGTGTTCATGCTGCTGTTCATAATCAAAGGTCTTTGTAAGTCTGACAAAAATATCCAGGCCCTCCAAGAATTCCATTAGCTCATTCTACCTATCTGCTTTTCTATTAAAGCCTGCTGTGTAACATACTAGCAAATCAATGGAAGCACCTGAATATACCTGGAAAACCAGATTAGGATCTTCAGTGGATATCTGAACATCAGGAGCTTCTACACCAGTCTGACCCAAGAGACACATGAAGGGGATCTGGACAGACAGAGAGACTGATACCATGTGCTCAAATCACTGTTTTTATCCCAGAGAAAGTGTGTTTTACACTTAAGCCAAGAATATGATAAAACTAGTAACACAGAATGCTCTGTGAATCAGCCATAATAAGAACAAGGTAATTGGGGAAGGAATAGGAGATGCATGGAAGGTGCATCTATTCAGGGATAAGTAAGCATTGAAAAAGAAAATGTATCTGCTTCTAAAGAAATGTGTACCAACGCAAAATACAATGACTATTATGAAAATATCTGTACCACAAGCATAGCTGTGCCTGTCACTTGGCTCCCGATTACGAGTTTCGGCAGTGCGGGAGGGCCACCACCACCATGCTTCTGCACCACTGAGACTCACCGCTGCCCGCCCGCCAGATTGCAACTTAAAAGTGGTCTGGAGGGTGGACGGTGTGGCGGTCCCAGAGTGGTGTCTCTTTTAAAGACTGCAGTGCCTGTGAAAAAGGCAATGTAATGGGAACGCCACACAAGGTTCCTGCACAGTATGGACTTGCAGTGTGCGCAGGGCTCCCTTTGTTTCCTCTCCGTCGCGGTTTTCATGGCGGTGGAACTGCTTTGAAAACCATGGCAGAGAGGAAACTCATAATATGCTTGGCGGGGCCACGGCGGTCCCACCAAGCACATTGCAGCCTCAGGAACACCGTGCCACCTCCAGGGAACGGCGTTTTCCTGGCGGACGTGGTCCCAGGGTGGTCCGACTGTCCAACTTGTAATGGGGTGGTCAGACTGCAGGTGCAGTGGTGGCTGGGCCGCCACTACCGCGCCCCCGTGAATCCGGCTGTCCTCGGACCGCCAGACTCGTAATCAGGACCGTAAAGACTGAAGTAGATTAAGTTAATTCCCACTGAAAATTCCATGACAACTGAAATGAATTTGGTTTACATAAAGTGTCAGTTCAAAATATTCACCATTTGCCTCGTGCCAGGAAATAGCACATCAACATATCTGTGCCAGAAAATAAGGTACCAGCAGAACTGGCGCTGCCAAACTATTCCATACTCAGATCAAGTCAATTCAATAATCTTTATTCAGTTATATAATACATAAACAATAAAAATGCAATCAATAAATACATCCATTATCAATGATACAATATAAAATACTTTCATTTTAAGAAGCCCATGGGTTCATAATTCAAGTTTTCCAGATGGGTTAGACATTTCCTTCCACGAAGTGCTTGTAAAACCTAGGGCACAACAGCATTGCACACTATTAAATCATCAGGCTATTTTAGAATGATTAACCCTTTCGCTGCTAGGCCTTTTCCCCTGTGCTAAGCCTTTTTTGGCTTTTTGGGGTAGTTTCCGCATAGGCCCCTGTAACTTTTTGTCCACATAAGGTATCCATGCCAAATTTGCACCCTTTTCTTCCAAAGTCATGGGGATTTTAAAGGTACCCAGGGTTTGTGGATTCCCCATTTTGGAAAAATGGGGAAAAAGTGATGCAGAAGAAAGCATCTGTTTTTTCCCCTGCAAATGGTATCAACAAAGGGTTTGTGGTGCTGAAATCATCATCTTCCCAGCTTTCAGGAACAAGCAGACTTTTGTCAGAAAACCAACATTTTTTAGACAGTTTTGGCATTTTACAGGGACATAGCCTATTTTTGCTACTTTTTGTGCTTTCAACCTCCTTCCAGTTAGTGGTAGAAATGGGTGTGAAAGCAATAATGGATCCCAGACAGCTATACTTTTCTGAAAAGTAGACAAAATTCTGAATTCAGCAAGGGGTCATTTGTGTAGATCCTTCAAGGTTTTATATAGAAACTAACAGTTGAAAATAAAACAATTAAAAAGGAGTTGAAAAAAACAGCCATTTGTACCAACGTTTTCACCTGTAACTTCTTCTAAGTATGACAGATGTTTGAAAGCAATATACTGTTACATCCTCTGGTTGTGGGGATATATAGGACTTGTAGGTTTACCAAGAACCTGAGGAACCCAGAGCCAATAACTTGCAGTGGACCAGGTATATAGCAAATAATTTGGTAAAATATAAAGAGTGAAAAATAGGTATCAAAGACACCTATGTATTTCCGAAATGGGAACAAAATATAGAGTTTAGAAACAGTAGCTATTTGCACATCTCTGAAATTGTGGTTACCCATACTAGCCTGTGAATTGTAGGACATTTTTCAAAGTGACTTCTTTTTACACATTGTCTTACATTAGGAAGCCAGAAATGCATAGAAAGTCAATAGGTAATAACAGTTGCTCTAAAATTCTGAGTTCCTCTAAGTCTCCCGATAAAAATGGTACCTCACTTGTGTGGGTAGGCCTAGTGCCCGCGCCAGCAAATGGCCCAAAACGCAACGTTTACACGAGTGAGGTACCTTTTTTATCGGGAGACCTGGAGGAACGCTGGGTGGTATGAAATTTGTGTCAGCCCAGTTATCGCACAACTTTCCCACACAGAAATTCAAGAAATATTTGATTTTTTCAGCTAAATTTGAGGTTTGCAGGGGATTCTGGGTAGAAAAACGTTGGGAGATCCACGTAAGCCATACATCCCTGGACTCCCCAGGGTGTCTAGTTTTCAGAAATGTGTAGGTTTGGTGGGTTTCCCTAGATGGCCGCTGAGCCCAAGGCCAAAAATCCAGGTGTCCCCCTTTCCAAAACCAGGTCGTTTTGTGATAGGTAATTTTGATGTCTCCACAATACGTTTTGGGCCCTTGCTTGTCGTGGGTACTAAGGCCCACGCACACGAGTGAGGTACCATTTTTATTGGGGGACCTGGGGGAACGGTGGGTGGTAGGAGATTTTTGTCAGCCCGGTGATCTCACAACTTTCCCACACAGAAATTTGAGATAAATGTGATTTTTTTCAGCTAAATCTTAGGTTTGCAAAGGATTCTGGATAGGAAAACATTGGGGATTCTATGCAGCCCATACCTCCCTGGACTCCCCAGGGTGTCTAGTTTTCAGAAATGTATGGGTTTGGTAGGTTTCCTTAGATGGCCGCTGAGCCCGGAAACAAAAATGCAGGTGACCCCTGTGAAAAACCAGGTCGTTTTTGATAGATAGGTGGGCGCCTGTGTTTTTGGTCCCGGGTTTGCAGACATCTAGGGGAACCTAAAAAACCCAGACATTTCTGAAAACTAGACACCCATGGGAATCCAGGGAGGTGTGGCTTGCGTGATCCCCCAACATTTTCCTTCCAAAAATTTGCAGTAAACCTCAAATTTAGCTAAAAAGTCACATTTTCCTCTAATATCTGTGTGGGAAAGTTGTGGGATCACCGCACGGCACAAATTTCCTACCACTCAGCATTCCCCTCAGTCTCCCAATAAAAATGATACCTTACTTGTGTGGATGGGCCAAGTGCCTATGACATGGAAGGGCCAAAAATGTGCAGAGATTGAGGGGGCACAAAGCGGGTCCAAAAGGGCAGTTTGTTTATACGTTTTTAGGCTGAACCTACTTTGGGCACCCATACAAGTGAGGTATCATTTTTATCAGGAGACCAAGGGAAATGCTGGGTAGTAGGAAATTTGTGTCTGTGCGGTGGTCCTACAACTTACCCACACAGAAATGTGAGGAAAATGTGAAATTAAATTTGAGGTTTGCGGGGGATTCTGGGTAAGAAAACACTGGGGGATGCAAGCCACACCACCAGCCAAGAGTCAGTACACGCACACCACCATCCACACACCCCACCAGCCAAGCACCATCAATGCACAACGCCAGCCAAGCGCCACCCATGCACTCCGCCAGCCAAGTGCCATCCCTGCACACTGCCAGCCAAGCAGGGCCGGACTGGGAACAGCAACCAGCCCTGGCGGATTGCTGCTCGACGGGACCCTGGCAATGGGGGGGCGTGCTAGTAAAAAGCACCACTCTCGCTTTTGCTACTGGGGCCCGATATTGCAGCACTGCTGCAAAATCGGCTTCCAGTGACAAAACAACCCCCCAGGGCCAGAAAACCAGCCCCCACACCTCCGGCCCACCGGGTAAACGTCCGGTGCCCGCTACGGCCAGTCCTGACCTGCAGCCAAGCACCATCCATGCACACAGCCAGCCACGCCCCAGTCCACGTACACCACCAGGCAAGCACCACTCCACGCACATCACCATGCAAGCGCCAATCTACACACACCGTCATCAAGCGCGAATCCACCCACACCATTAGTCAAGTGCAGGTCCACACGCACCGCCAGCAAAATGCCAGCCAAAGGTCAGTACACGCAGACCATCAGCCAAACTCCAGTTTACACACCTACAAACTCTCCCTGGTTTCTAGAGGTTTTCTGCACTCGCTTGGATGTAGATTATAAAAATATCACTGAAACAGCCAAAATGTGTGCCTAAAAAAAAAGGAGAGACCCTTGCCTATGGGGCTTCTCACTGGCATGCCCATAAACGTATCCCTGTTGCCTAGTGGGCTTTCTGCCCCCGCGGGGGGCAGATAGGGGGCTATTGCCCTGATCTGCCTTCCGGGGAGAGGCATAAAGCCTTTTTTGGCGGTGGGGGCATTAGCATGCCCATTCTCGGCAGCCCCCACCCCTACGTTTAAAAATACAACAAAATCCATGGTGCATAGTGGGCTTTCTGCCCCTCCCGAGGACAGATTAGGGACTATTGCCCACATATGCCTCCCGGAGAGGCAGAAAGGCTGGAATTTTGTGGGGGGGCCATCTTGGGCAGCCCCACACTTAAATCAAATTTTAAAAAATCCCTAACTTCTAGTGGGCTTTTTGCCCCCCTAGGGTGGCATATTGGGGGCTACTGCCCCATCTACCCCCCAGGGGGGACAGAAAGACTGGAATTTTGCTGGGGGGGTGGGGTCATTGGCATGCCCATCTTGGGCAGCCCCCACCCCTAAATCAAATAAAAAAATAAAATCCCTGGCTTCTAGTGGGCTTTCTGCCCCTCCCGGGGGGCAGAAAGACTGTAATTGTGCAGAAGGGGTGGGGGCATTGCCATGCCCATCTTGGGCAGCCCCCACCCCTAAATCAAATAAAAATAAAATCCCTGCCTTCTAGTGGGCTTTCTGCTCCCCCGGTGGGGCAGATTGGGGGCTACTGCCACATCTGGCCCCCAGGGTGGCAGAAAGACTGGAATTTTGCTGGGGGGGCGCATTAGCATGCCCATTTTGGGCAGCCCCCACCCCTAAATCATAATAAACAAAAAACAATCCCTGGCTTCTAGTGGGCTTTCTGCCCCCCGGGGCGGGCATATTGTGGGCTACTGCCCCATCTGCCCCCCAGGGGGGCAGAAAGACTGGAATTTTGCTGGGGAGTGGGTGAGGGCAGTCCCCACCCCTAAATCAAATAAACCAAAACATTCCCTGGCTTCTAGTGGGCTTCAGATTGGGGGCTGCTGCCCCCATCTGCCCCCCAGGGGGGCAGAATGACTGTAATTGTGCAGAGGGAGGTGGGGGCACTGGCATGCCCATCTTGGGCAGCACCCACCCCAAAATGAAATAAACAAAAAAAAATCCCTGGCATCTAGTGGGCTTTCTGCCCCCCATGGGGGGCAGAAAGACAGATTGTGCCCAATTATTTTTGGGAGAGCAAAGGCCCTTGCCCAAGGGGCCTCTCCACCCTCCCTGGTGCCTAGTGGGTGGATCCCAGGAGGGCGATCCCCAAGCAGAGATCCACTAGGGAGGGGTACCGTTAGAAAGGGGAGATTCTCCCCTTTCCAATGATACCACTCCTGACTTTCTACGTGCTCAGGGGAATGAGACACCCCCTGAGCACGTAGAAAGTGAAACTGAAATGAGCCTATCGGTTCATTTCAGTTTTGGTTTCTCTGAAATGACGTCAGCGCGACCTGCGCGCTGATCATCATTTCATAGAAACCAAAAATACAGCCCCGGGAGCTGGTAGTGGTTTTGAAAAATATCTTCATGCGTGCATATGCAATTTACAAAAAAATACCAAGTGCAAGGTTGATTTTATTGAATTCCCATCACATAGACAGACTGACATATACTGGTTCCAATGGCCCATTTTGGGAAATGCCATCATATAGTGGAATATTCCTAAACGATAACATGTTAAGATATATCTCTGATATGAATTCATAACATTAAGAAGATAAGCTTGAATTCCGTTTGTATGATAGATGCATAGATAACTTCTGACTGATGTTTTGAGTATCTCCATTGATGCGCGCTCATATTCTCTATTACCAATGAGCAAAGCCTTTAGTTCACTTTTTGAATAATGGCCTTTGGAGTTTCCGAAAGATCTGATTCATCAAACTTATTCAAAACATCTTTAATATTTATGAGCCATTGGATTTTATAGGCTTCGTGAAGGGCAAGACGATCTTTTTATAAACCCCTAGTAAACAAAGTCTCTGTCTAGTCTAGACTGCATACCAGAGGAGGACCGGATATATATATAAAATATCCTCAATATGAGGAATCCCAGGTTTCCTATGAATAATAAACACTGACGTCGACTGTGAGAGTGCAAGTCATCAAAAGAATTTATTTTCATGTCTTTGAATATTGATGTGTTTACTGAAATCCCATAAAACCTCCTAAGCAAGACATTTGCTTTTATATATAACCAACATTTCTCTAATAGGTGGAGCGCCTCACTTAGTGGCAAATCTGAAGACCCTTTCTGCTGTTCTTATCAAGTTAGTTTGACTAGCTTGTCTATGCTTGTCCCAGGTGTCAGAGGACGAAAATTGAATTCCCAAAGAAGAGAACGTTGGAACTCTCATTACATGGACGCCTATAATATGATGAGAGGCGATTCTTTAATCTTCCCTTCCCACAAATAATTTTTTCCTCAAATTAATCTTTAGATCCCTCTCCTCCACATATATTGTAAAGGCATTAATGCGGTGCTGCAACCCATTCGCTGTCCAAGACAACATTACCTCATCATCTGAGTATAATATTATTGGGGCCAATGGGAAGCTCACCTAGGAGAGTCTGTGCGTAGGGCCTGAAGTTCTACATCAAACCTATTTATATAAAGGGAACAAACAAAGGATGCAACTACTCAACACCTGCCTCACCCCCACCTCTTTATCCCAAAGACCGATATGCACATACCCTTGCCATTACATTCCCATATATCCTAGCCAATATTGTGACTTGCTCATCCGGGGTGTCTAAAGATTTCAGAGTTTGCCCTAGCTTTATGAGATTTACCAAGTCAAAGGTGCTACTCAAGTCCATGAAGCCCAATGAAGGCTCTCATCTTTCGCCCTTGTATATTTCCCTACCAGGAGATTTAGATTCAGGGATTGCTCGACTGTGTCCAGACCCCTACTGAACCCGTACTAGCATTCTGTTCATATAGAATTTTCTTCTGCCCATCATTCAAAGCTCTTTAGGATTACTCTACCTCTGAGCTTGGCCGATGAGTCCAGAAGGAACATTTGTCGATAGCCTGTTGCATCAGTCATACTACTCATCTTAAAGATAGTAATAATACATTCTTTCGACCAGGTAGAAGGGAAAAAAACAGTTCCGGCCATGTTTAAAGCCATTGTAAGAACTGGTGCTCATAGATTTATTAGATTCTTATGTACATCTACTGGGCCACCATCTGGGCCAACAGTCTTCCCTTTACTACTTTTATCTGCTGTTGAGGTAATCTCACTCAAGGTGACAGTAACTTTATCCTTTGGAGCTGAAGGATTATCATAGGATGAACAATCTTGCTTCTTTAGGGGATTAAATATTGACATAAAATTGTCAATCCAATCCTAGGCAGAGACCAAGGAAAGTATTGTAGGAGCCAAGTTATCCTTAAGAAAAAGCCCATTTATAGTTTTTAAAAACAAATTGCATTGTTAGTTTCAGCTGCTCACGTTAATTTGGCTCAAGCCACTTCTTGTAATTGTTTCTTTCTAGAAGTTAAGACTTATTTAGAACTTATCCCGCATTTTTGGATTCCAGCCTTATCCCTTAGTTTTATATAAAGGGCTTCTTTTAACTTTCTACAGACAAGAGTGCAAGCTTTGTCAAACCAGCCCTTTCATAGTTGATTGTTACCTCATGCAGGTTTAGTAAATACTGAATTGATTGATTACAGATGTTTTCATGGGCTTGTTTTATAAGGCTATGGTCTGTTGCCTGATCCAAGCATATCATGAATCCCTGTTTACTAGTTGTAAATAAGGATGCAGAAAAACTGTTAGGGTCCACGCAAGGCCATTTTAATATGACTCCATTTGGTCTTACTGCCTCAACATTATCAACTCTGTTTGTATTAGACTGTGGCAGTGTTTGTATTTGAACAGTTGGGATCATAGGGTTATAGCCACTCATGCAGTTTATCCTAACATCATAATCATTACTAGAGGGGTACACTGACAAAATATCTACACCCAAAATATCCCCATACAAAAATATTGTGACCAAAATATCAAAGTCAAAAATATCTACATTTTATACTTATAATGGGAAGTACAAAAATATCGAGAAAAAACAGTAGGAAAAGTGTTGGATAGCGGAGGGGTAAAAATTACTATTCCCACTCCAGTGAGTGCAACAGTAGGGAAAGTGTTGGATAGCGGAGGGGTAAAAATTACTATTTCCACTCTAGTCAGTGCAAAAGTAGGGAACGTGTTGGATAGCGGAGGGATAGTGGAGGGATAAAACGTACTATTCCCAGTGAGTGCAACAGTATGGAAAGTTTCGGATAGCGGAGGGGTAAAAATTACTATTCCCACTCCAATGAGTGCAACAGTAGGGAAAGTGTTGGATAGTGGAGGGGTAAAAATTAATATTCCCACTCCAGTGAGTGCAACAGCAGGGAAAGTGTTGGATAGCAGAAGGACAAATGTTTCTGTTCCCACTCCAGTCAGTGCATCAATAGGGAAAGTGTTGGATTGCAGAGGGGTAAAATATACTATTCTCACTCCAGTCAGTTCAAAATTAAAAACAAACAAAAAATATATCAACAAAATAAAAATATTTTTTTTAAGTAATTAAAAAATATAAATATGTTAAAAATAAAAATATATTTGATATTAAAAATAAAAACAGAATATAATGTTAAATGCATCTCACAAATACCTACAAATATTATATTAAATCAAATATAAAAATAATTTTCAAACAAATAAATATTATTATTTAGAAAATATTTAGTAACAAAAACATTATTTATTACATAAATTTAGTCTATTTACTTCCTACCCTATGACACCACAAAACTGACAACCAACATCGAAAAAAAAACAACTGTATTTGCATGAATAACATAATTAATTAGCAATTAAACAAATATTATTAATTAAAAGACAAATTAAAACAAATTAAATGTAATTAACTTCCAACCTTTTACACCTATAATCCCCACAACCCACACCTAAAATTAAACTGTAAAAAAATTATCAGCACAATTAAAAAACGTTTTCATTTAAATAACTAATAGTATTTAACAACTAAATATAAAGAAAGTAAAATTAATTTACTCCCCACCCTTCACCCCTATAAACCCAAAAGCCACACACAAAAAATAATTAAACAATTACACTAATTAATCATCAATTAATTCATTAATATTAATCAATTTGTCATTAAATTAATTAAAAATAAATTACTTCCCACCCTTAACCCCTTTAAACCCCACAACCCGCATCGAAAATTAATTGCACAATTACCATAATTAATTGTCAATTAATTAATTAATATTAATTATCAACAAATTATTAATAATTAAAAATAAATTACTTCACTCCCTTTACCCCTATAAACCCCACAACCAGCACCTATAATTTATTACACAATCACCATAATTAATTGTCAATTAATTAATTAATAATAATTAACAACTAATAATCAATTAATTAAAAATAAATCACTTCCCACACTTTACCCCTATAAACCACACAACCCGCACCTAAAATTCACCCCAAACAAATAAAAACACAATTAACATTATAAAATCTCAATAAAAAAATATTAATAAATAAATATATTCATTAATTTATTATAATTAAATTACTTTCGACCCTATTCCCCTATAAATTCACATCCCACTACGGAACTAAAAAACGCAAAATTTAATTAAAATAAAATTAACTACTAAAAATTTAACACATATATTAAAGAACATAAACAATACTTATACAAAAAAATACATCACATACATTTAAAATATATACTAAAATACATAACACTAATTAAAAAATCGATATCTTTAACAACTATATTTTTGCAAACGATTTTAATGACTTCTATATTTTTAAAATCGATATTTTGTACCTTAAAGTCGATATTCTTGACCACGATATTCTTGCTGTCAATATTTCTGTGTCAATATATTTAAAACTCGATATTAGTGTAAGTTGACATTTAAAACTCAATATTTTGACTGAATACCTACTAGAGGATTAGATGAGGTTATTATGTAATCGATTGTGCTCATAGCAATCCTCTCAATAAATGTCAGTGGTAAATTTGGCATGCAGGGTGTTGCTGCACTCCTTGATTGTCTTAAAAGCGATCTGCTTCTGGTGGTGGCTTCATTGAAGGGGTTGGTATAGCATTTTGCTTGGATTTATTTCATGGAAGATCTTTAGTATCATGCGGTCGTCAGGAGTTCTGTTTTTCTTCCATTTTCTTTCTTGTCTATGAATCACTGGCGTAGCTAGGGGGGGGCGGTGGGGGCGGTCCGCCCCAGGCGGCACTATTATGGGGGCGGCCAGCCAGCGGCAGCTGCGTGGCACTGGTGTCCCGTCGAACAGCCAGTACACCACACGTGTTACTGTAAAGTGCAAGCGCACCTGCTTGCAAGCAAATGCTGCAGCTGCACCACCTAACATAGTGGTGGTGAGGCGCCGTGCCGCACGGCGTACTGTGTATGTGGTTCCCAGGGCCGTCAATCTTGTAGCGAGCGTAAAGCGCTACCAATGACGGCCCTGGGGTTCATTTTTGGCCAGCCCCGCGCTGCAGCATGGATACACAGTGTCGCGCACACCACCACGCGCGCTCTCTTGAGTGGAGGTCAGCAGTGTACTTGTACCCCTGCTATAATCTATGTAAAGCGGGGGCATGGGGAACAACAAGGCAACATCTGTAACGTGGAGGGCTATATGAACAGCACAGCTGCATCGTTGTTTCAGCAAAGCTGTGGAGTGGAGGCTTCGTTACATAGACACTCTTTCTTGGAGCTACTTGTCGAGGGAGAAAGGGGGTACGTGTGGGGGGAGGTTGCGAGCGAGGGGTGAGCCTGAGATACAGCCCAGAAGATCGCCTACTTTATTAACTGCAAGTATCACACGTACTTTATTAACTGCAGGTATCACATGAGTGCACCCCTCTCTGAGGAATGTTTAACGAGGGAGGGTAGAGACAAGCAGGGTTTGAAAGGTGCTGCTGGAGAGAACGAGTGTTGTTGTGGTGGAGCATTGAAACTTCTCCCAGGCTGCCCTGGCATGTCCCAAGCCATGGCCCACTTGGCGGCCTCTAGCATCCTGGGGTGCCGCAGATCAGCACTATGGATGCAGCTGTGCGATCAGCCATTGAAAAGGAGGGGGTGCTGCCAGGAACGCATGACGTAAAATGCAGCGGGCACATCTCATTACTACTACAAAAGCAGTTGGGACTGCTGGTATGAATGAAGGTGTCCTAGCAGAGCTGTACGTGGCCCTCATTACTACAATATTTGGGTGGTAGGCAGGTAACACGCTGCTCCGGAGCCCAGGATTGGTGCTTGTTGGTCATTGCTGGTTATTGGGGTTCGTCTGTTGCTCCCAGCAAACTGTTCCCTGCATTTCCTGCAGTTTCCTTGTGGTTGGTCGAGTTAGCAGGAGTTAGGGAAGGTGTGGTCGTCAGTGTGAGTTCGTGCAGACGGAGGCTGTGGTGTGATTTGGCGGACAGGCTCTGTTCAGCCTCTGCCTCCTCTCCCTGCTCACCTCTCTCCTCCCTCCGGGACGAGGGGTGCCAGTGAAGGACCCCCGGAGTAACACCGTCAGGCGGGGGAGGAGCCACTTTCCAGAGGTAAGTCCGTGCCCTGTTCCCATTTCCAGACGACGTGCCATGCTAGCATTCTGCACATCTGTTATAAAACATTTCCTAACCTGCTGTGTGACCTTAGGCACGTTGCTTTTACCGCCATTGAATTTCGGCAAGATCGAGAAAGTAAAGCGTGGATGCCAAATTTGCAGGGCGTTTATGTATCTGCAGCAGGCGTAGTGGCACCAAGGTCTAAAGGGCATACCTAATGCTGATTTTTCAGTTTTATTTTGCTTGCATGCAAAAAAAGACCTGTGCCCCCTTGCTACGTCCCTGTTAATTTGCAAAATGTAGTCTTCATTTTATGTATTCATTTTACGCAGTGTAACTGTGATTTTTGGTTATATCTGTGTGTATTCATTTTTTCACTTCACGTGGTATGTATGAGTTTGCTTCCAGATCAGACAAAAACGTGAGCAATTCGGAGTTGCTCTGCCGGGGGCTTTTAGCACAGTCAGATGAGTGCAGAAGGCAATTCTTATTGTTATTTGGCACAAATAGCGCGCTACCGGCCATTTGTGTGGCATCACAGCGCATTCGAGGTGACGTTTCAAATAGTTGAGGTTATCGTGACACGTGGTGGTTCCTACTGTCACCAGTGCAGTGCTACGCACAGTCGAGTAGTGTAACAGTTTTTTGTGATTAGTTAAAATTCGAGTTTGTTTGTTTTACGTGACTAAAGGGCACAGTACTGTAAGATTCATTTGTGAGCTCTTTGAGGTATTTGATTAATTTGAGGTTTGCGGAAACTGTGCAGTTCATTGAGATTTGAGACAATGTGTTAAAAAACATGTGGTCTTCCGGTTGAAGCCTGTCAGCCGTGAGGCGCGTCTGCTATGAACAGTGGGAGCATGCCAAAGTTTTCCATCTTCTGCGCTGAGATTGACACAGAGGTTCTACCTCCTAGCTGAGAGGCACCGCGTTGCTTCATAATCAAAGTGCACCCACAAGTCGTTGGCCTCGCATCACTCCTTCCCATCACCTGCTTCCAAGGCTTGCCTGCGCTCTTTCAACACGCATATTGCAATTGTGAACTGAGCACTCAGTGAGCTGTGAACTGTTCACAGTTCTCTTTGTGCTCAGTTCAAAACTGTGAGCTGAGAATTGGGAGAGCAAATAGCAGCTGACAGCTCTCCGAGAGCTCAGTTCACATTTGATGTTATGCTATGGTTTATTAATACAAGCATGTACACCTTGGATTCTTGGCACTATAGAACAACATAATTGGAAAAAACAGTGTAATAAAAACAAGGAAAATCATAGAGAATTATAGATCAAAATGACAAAATACAGAATACATACAAGAGTCTTAAGTGTTTTTTTATGCACAATAGGGGAAGGTCATTCTCTAGCCAATGCAAATTAAAAGGCCCTCTCCTAAAAGGAAGCTATTTTATTCCTGAGGACATTCAGCAAATTTTTATTTGTAGCGTGCAAAGTTAATATAGGGCTGTATTATTAAAGTGTATCCCTGATACAAAGAGGAGAGAAAGAGTAGATAGAACGGTGTACAATCACTAGGGTCTTTTATGCCTCACAAGAAGCCAGTGGAGGATCTCAAAATTAGTGTAACTTTTCCAGGAGTCTGAAAATGACACCTGGACAAGTTCAGCATATTTCTGTGTGGCCCAACTTCTTGGCAGGGTGGACGGCGTTCACTCTGTGAAAATAGTGGGTGGACGCACACAGCAAACTCCGCTCTGACCTTTGCTTTCACCTGCAGTGGAGTAGAGAGTGGTGTCGTAACTTAAACCCTGCCAATCCACTCCGCTGCTCGCCGTCCTTTTTTCCCAGCCCCGCCTCCCCCGCTACTGGCCATGGGTGGCAATCTGAGGGATAGCCCCGGGCGCCAGAAGCTCTAGCTACGCCACTGCTATGAATGAATCATTTATTGTCAACAAGATCTTCAGAATAACAGGGTACTGAATGCTTTGGCTTGCATGCTTGAATTGGAGTCTGGATATTCACATAGATTTCCCAAAAAGTGTTCAGAGGGGTGTTGACAATGGAGGTGGTGTTGATTGGGTGAAAGATGACTTCAAGTGTTAGGTTGTCTATGGATGAGTCGTTGAAAGTTCTGAAGATCTGGTATTTTCTTTGGACACCTCGTGAGCAGAGCTGTAGGGAGCCCTTCATCAGGCATTTGCAAGGTAGCAGCTAGGTGGTTGCTTGCTCTTTCATGTAAAATTATTGGTAGCAGTGGAGGGCATAGTTGCAGTAGGCATTCTTGATGCAAGGTCCGACTAAATGTAGTTGGATATTGGTGATAAGTGCCATAAAGCATGCAGGTTATGTTAAACATGGGGTCCAAAGCTGCACAATCTTTAGTGTGCTTTAATAGGGCAAGGGAAAGGGAAGTTTGTTATTATTGTGTTACTTACTAGTAATCCCCATTGTTCATGATCTTTTTTCTCATTACAGTTTGTGTAGCCTCAGGTCAATAGACATTGAAATACTGATAGGGAGAATAGGAAGCCTGTCCCAGAGACTGCTGAATAGTGTAGCTGGTCAGGGCATAATCCTTTGCCAGGATGTGCTTTTCTTGCTTGAAATGCCAGGCAGGTAGCACTCTATCACGATGTGACCAGTTGGTGTAATACGCTTCCCTTGCTTGAAGGGAAGCACACCTCTTTAGCATTCGCCCACTGGGCTTGTGCTCCTAAATCACTACAAGGTGACACTTAGAGCTCTCTAATACACCATAATAAATTAATATTTGAATGTGGCAAGAGATAGGAAAGTGGTGTGGAATGGTCAGAGTATAATGGGTGCCAGACAGAGTGCTGTCACATGCTTCAGAGAAATGCAGTACTCTCATCAAGGATCCGCGTATACTTGTGATATTCACACTGGTGATCCAGCACGAAAAGTAACTGAAAACGTTTTTGTTTTTTTAAGCAATATTTAAAATGTCAAGAGAGCCTAAAACCAGGATCCATAAATTGATTTTTAATTTCAGTATAAAAACACATTGGTAAGCACACTCATGTACTCAAGTGTTATTTTATTTCGCATCTAGTCAGTGAAAGATGTATACAAAATAATGTCTAATACAATTATTTACTACTAGGTACATAAATACACTGTGGTCTGATAACATAAATAGCAAAAATTAGTTTGTGTAGGAGAGACAAATAAAATAAGTGCATTTATTAAATAAAAGATTCTTAAAAACAAATTGCAAAAGATAGACTGGTCATCTAATAAAGCTTACTATTCTCTGTACAAGTGCAAAAACCAATTACATTTTCAAATTCATTATAAACTTTTTCTATCAATAGTCTTTCCTGAATTACAAAGCAAGCATATATTTAAATCAACTAAAATAAGAAGATAGATGTTGTCATTTTTGTCCAGTGGTTCTAGACCATCTCTACTAATCTAGAGGATGTGCTTCTCATACAAACTGTAGGTGAACATTTGAAACCTGTTGAGTCTGGTGCAGAGTTATAAATAGCGCTTTTTAGTTCAGTTTGCATCACTGCGTATTCAGACTCAGTCCTGGGCATATCTGGAATGAAAATTTTGTGTGTCTGCCTCCTGGTTGGGTTGTCTTTTCCCTTTACTGGCTTGATAAACTTTTCTCCTTGTTGCTTCGCGGATTGGAAAGCTCTTGTTGTTTTAAGTAGACCATACATCTCGATCCCTCTCTCAACTATTTGGTTTCTTTGGAAATAGTTGGTGTTTATACCCTTACACGTTTTACCCTTTGGGTGCTAATATTAAGAAGGCATAGTGTAAGCCTCTTGCACTGTCACTGATTTGTTAGCATCTTTGAAAATCTTGGGCCTGCTGCGGTGTAAGCCACTTGACAAGACATTGGGCAAGTTCAACTGGCATCTCTGCTGTAGGGCCTCTATGGTGGAAGTTTCTTTGGAGGATTGGGATTTAATCTAATAAAGTTGTTAGGATATGAAAGGGATTTCCTAGTCAGGCATGATACTGTCCTATTTCAAATGGGTGGATTGATTTCGAGTGCTGAAGAAGGATTTGATAATGGTTGTACTTTCTTCATGTAACCGACTAGAGTGCTTGAGCTGATACATATTGTTAGACCTGGCTTTTTCAGCGGGTTTATCCCCAGACCTTTTGCTTTTGGCCTCCTGTTTCTGACCTGTTTTTGTTGATTTTATGACTCTGGGCACTTTACCACTGCTGATCAGTGCTAAAGTGCATATGCTATCCCTGTAAATTGTTGTTATGGATTGGTGTTTCCATGATTTGCTATTTGATTTACTAGTAAGTCCCTAGTATCCTAGTACAGTGCACAGTGTGTGCCCAGGGCCTGTAAATCAAATGCTGCTAGTGGGCTTGCAGCACTGATTGTGCCACCCACATAGGCAGCCTGTAAATGTAACTCTGGCCTGCCATTGCAGAGCCTGTGTGCAGTCTGGTACTGCCATGTCGACTTGGCATGTGCACCGACTTGCCAGACCCTAACCTTCCCTTTTCTTACATGTCAGACACCCCTAAGGTAGGCCCAAGGTACCACTGGGGGCAGGGTGCAGTGTATGTGAAAGGTAGGACATGCCCTGATGTGTGTGTGGCATGACCTGATAGAGAATTATTGCCATATTTCGTTTTTCGCTATTGAAAGGCTACCTGTTCCCATAGGACAGAATGGGGAGTTTGTTTATAACATCTTATAAACATAACTGGCCCTGGGAACAAGGTAGGAAAATAAAGTTTAGTATGCCTGAACTCAGATTGTTAAAATGCCTCTTTTAGTGCGGATGATTTTTACATTCTGTGTTTGAAAATACCACTTTTAGAAAGTAGGTATTTTCTTGCCTAACCATCCAGTGTGCCTCTGCTAGGTTTGTGTATTGCATATCTGGCTTTTGGATGACAGGGGCTGGAGAGAAGCAGTGGCTCCAGAAGTCTGATGAGTCAGGGCTGGGCTGAATAGGCCTGGTCTGCATTTGGAGTGGTGGGAGGAGTAGCACCTGGACCTGAATAGGGCTGTGCCTGCCTTTCACAATGATGGCTCCGCCCCCCTGTGGTGTGTCTGGAGCCAGGGCTCACACTGACAATGGAGGTTGTTGTGCTCTTGCAAAGTGCCCCACAGAACTGGTTTGGGCTGGGTACAGACACTCTCTGCCTTCAGAGAACAAAGGATGTTTGTGTATAAAAAGAGGGGCCCAGACCCCAGACTTTTAGATCACTTCTGGAAATCAAGAGGAACCTTTGCCAAGGAGAAGAGCCGGAGAAGCTGAGGAGGAATACTGCCCCTGTGCTGTTTGCTGTCTGGGGTTGGCCTGCAGTGGCTACTTGCTGCCAAGGAAAGGAGAAAAGGACTTTGCTGTTTGCTTTGTCACCTGCTTGAAAGAAGATCTCCAAGGGCTTGAAACTGAGCTTGCCTCCTGTTCTGAATAACCCTGGGCATAAAATCCGCTCCGCTCGCGGAGTTTGCGGATTTTTGGCAACACTGCGTTCCGCGTAGAACGCGGAGTTACTGAAAACTCTGCGCTCCGCAGCAGAGCGGAGTTTTTTTTGTGTTTGCGCTGACAAAATGCGTTTTTGCATGCGCAGGAGCGACTTACCGAGATGCCTGCGATCGATGACGAGGTTTCCCATCTGTTCGCGAGTGCCATGAGATTTGGTAGACGGCCGCACGGTCCCACGAGAGTGTGCGATCGTGAACACGTCATTCAGACGCGCCATCGGACTTCCGGCAGACGTTTTGCGAAGATTGCAATCCCAAACACGCAGAATTTGCAATCTGGAGAAGAATCTCTCTCAAGCAGCATCAAAACCTTCTCGAAATGATGATTTGGATTAAAAAAGCTCCTCAAATTGACATTTGGTTGTACTTTTTTGTGAAAGGAGTCCTTTTTCTTTTTTTACTTTTTTTTTTAAGAGGAAGGAAGTGCCCCAGAGTCTCCAACTTCCTGTTCCTGTCCAGCTGGTTCCTCCCAGTGCTTTGTCCATCTCCTGTTCACTTTTCATTTGGATTTGGAGCTGGAAGGATCACTCTTTGTGGCTGCTGCATCATATATCATTGGATTTGAGGACTTTTGAATCTGAGATTTCACAAGTAAGTTGGAAAATTGGTGTTGTTTGTTTGATTGGGGCATTGCACCTAAATTTTTTGTACTTTTCATCGTTTTTTCAAAATTTATTGTGGTGGGTGGCCTGTAGTTCAGTAGGAGACTAGTTCTTTCTTTGTAAGTAATTTTTCATCTTTTATAAAGGAAACATGTTGCACAGTTCACTGCATTTTCTCCAACGTTTGAAATTAATTTGCAATATTTATTTAATCCAGTAGCCCAGTAGTCTGCAAATAGGCCTATTAGCCATTTGGCCCAGAGCTATTCATGGGTGCATGAAACAACTGTTTCTGTGGTGTCTGTTGAATTCAAACATCATTTAGGGCATGGATGGCATTGGATTGAATTGCAAAATGTGTTTTTTTGGGGTATTTCACTTTTTTCGTGTGTGGTAAATAAATGCCTTTGTTGGATGTGTGTGGTGTGGCTGTTGTGTAACTTGCAAACCTTTTTTAGCCCTGTGGATTTTCGTTTTGGCATTGTTGCATTAAAACTGTGTTGCTGTTGTTTAGCATGCCTCCTTTGTCTGGCCATATAGGCCTGCTTGAGTTCATTGTTTTCCCAGGCAGGTTGTTGTGAGTGACCATGTGGCTGGTGGCCATTTTGTGGTGGTAGTTAGTGTGCTGCTTTTGCCATAGGCCTGCATGTCTTTCCTTTGTTCCTCTTGACTTACTGCTTCTTGTTGTTGTGGCCTGGCCATGTGGCTGGCGGCCATTTTGTGAAGGCAGCCAGTGTGCTTTTGCCATAGGCCTGCATTGTCTGTCTTCCCTTTCTTGTTGTTGTGGTGGCCTGGCCATGTGGCTGGTGGCCATTTTGTGAAGGCAGCCAGTGTGCTTTTGCCATAGGCCTGCATTGTCTGTCTTCCCTTTCTTGTTGTTGTGGTGGCCTGGCCATGTGGCTGGTGGCCATTTTGTGAAGGAAGCCAGTGTGCTTCTGCATTAGGCCTGCAAGCCTTCTTTGTGGTGCCCATGCCTTGTTGTTGATTTGCATGCAATTTTTTCTTCTTTTACCCAGCAAAAATTGCAGCACATTACACTACATTTTCTAATACATTTGCAATATTATTGATTTGAATTGATTCACTATGTGGCCTAGTCTGCCAATGTGTTTTCCAACCAATAGGCCCAGTGCTACTCATTGGTGCATGAAACAACTGTTTCTGTGGTGTCTGTTGAATTTAATCATCATTTAGGGCATGGATGGCATTGGATTGTATTGCAAAATGTGTTTTTTTGGGGTATTTCACTTTTTACGTGTGTGTTAAATAAATGCCTTTGTTAGATGTGTGTGTTGTGGTTGTTGTGTAACTTGCAAACCTTTTTTAGCCCTGTGGATTTTCGTTTTTTCATTGTTGCATTAAAGCTGTGTTGCTGTTGTTTAGCATGCCTCCTTTGTCTGGCCATATAGGCCTGCTTGAGTTCATTGTTTTCCAGGCCTCCTGCTTGTTGTGAGTGACCATGTGGCTCATGGCCATTTTGTCGTGGTAGTTAGTGTGCTGCTTTTGCCATAGGCCTGCATATCTTTCCTTTGTTCCTCTTGGCTTACTGCTACCATCCCCATTGCCAGCTGCAACTCCCTGAATGCTGCATCCCACGTGATGCACAATGCCAAACAGGTTCCATTACATTTGTATTTTTGTTTTTGCTCTTCTTCTTTCCTATCCTTCCTGAGTGTATACAGTACACCATGAAAGCCCTTGTTGTCAAAGTCTCACAAATGGCTACACTGTTGTTATGTTTTTTTAATAACTGAGTTCATAAAATGTAATAATATTAATAATAACACTAACAAGTGTGACCACACACTAAGTTATATATTATATATATTTGTTTGTCAACATCATCTCCTACGCCGACGACACCCAGCTGATCCTCTCCTCACCAAAGACCCTCACACCGCCAAAGCCCACCTCCACGAAGGAATGAAGGCCGTCGCCGAATGGATGAGGACCAGCCGCCTGAAGCTGAACTCCGGACAAGACGGAGGTCCTCATCCTTGGTTCCAACCCTTCAGCCTGGGACGACTCCTGGTGGCCAACATCACTGGGAACAGCCCCGCCACCCACCGACCACGTACGCAACCTAGGGGTCATCCTCGACCCCACCCTCTCCATGACTAAGCAGGTCAACGCCGTTTCCTCATCCTGCTTCAACATCCTCCGAATGCTCCGCAGGATCTTCAAGTGGATCCCCACCGAAACAAGAAAAACAGTCACCCAGGCCCTCGTTACCAGCAGGCTGGACTACGGAAATGCCCTCTACGCAGGAACGACGGCTAAGCTCCTGAGACGGCTGCAACGCATCCAGAACGCCTCTGCACGTCTTATCCTCGACATCCCCCGACGCAGCCACATCACACCCCACCTGAGAGACCTGCACTGGCTCCCTGTCAACAAAAGGATAACCTTCAAGCTCCTCACCCACGCACACAAAGCACTCCACAACTCCAGACCAGCCTACCTCAACAGACGACTCAGCTTCTACACCCCCACCCGCCAGCTCCGCTCGACCAGCCTCGCCCTCGCCACAGTCCCCCGCATCCGGAAAACGACCAACGGCGGCAGATCCTTCTCCCACCTCGCCGCCAAGACCTGGAACACCCTCCCCACCAACCTCCGACAGACCCAAGACCTACTGGCCTTCAGAAGACTCCTCAAGACCTGGCTCTTTGATCAGTAGCAGCACCACCCCCCTCTTCCCCCAGCGCCTTGAGACCCTCGCGGGTATGTAGTGCGCTTTATAAGTGACATGATTGATTGATTGATTGATTGATTGATTGATTGATTTGTACTAGTAGTAATTGAACCACAACAACAAATGCCACGTTTCACTGATGTTCTTCTTGCTTCTTTGCTTTTAGGTGCACAAAAGAGTAGGAGGCGTCATCACCCATTGTACTGCCAGACAGAAGTCCTGCTGCGCACGACGACACGTGACGTGTGACCACAGACATCTCTTCAACTTGTGCCACTGCGTGCTGCTGCCATCTGAAGAAGATGGCCCCAAAGAAAGGTACCAGGTCCTCCAGTACCATGAAAGTTGCCAGTCAGAAGAAGGAACTGCCACTTACCAAGACTGGTGTGCCGCCCAAGATCTTTTTTGGGAAACAAAAAATTGTGCCTGCAGCAGCGGTGTCCGGGGAGCAAGCTGGGAGCAGTACCCCCGCATCAGTGGACCCACCCCACCAACCTAGGCCCAAGCCCATATCTGTCGCAGAGGCAGCCAGTCTAATCACGACAACGCCAACGAGCAGTGATGTTGAGATTGACTTATCATTATCGCAAAGTAGTACCCAATCAACGCAGGAAACTCAGATAAGTGGACAACAACAGCACAACCACCGCCCACAATAGTAGTTGTTCCTCCCGAAGTAGGGACAGTTCAGGAAATCGAGCTTCCTGCAGAGGAAGAAGAAGAGCAAACCACTCTTTCAGAAGATCCATTGTCTTCCAGATCCCCAGCAAGGAAAAGGAGGGTTAGTCCATCGAGTTCTTCTGCAAGTCTCCCTTCTGATGATCTAGATGCCACTTGGAAGCCACCACCTCAGTCTGAGAGTAAGACACGCCACGAGGCAAAGCTAGGGAAAAAGGAGGTTCCAGAAAGCCTTAGAGTTATGGAGGTAGATGTAGAAGAAGAGGAGGATGGTAATTAAGCCCGGGCGTAGTTTGCGTAGTAGCACTTCACGTAGCTACGTGAAGTACAGCTTCAACTACACGTAGCTATGCAAATTGCGTAGTGCGTAGCTGTGTAGCTTGACTGCACTGTACAATAATTACCAAAAGCAAACTTGTACAGTGCAAGTTAAGATAAAATAAATATCTCTGTCTTTATATGCTAAAAATGCATATAGTCATTTCACTAAAGTGAAAACAAAAAGTTAACAAGCAGTGAGAGAGGTGATGATTTTGGTATCCTCACTAACTTAGGGAGAGAACCAACAACCAAGCAGATGTCTTGAAAACAAAAAGCACATCTTATTGAACGATTCCTCCTAGGACCACCTCAAGCACAGTTATGGGCAAAAATACAATCCCAACCAAAGGCCCTGCAAAGCATTATGGGACGAGATTAGCAGTGGGCAGTGAATATTATAGTGTCCAATATCAAAATAATTCTACAAAGAGCTGCAGTTCAACTAGTCGTCACTGGGTGTCGTCCCTCAAGAGTGAAATGCAAAAGTATTGAAAACCTTTCATGAAGCTTTTGCATTTGACTCGTGAGGGACGACACCCAGTGACGACTAGTTGAACTGCAACTCTTTGTAGAATTATTTTGATATTGGACACTATAATATTCACTGCCCACTGCTAATCTCGTCCCATAATGCTTTGCAGGGCCTTTGGTTGGATTGTATTTTTGCCCATAACTGTGCTTGGGGTGGTCCTAGGAGGAAGGACCACCATTGAATCGTTCACATGATATGCTTTTTGTGTTCAAGGCATCTGCTTGGTCCTCCCCTAGGTTAGGGGACTCCAAAATCATCACCTCTCTCATTGCTTGATATGTCAAAATTCATTTTTGTGAATTGGTTATATGCTTTTTAGCATAAAAAATTGCTTTATCAAAGCATTTGAAGGAGTTTGTTATTATTATTAAGCCTGGGCGTAGTGCTAGCTGTGTGCTTGACTCACTGCACTGTACAATAATTACCAAAAGCAAACTTGTACAGTGCAAGTTAAGATAAAATAAATATCTCTGTCTTTATATGCTAAAATTGCATATAGTCATTTCACTAAAGTGAAAACAAAAAGCAGTGAGAGAGGTGATGATTTTGGTATCCTCGCTAACTTAGGGAGAGAACCAAGCAGATGTCTTGAAAACAAAAAGCACATCTTATTGAATGATTAGGTGGTGGTCCCATCCTCTTAGGAGTAGGACCACCTCAAGCATAGTTATGGGCAAAATACAATCCCAACCAAAGGCCCTGCAAAGCATTATGGGACGAGATTAGCAGTGGGCAGTGAATATTATAGTGTCAATATCAAAATAATTCTACAAAGAGCTGCAGTTCAACTAGTCGTCACTGGGTGTCGTCCCTCACGAGTCAAATGCAAAAGCTTCATGAAAGGTTTTCAATACTTTTGCATTTCACTCTTGAGGGACGACACCCAGTGACGACTAGTTGAACTGCAGCTCTTTGTAGAATTATTTTGATATTGGACACTATAATATTCACTGCCCACTGCTAATCTCGTCCCATAATGCTTTGCAGGGCCTTTGGTTGGGATTGTATTTTTGCCCATAACTGTGCTTGGGGTGGTCCTAGGAGGAAGGGACCACCATTGAATCGTTCACATGATATGCTTTTGTGTTCAAGGCATCTGCTTGGTCCTCCCCTAGGTTAGGGGACTCCAAAATCATCACCTCTCTCATTGCTTGATATTTTATTGTCAACATTCATTTTTGTGAATTGGTTATATGCTTTTTAGCATAAAAAATTGCTTTATCAAAGCATTTGAAGGAGTTTATTATACTCCTGCTACGCTACGTTTATTAGTACAGTTATTCACTCTGCTACGTGCAATTTGCGTAGTGCGTAGTAGCACAAACTTTGCATGCTTCGTGAGCGTAGCAAAGTATTATGCCCAGGGTTAATGGTAATGACGAGCCAGTCATCATGGACATTAGTCCCGCCCCAGTGGAGACTGACATTACCTCATCTCACATATCTGTGAGGGATGTGGCACGGATGCCACCAACACAGATAACATCAACACCACCTCCAGCTTCCATATTTGCATTTGCAAAGGCCCGGCAGCGACCTACATCCAGCACAACCACTGCAGTAGAAGTAGGTACTGCAGAGAGTCAAACTCCATGCCCACCTACCAGTTCATCCGGCATTGAAAGTGGCACCAGCAGCTCCAGAAAGTTGACCGCCCCAGTTTGGGACTTCTTTTCGGTTAAGAGGAATGAGGCGAACATTGTGATATGCTCCATTTGTGGCAAGGTGTTAGTCGGGGTAAGCTTGGTACAAACTATGGTACCGGAGGCCAAACAACCCATCTGAAAAACCACCACATGATCCAGTGGGAGGTGCACCTTAGCGGCCAAAAAACTGCACCCATTGTTGTTGGTGGGGATGAAGGAGTAGAAGATCCGATCGCGGTGGAAGGTGAACAAGAGGGAGACATTTTCTCTGGTACACAAAGTAGCACTGTCCCCAGCAGTGCAGTTGTACCGGCCAGATCAACATCAGCAACATCGCAGTGGCACAAGAGTAAGAGTCAGGCTGAGACACCAAGGGGTCCCAGGCAAGAGAGTACCGCAACGAAACGTGTGTTGAGCCTAACAACATCTGGCGTCAAGAAGATGTCACCTGAATCAGCGGCACCAGAAAAGAAAAAAATCCAGGCTACTATTCTCAGCATGTTTAGGTGAGAGGGGCAGTACGAGCGCAACCACCCAACGGCACGTTTGTACAATGCGAACCTGGCTAAAATGTTAGCGCTGGACCTTCTCCCTTTTTCTTTTGTGGAATGGGTGGGTTTTCTTGAATTTGTGACAGCCATCTACCCAAATGGAGGGTTCCCAGCCGGTCCTATTTTGTCAGAGTTGCTGTTCCAGCACTATATCACGACATGCTGGAATTGCTTGGACAAGCTTTGCAGCAGAGTGCTGTTCACACTATCCACCTGACAACAGACATGTGGACCAGTTGCCAAGCCACTGATTACATGTGCATCACTGCACACTGGATCTCTTTTGTGGGGGTTATAGAAAAGATATCTGCAGGTGTTGACACTGCTGAGATTTTTAATGCCACTCAGAAACACGCAACTGTAGCCATGTTCGCGATGGAGAAATCTCATACTGCTGCTAACATATTGGAAGAGTTTAACAGCAAGGTCTATGAATGGCTGTACCCAAGAGAACTTAACATTGGTTTTGTTGCCACAGACAATGGCAGTAATATAGTTAGGGCCATGTACGATAGTGGCTATTTCAGGGTCCTGTGTTTGGCGCACTGCATTGACATTATTGTTCAAGACTTTCTGAAAAAAGAAGTCCGAGTCAGCAACTTACTGACCACCTGCAGAAGAATCTGCACACATTTTAGCCCTTCTTTTAAAGCCCGGAAGCAGCTGAGGATGATTCAACATGAGCATAGAGTGTCAGTTAAAGCACTCATCCAGGAGGTGCCAACACGTTGGAACTCAACTTATTATATGCTTGAACGTCTGTTTGAGCAGTACAGACCAATCAATGAATATGTCATGCAAAGAAGGGATGCTACTGTGAAAGGCATGATCATTGAGATGGACCAATGGGGCCTAGTTAAATACCTGACAGAGATGCTACTTCCTTTCGAGCTCTTCACATGTGAAGTCAGCAAGGCGGACTGTACTATGGGCCAAGCTATGCCATTGTTGCACATGCTACAGGAACAGCTGAAGGGGGTGTCTGCAATGTATGCAGGTGTGGAGGAAAAAAAAGAAGCATATGAGTTGGTGGAGAGCTTAACCCTTCGCTTATCTGAAAATACAAGGGTGCAAAGAGGCATTGTGTCATCCAACCATTACATTTCTGCCACAATTCTGGATCCAAGGTACAAAGCAGTACTGAACACTAACACATTGATTCCTTTTTCAGAAGTGGATGTTGCCAAGTACAAAACTTGGATAGCTGCGGAAGCCAGTCGCTTAGAAAAAGAATGTCTGGGAATTAGAGGCTACTCCAGCCCACAACAAGTATGCAGGGCAGCCGGCGTCAAGTTCAACTTCAGAGCCTGAGGGCAGTGCGGTTGGCTCACAGCAGTCAAAACCACCAACAAAACCAAGAACAACATCAACAACAGCAAGAACAGGATCATCAGCCCCAGTAACATCAGCACAGGAGTGGTATGTACGGCAAGGGCTTGTTGGGTCCAGTGCTGAGGCAAAGGCAAAAGAGGCTGAGCAAAGCGTAGCACCCCTGAGCATTGAGCGGATGGTCCAGGCCTATCTGGATGACACAACAGAGGTCTACATTGATCAAAACCCATTGGTGTATTGGTTTGGGAAAAGGGGCCAATGGCCAGTGCTCAGCAGGCTGGCGATAAACTATCTGGTTTGCCCTGTCGCAAGTGTCTCTTCTGAGCATGTTTTAAGTGCTGCTGGTGCAGTTGTAACAGTGAAAAGGACCAGTCTCTCGCCCCAAAATGTGGCGAGGTTAACCATGATCAAAATGAATCAGCACTTTATACCACCGTATTACACCATACCTGAAGTAGCACAGCAGGAAGATGATGACAGCAACTTAGGTCATGAAAGTAGTGTGTTAGATGACCTACTTCTGGGTGAACCACCAGAGTTTGAGGATGAGCTCTACTTCTCTGACAACTAGGCTTTCAACTTGTTCCTTTCTTTCTTCCTAATTTACTTTTATTATTTGTGTGTGTCTCTGTCTTTCTGGTTCGAATCACAACAAATCCATCACAACCGTCTTACTCTTTTATTGCCAGATTGGAGTTGCAACTGTGTGCAGTCATTAAAGCAGTAAGTCCACTCCTCCGAGTCCTGCTCCATCCTGACTCACCCTAAATCCATTTCCCTCAAGCCAGACGTTGGATGGAGAATAGTATAAGAAATTTGTGCCTGCCTCGTCGAGTCCCTTCAAAGAACATGACTATAGCTATCCTCCTTTCCGAGCCGAGAGGGACTGCTCCTTAAGAACAGGTAATGATGGCATGAATTGGACGCTGACTCTGAGTGATTGGTGTTTGTGGTGTTGTTATTGTGCATGAAGTGTACTAGTATTTAGTCTACACACAAAAAAGTGACTCAAGCCAATGTTTCCCTTCTTGTTGTTTAATAACAAAATTGTACTTTTACTGCAGGCCGATCCATTGCATTTTTGAATATGGAATCTGGACTCACTCGGTACACTACAGAGTTGGACACCCAGATGCCCATACTATACTCATTGCAGTCAGTCAGTAGGATCGGAGATGATTGATGGAATAACTCGGGGTGTTTCATGAAGTGGCCTAAAAGGTAAACAAGTCAACAACAACCACAGCAGACCTACATGCCTATGTAGTGGTGGAGGCGAGTGTAGTGGTATGACTGACAGCAGTGCATTGATTTAGTTACTTAATTTGGAAAATGCTATGTTGCTGAATATGTGTGCTCTGTCTGGCTCAAAATCTAAGCTGAAAGGAGGTTGTGTGGGCGCCGCGGGCCTGCTCTGTCCTATTGTTGTTGTAGGTTAATGCTGGGAACAGAGTAGACATGATTTAGCCATGCCGCCTCTGAAAGTGTTCTTGTTGCACTACTCCGTAATTTATGCATTTTAACTTTACTTTTCTCCTTGATTTTTCAATATCCCTTTTGTTTTTCCATCAATACTTACAGTCCGGCCTTTACCCTGTGCTATACTGGGAAAAACAACTCACACTTACCTTACCAATCTGCATCCGCCAGGCAGGCAGTGGCACCCAAGATTGACGGACGGAGCGTCCATGGACGGAAGGACCAAGAGGAATGCCGAGATGCAACTCCCCAATTTGACCATAACATAGTAACTAAGTATTATTCATCATCTTTTAATTAATTTGATTCATTTTTTCTCTTCCATCATTACGACTGTGTCTGTTGTTGCTTATTATGTTTACTCTTTGCTTATATATTTGATCCCTACAGCTATTTTTTTATTTTCTTTGCTAGCTTTAAAAGGAAGCCCGATACAACAGAACATAAAATGTATGTAATTTGGGTCTCGCTGAGGGCAGACAGGCAAGGCAATTGCATAATAATAATAATAATTAATAATATACTGCTGCCCTGTACTACTAGTCTAGTACTACTTATCATTAAACATCAAGTCATCATCATGCATGCATTTCCTTTTTCTCCCTTAACAGATTTTTGATGGTCGTCTGCCAAGATTGTGTGTTGTCCATGTGTAGTGTTTGTCTTTGTCAAACCTTTCCCTCAAATACCCCTTCCCAACCATTCATCAAACCCTAACCCTCTTCCCCCAGGCTGTGTGATTTATATTGAGGTGTGACTAAATTAAATTTACACCAATAATTGATCACACACTTGCTGGGGCGGATGTGGTGAAATCAACACTAACTCAAGGCAGGGCGAGGATCTTCTTCTGCTCTAAGTATATATATATATATATATATATATATATATATATATATATATATATATATACATACATACATATATATGTATATATATACACATATATATATATATATATATATATATAAAAAACCAAGTTGCTCCTTCCGAGATGCTGGAACCCAAGAAGGGTGGTGTACACTCCGGCGGAGCGCGCTGGTCGTTACAATATCCAATTAAAAATCCCGTGTAGTACACTCTCAGGAAGAAACAGACAGAGCACAAGCTAGGTATCCAAGATTTAATCCACACAACGCGTTTCGTCAAAAGCCTTGATCACGTGTGAAAAGTGCACAAAACCAGCCGTCACTGATAAAGTTTTTTTGGCTACGATCATCAACAAAATCAACAAAGGACAACATATGCTTAATTACCACCAGTTTACATGGCCGCCATCTTTGACTGGCAGACGAAAGTCTATATAAATGCATTGCAACTTAGAAATAACAGGCAATGTGATGCTTTGCCACATAATGCTCTATAACATACGTTGTTGATAATTAAATGGATGCATCTTAACATGATTGTTGAGATCGATATCAAATTAGATTGAATCTCAGTTTACTACGCAACTGTATTTACAATATTGAAGCATCATGTAAAATAATATAATGCTAGTCTATATAAATACCTTGCGACTTGGAAGTAAATACCTTGCGACTTGGAAGTAACGGGCAATGTGATATTCTGCCACATGATGCTCATTAATAATTCAAAGATTGCCACTTAACAAGATATGTTAAAATCGGTAACAAAATGGATTAAATGTCTATTGTGGCACAAGTATAATACAATATTGAAGCATCTATTTGATGACATAGTGCCACTGCGAAAGGAAGTGTAAAGTGGTAAATAAAATGCAAAGTGTACATTACCTCTGAATTACATGCCTGAGCGTGAACTAAAGTGGAGAGCCAAGAAAATGGACTTTCCCGGTGTGAGATATACCAGGCTGATCCAAGCAACGTGATGCAGGAATCAAATGCCCACTAAGCTATTATACATAGTGTACTGTAGTGGGCTGCCGCTAGTAGAACAATGAATGTCCTGTTAAATACAAACCTAGTGCTCATCCAAGCTGTGATCAGGCAAAGAGGCAAAAGGAAGTGGATGATCGTGCATGTAACAGTAACTGGCTGGTGCAAAGTGATTATACATGACAATGTGAACGGTGAGACGTCTGACTCTAGAGGAAAAGGGTAGGATGCCCGTGAAGATAATACCCTGTGAGAGGGCTCCTTCCTTTTCTCCTGCAAAAAACATAAACAAAAAATAAAAGTTAAAACAATTGTAAATAAGCATTACAGTCCAACACCTAAGAATAAAATAGAAATTAAAAACATACAGTTAAGTATAATCTACCGCACAGCATTGAAAGAGGAAGAACAGAAATATGCTAACATTCATAAAAAGCAGATGAATTATTTATGACCCTTCTCTCAAGTGAACCGAAAGTTCCTCATCGAGGTTCAATCCCCGGGACTTTTAGTTTGAAAATCGATAATGTATCTAGATTCACGTTGCCTAAGGGCCAATACTCTGTCTCCACCCCTAGGATTCTTGGGGATGTGTTCAAGGATCAGATAACTCAATTCTGCAACATTGGAAAAATGTCTCTCCTGGCAATGGCGCTGCCACAGGGTATTTCGGGTCGTTGTTGGTGACAGCCCTTAAGTGTTCAAGGACCCGCTTTTTGGCTGTACAGGTCGTACTGCCAATGTACCAGAGTTTACAGGTACATTCAATGGCATAGACTACAAAACTGGTGCTGCATGTTAAAAACTGTGTGATTTTTTGGGAGATCCCCCATATTCTAACACAGCTTTGAACAAGCTGTATTTGCACGCCTTGCAGTGGCCACAAGGATAGAATCCTATAAGACCATGTGTGATAGTTGTTGGATACAGGGTAATGTCATTTCTGACCACTAGATCGCAAATGTTTTTGTTCCGTCTGTATGTCACATTGGGTCTGTCTGTTATACTAGTGCCCAAAACATTATCGGACTTGAGGATATCCCAATTTTTGTGATGATGCGTTTCACTTTGTGTGCCTCAGAATTGTAGGTGAGAATAACACGTGTGTTTTCCCAGTCATCCTCCCCGATCACACAGGGTTTCACCTCAAGAGTGTGTTTTCTATCGACCACTTCTGCCCTATCCTTAGCTTTTATAAGAACCCAGTTGGGATATCCCCGACTGAGGAATCTCTCTATGATGCGATCTCTCTCCTCCGTATATGCCTCAGTGTTGTTACAGTTTCTTTTAGCCCTCAGCAGTTCGCCAAATGGTATACTCCATTTCAGTGCCTCTGGGTGGCTGCTGAGGGCATGCAGGACGCTGTTACCTGCAGTGGCTTTCCGGAAGAGAGAGGTACACACTCTGCCCTGTTTGATTTCTAAGCAAACATCAAGATACTCAATTTTATCAGCCGTGATGTTACCAGTGAGTACGATGTTATACGTATTGGTGTTGAGTTTCTTGACAAAATCAACAGCGTCACTTCTCGGGCCCCTCCAGATGATGAACAAATCGTCTATGTAGCGTAGCCACATGACGACTTTCTGGAGATCGCCTTTCAGTGTGTCGCTGGTGAAAATCTCTTGCTCCCAGTAGCCCATAAACAGATTAGCAAAACTGGGAGCAAAGCAAGATCCCATTGCAGTACCATTGATTTGCCTATAGAGGGCGCCATTGAAAGCAAAGATGTTATTTATGAGACAGAACTCGATCATATCTATGATCATCTGGCTGTGGTCACGATAATGTAAGGGCCTATTCTTGAGGAAGTGTTCACACGCTTCTAGTCCTTGTTGATGGTCAATTATGGTGTAAAGTGAGTGCACATCTAATACGATAAAAAGATACTCAGGGCTCCAAACAAGATTTTCAATTCTGCATAGGAAATCTTTCGTGTCCCTCAGATAACTAGGCAGAGTTACCACAGAGTCCCTTAAGAAGTGATCAACATATTTTGAAATATGTTCACTCACACTGCCAATCGACGACACTATGGGGCGCCCTGGAGGTTTGATGCTATCCTTGTGCAATTTGCAATTTGGGAATTAAATACAATATGGGGAGTTTGGGATGATCTTTTTTCAGATAACAATATTCTTCCCATGTTAGACGAATTTCGGGTGATGAGAAAGGATCGACAGAAGAAGAGAGACAACCAACCACCGAAACCACGCGGCCGGGGACGGGGAAGAGGCAGAGGACAGGCAAACGCCGCAACAGAAAGAAAAGACTCAAACAACGATGTTTCTGTAATCCCCAAAATAAACGGATTTAACTCATCGTGTGTGGCAATCTCTTTTGGAGGCAACTTCTCTTTTTCGTGTGTAGCGGCCTGCCTTAGCCGCGAGAAAGCCCCACTGCTTAATTAGCAGGTCTGCAGCGTCAGGAATGAAGAGGCGCTGTGAGAACGATGAGCCTATCTGTGGATGTTGTATTGACAGGACATTAAACCTTGGCTGCTCTGAGCACACCCACTGGGGTTAAACTTGGATATCGATGCACGGTGGCACCCACTGGGATATGGACTGTAAAGGCGAACCACAAGTACCAGGATTCACTTGCACAAACGCCCATTTGGGCGGGATATTTAATTATGCGCGTGATTCGCATCAGCTGCTGTTTCCCGTCTTGCCAGTGAACAAGGGTGGTAGAACGCCTGAAACGCGTCTGGCTGTGATATTTGTGCTTGGGGCACCAGGTCGGATGTTTCTGTAATGCCCAGAGTAAACGGATTTAACTCATCTTGTGTGGCAATCTCTTTTGGAGGCAACTTCTCTTTTTCGTGTGCAGCGGCCTGCCTTAGCCGCGAGAAAGCCCCACTGCTTAATTAGCAGGTCTGCAGCGTCAGGAATGAAGAGGCACTGTGAGAATGATGAGCCTATCTGTGGATGTTGTATTGACAGGACATTAAACCTTGGCTGCTCTGACCACACCCACTGGGGTTAAACTTGGATATTGAGGCACGGTGGCACCCACTGGGGTATGGACTGTAAGGCGAACCACAAGTACCAGGATTCACTTGTGCATACGCCCATTTGGGCGGGATATTTAATTATGCGCGTGATTCGCATCAGCTGCTGTTTCCCGTCTTGCCAGTGAACAAGGGCGGTAGAACGCCTGAAATGCGTCTGGCTGTGATATTTGTGCTTGGGGCGCCAGGTCGGATGTTTCTGTAATCCCCAGAATAAACGGATTTAACTCATCGTGTGTGGCAATCTCTTTTGGAGGCAACTTCTCTTTTTCGTGTGTAGCGGCCTGCCTTAGCCGCGAGAAAGCCCCACTGCTTAATTAGCATGTCTGCAGCGTCAGGAATGAAGAGGCGCAGTGAGAACGATGAGCCTATCTGTAGATGTTTTATTGACAGGACATTCAACCTTGGCTGCTCTGAGCACACCCACTGGGGTTAAACTTGGATATCGAGGCACGGTGGCACCCACTGGGGTATGGACTGTAAAGGCGAACCAAAAGTACCAGGATTCACTTGCGCATACACCCATTTGGGCGGGATATTTAATTATGAGCGTGATTCGCATCAGCTACTGTTTCCTGTCTTGCCAGTGAACAAGGGCAGTAGAATGCCTGAAACGCGTCTGGCTGTGATATTTGTGCTTGAGACGCCAGGTCGGATGTTTCCGTAATCCCCAAAATAAACGGATTTAACTCATCGTGTGTGGCAATCTCTTTTGGAGGCAACTTCTCTTTTTCGTGTGTAGCGGCCTGCCTTAGCCGCGAGAAAGCCCCACTGCTTAATTAGCAGGTCTGCAGCGTCAGGAATGAAGAGGCGCTGTGAGAACGATGAGCCTATCTGTGGATGTTGTATTGACAGGACATTAAACCTTGGCTGCTCTGAGCACATCCACTGGGGCTAAACTTGGATATCGAGGCACGGTGGCACCCACTGGGGTATGGACTGTAAAGGCGAACCACAAGTACCAGGATTCACTTGCCCATACGCCCATTTGGGCGGGATATTTAATTATGCGCGTGATTCGCATCAGCTGCTGTTTCCCGTCTTGCCAGTGAACAAGGGCGGTAGAACGCCTGAAACTCGTCTGGCTGTGATATTTGTGCTTGGGGCGCCAGGTCGGATGTTTCTGTAATGCCCAGAGTAAACGGATTTAACTCATCGTGTGTGGCAATCTCTTTGGAGGCAACTTCTCTTTTCGTGTGCAGCGGCCTGCCTTAGCCGCGAGAAAGCCCCACTGCTTAATTAGCAGGTCTGCAGCGTCAGGAATGAAGAGGCACTGTGAGAATGATGAGCCTATCTGTGGATGTTGTATTGACAGGACATTAAACCTTGGCTGCTCTGACCACACCCACTGGGGTTAAACTTGGATATTGAGGCACGGTGGCACCCACTGGGGTATGGACTGTAAAGGCGAACCACAAGTACCAGGATTCACTTGTGCATACGCCCATTTGGGCGGGATATTTAATTATGCGCGTGATTCGCATCAGCTGCTGTTTCCCGTCTTGCCAGTGAACAAGGGCGGTAGAACGCCTGAAATGCGTCTGGCTGTGATATTTGTGCTTGGGGCGCCAGGTCGGATGTTTCTGTAATCCCCAGAATAAACGGATTTAACTTATCGTGTGTGGCAATCTCTTTTGGGGGCATCTTCTCTTTTTCGTGTGCAGCGGCCTTCCTTAGCCGTGAGAAAGCCCCACTGCTTAATTAGTAGGTCTGCAGCGTCAGGAATGAAGAGGCGCTGTGAGAACGATGAGCCTATCTGTGGATGTTGTATTGACAGGACATTAAACCTTGGCTGCTCTGAGCACATCCACTGGGGCTAAACTTGGATATCGAGGCACGGTGGCACCCACTGGGGTATGGACTGTAAAGGTGAACCACCAGTACCAGGATTCACTTGCGCATACGCCCATTTGGGGATATTTAATTATGCGTGTGATTCGCATCAGCTGCTGTTTCCAGTCTTGCCAGTGAACAAGGGCGGTAGAACGCCTGAAATGCGTCTGGCTGTGATATTTGTGCTTGGGCGCGGCCAGGTCGGATGTTTCTGTAATCCCCAGAATAAACGGATTTAACTCATTGTGTGTGGCAATCTCTTTTGGAGGCAACTTCTCTTTTTCATATATATATATATATATATATATATATATATATATATATATATATATATATATATATATATTATTGTATATTTTGCACAGTTGAATGGATCTGTGCGTATCACAGTATCATGCACTAGCATTTTATTGCGTAAGTTTGCACCGTATTTTGCATTTGCACTTTATCTTTTAAAGTTTACAATTAATGAAAATAATAGTTGAAAACTAAAATATGTGAATCAACATATTGACACATGTCAATCAAATTTTAGACTCATCAGGAAGACAAGGATGAACCTGGAAAAAAAGAAAAAAGTCTCATTCCACGGGGACATTGAACAACGTGTACATTTATATTAGAATGATGTATATGCTGATTATAATATACACAGGCAATAAGATGAATTATTGTGGAGACTCATCAATGGGGCAAGATTCGCAAATGTTCAAATGAATTACAATTTATGAGTACTTCAACAAATTTAACAAAGGCATGTGTCGTTTTGTGAAAGATGTGATCTTTTAGGGAGAGCTTATGTACATATATAATGTTGCATTCTGATAGATTGATGATGTAAGCACAACATGTAATATATATATATTTTTTAATGGCAATGAACGTAATTGCCTATGATGAATTATAATATAATGTAAACGGAAAAGGGAAAGGGAAAAAAAAGGGAGTAAAAGAGACCAAAAGATGTAATGTGATGAGTTATTAACATCGCTCCTACCGGCAATGTTTACCCTTAGTAAGGAGTGTGAGTCTTTCCTTGCTGCCTATGATGACCATAGAATCATGTGACTCTTTACTTTTGTATTTTAAAACTTTATCACTGAACAACAACTGTTGTGTGAACAAGCCAGGCAATGGCGAAACGCGTTACGGCGTAATTTGGAATAAAGCAGAGACTTTATTGAAATCCCATCCCCCGTGTCGGTGTCTGCTTTTTAAGCGAAAGTGCAGTAATGGTTGGAATATATATATATATATATATATATATATATATATATATATATATACCACACTGGCAACAGATTAGACTGCCCAGTGCCCACCCATGCTCAGTAGTATTCGCTATTCTCTTTTTTTCCAGAGTAACATAATTATTAACCCATTATTAATTATTAATTGCTGGCATCGATTTATCATCCTTCCAGCACTAAAGGTTACGCTTGTCCACTTCATAGGTCGAGTCAACTTCAGTTTGTTGTAACTTGTACTAGGCTATCCCTGCCACCATTATGTTTTATTTTACTTTAGCATTGCTTATCAATATCATTCATCATCACTTTCTTCTTGTTTGGCAGTCTTCTTCTTGTTTACTTACTACTTACTGTATTTCTACTACTCGTTCCCTAGTCTCCCTCAGGTGACTGACTGTCTCATTTTCTTTTTCTGCAAATACAACTGTCTACTACTGCTACCACCACCCACCATGGCACTTAGGAAACCAAACCATCACCATGCAGCCATCGCTTTGCCTAAACATCAATCACAGGTAAGAGAAGAAGTGTGGGGAAGTGAATAATGTATATACTATGGAAATTAATTAATTCACACACCCACATCCTTCGAGTATATACTACAAAGGGGTTTTAGTTGCAGAATGCATAGACTAGGAGGAGAGACTGAAAGTAGTAGGACAAGTAAGGGTACTGCATCTATCTGTCCGAGTGTTACACTATTGGCAGATTTCAAAAACTGGCTGCGGCCCTGCAGCAAAAGGAGGAAACAAACAAGGTGACTTAAAAGAGTAACCCCCTTGGAAAAGATTTGCATCATATGTATTGGAAAACTATAAATAATTTATTACCCTAACAAATATAAACTAGAAGAAAAACCCACAACACCTGACCCACCCTTCTCCCGAACCCCAACCAATGTCCAGTAAATTAAATAAATGTCCGTCCACGTCAAAGTTGAAGAAAAAAAAGTAAACCCCAAGTTTCCCCAACTCCCAACATCCCACCCACCAAAAAAAAGATTAAAAAAGGGGCAAGAGCCAAAGACTGAGGTGACATCTAGCGGCGGGGGTGCCGGCTAGTTTGCTCCAGGACCTCCTCCAGCTTAGCCTCCAGGCGTGCCATCCTGAAGAGCATGCAGCGCCGAAAGTTCTTGCAGGAACAACAGGGGTGGGCAGCAGTAGATGATGATGAAGTTAATGGGCGGCGGTCGCCTGCCAGAACACAGCGCCGTATCACCGGAGGCACGGGGGGCTGGCTGGGCCCTGGGGCATTGGAGGAAGAAGCTGCAGCTGCCGCCTCCTCCTCCGCCAGGGCAACCAGCCAGCGATATTCTGCCCGGATGGCCTCCAGCTTCCTTTGCCGGACCCTGGCCGCCAACTCCTGCCTGTTGTGTTGGGAAGGAGTAGCTATATCAAGAAAGAAAAAAAAGACAATTGTAACCAATACTCTTAGCAACACAGTAACACAAAATTAAATTACACACATAAAAATTATAGTGGCACAGTAGCACTAGCAGTTGTGGTATCCTCCTCACTTCCTCTGCCCCTAAGATTTGGATGTGATGATTAGACTTTCAGGCACTATGGAGTAGAGTAGAAGTATTCTTCTTCTCTCTCTCTTGTTTAGCACAATTAATCTTGTAGGCATGCCAGCTCAGTCAGCTCGTGCCCTAGACAGACATACTCGTGTCGCAGACTCATGCTACTTTACTACTGTCTGCATATGGGGTAGCTGTACTACACAAATATATATTTTTCCATTACGGCCAGACTCTGTTAAATCAATGGCAAATGCTCAGACAATTTCACTTTCACCCTGACTACTACAATAAGGCACATGATGATGGTTAATGATGACATGCTTATGAATGATGATACATATACAGCGGCAGGACATCATGTCACTCACGTGATGATGACATACTGAGTGATTTGTAAGTACTAGTTACCATGCAGCCGATAGGCCACAAATGGCTGACACAGTCAGAAATGACATGGGTATGGACTGGAGCGGAAGTGGGCCTCGGAGTCGGAGGGAGGCGATTAATGATGGGTGGGTAGGGTAAATAATAGTCATGCACAATATATATGTTGTGCTTGCAAACTACTGTGAGTCAAGGGAGTATTCCATTCTGAAATACAAGTACAACCTCAAACCTTTGAATCAAAAACCTTGCAAAAAAACAGTCCTTGTTCTTCCCAGGGCTTTTTTCATTTATCAGTGCATTGCTCTTCTAACATTATTATTATTTTATTCTTAATCTTCACCCTTGGCTTTGGTACTCTGGCACGGTTTAATTTTCTTTTACATTCTCTTCATCCAGTCTGACTCTGTTTTCACCTACTCTCTATGATACCATCTAGGCATCCATCCATCCAAACATGGCTATCATAAACCGGCTTTCACCGACAACATACATTTGTCATAGATATAACCAACCACCACCCATGCGTCCTTGCTTGCCTTGGAGTTTGACCCCTCAAACCCCCCGGAGGATTCCTTTCACCCATACAGTTTCACCCACCCAGACAGGCATCCTTTCCGTTTTCTCTTTCACCTTTTACCCATCCTTCAACTACCCATGCCTCCTATCATCTTCATCCGCCACCTATATGCATCCCGGGGCCCCTTCCTTCACCCACGCATCCTTCTCTGCCAGTCATACATGTCGTCTGACTCTTTGTCTTCGTCATAACACTGTCTCTGCTGAGTTGAAGATAGAATAGAATAGGCCATTAGTTACTCAACCCCCGCCGCTAATGCTAATGTTGTTAAGTAAAGGGTGTCTTTTTCAACTGTTCAGTGTTCACAACAACTTAGTCTCAGCAGAAGTACAGTGTACTAGTACTGAGTGTACAGCCTTGCAGCGAGTGTATTCATCATTCTCAATAAGTAAGGAATATGACTTACCACCGCCCGCCACTGCTGCTGGCTCATCCCCTGCAGCTGCCGCATCCTCCGCTCCCTCCGGAGTGGCATGGCCCTCACCGCTGGCCCCGGCACTGGTGGTCGGTACGCCTGGAAAAAACCTTTCACATTTTTTTAGATGCCATATACGCCTCCCCTATTTATTTTTTTCATTAGCAAGATTGAAAATACATAATTAATAATACATACACCACACACATAACTATCTACAATTCGGATACTAGAGTAGAGTAGACAGTATGTCCTATCAAAAATAACAAAATAATATCCGGTTGGGCATTTTGTTGGTGGCAATTGTGAAAAGCCTCTCAAGAAGAGGACAACCCAAAGGACTGGACTCAGTGACTAGAGCTATTGGTGCATCTCATTTTTTGAAAAGAAGAAAGAGTGGCCAACTGGGCAGACATGAGATCTCTCTTAGTTGGAAAATAATGGTGCCGTCCTCCTACTCCTCATACTTCCTTCCAGCCATGGTGCACGGTAATCAGTTGTTCAGTTCACCATCAACTGCTGCTACTAAAAAAAAGTACTAGGCCTGGATTAGAAAAAGTAAAATACACCACTTTGGGGTGTCCTGTCCAACGTGAGTGACCACCATTACTGATTGAGCATGATGAGACAGTAAAAGAAACTAAAGCCTTCTCATCTCACAAACCTGCGGAGAATACCTTACTTGGGCATGCTATCTGCACAGCAGATTAGTGCTACTAGTACTAGTAGTAGTAAGGAGTCCTTACTAGTACTAGTAGTAGCCTAGGACCAATGGGTTCTCTGAGTCTTACAGTACCACTACTGGGCAATCCACATATGAGGGGAGAGGGAAAGCTGAGTGAAACTCAGAAGAAAGCAAGCTACAGACAGACTAATACAGAGTCAGAGCAGAGGTTAGTCAGATGCAGTTTGATTTGATGTAAAAAGACACTAGAAACAATGTTAGTACTAGTACTTAGTAGTAGGTAATGGAGCAAAAAAAAGAAGAATTTAGAAACAGATACATTGAAGAGGATTTTGGAAAAATTAAAATTAGGAAATGGAAAAATAGAGCGGTAAAAGTTAGGGAAATATTAATATATAACAACACCAGGAGGACTTACTGGGGCCAGCAGCAAAGCCATCTGTGCCTGAGGCCGCTTCCTGCTGCTCCTGGGAGGCCCCTCCAGCTCCCGCACCCATGTAAGACATAATTAAAGAGACAAAAAATTAGTTGTGTTAAATAAATAAATATAATTGCTCTAAAAATATTTTTAGAGAGGAAACAGCAATTGCAATAACATTGACTTATCCAAAAGATCGACTTATTCGACTAATAGTAGTCGACTAGTATGTATCGCAGTTGAGTACCATCCGATCATTATTATTCCACAGTTCAATTCTGATTCCTGAATCCTAAACATACCTAGCCCGCCTATTCCAGACTTTGAAATTAATTGCAAAAAAATTATATTTGCTTCTACTAAGTTCCGATCTCATTCCCAATCATCTCTGTCTCCAACTCAAACCCCCTTTGACGGGCCAATTACTAAGTCTGCATTTTTATTCTTCTTAATGCATAGATGGATGCATGCATATTGCATACACCATTGGTTGGTTGCTATTCTATTCACTCACTATACAAACGAACTACCAAAGGTTCTACTAGGACTGAAGTCATGTGAGAGGACGTGTCACGCAGGCCGCTAAATTACCAAATAATACTAACTATAACCACTATCTTAGTGACAGGAGACAGGACAGACTGATAGGACAAAGGAAAGGTCTGGAGTCTTTCCTATATGCATTACCTAACTTAAATTCTCTAACCACTCTCACATAACCAGCCCAAGAGAGCGCAAAGTTGCAAACAAGTACGATTAGTTATTAGCGCCGAGCATCAGCACCTGTCTGGAAGTAACAATCACATAATAATAAGATTTTTAAACATAAGTTACCTGCATGTAAGCAGCAGCAGCATGTTAGCTATTTGCGAAAAAAATAATATTCGCAATAACACAGAACAGAAGAACACAATAGTAATATAATTAGCTACTCACCAAGCCCCGGGACCTCAACACCTAGCAGGCCCAGCAGGTCCTGCTCTCGGTCCAGGATGTCGGACCACCGGTGCGTCAATTGGTTATGGGTGCTCCGGACACCAGAGCAGCGAAACACTGCCCGGCGCACTCTCTCCCACCGACAGTGACGTTCCTGGAGCCTGGACCCAGGCCTGCCACCTGCTGCCAGGGTTAAGGGGAGGTGGCGCGCTACAAAAAAAAACAGTGCGGTCACCTCTTGGGGGTGCCATCTTCCTCTTCCCCTGGCCCTTGGTTTTCTTAAGGCTCTTTGCCATGGTTCTGGGTAGGCGGGGGCGGAAAAGAAAAGGTATGAAGTAAGTAAAAGAAATGAAAAACGCAAGTAATAGAAAAAGAGTGAAAAACACACTAAAAAAAACCCACAAAAAGTAGGGAAAAAACGCAAAATATACAATCAGGAATAGAGAGGGATAGATAATAAATAAAAAAGATCAAAAAAAAGTTTCTAGAAACAAAGGATTGAAAAGATATATGGAGGATAGAAAAACAGGCCCAGAACCATAGCAAAAAGTGAAAAAACAAGATGGCCGCGCCCATTGGCGACCGGGTGGTGAAGTTCGCGCGATATTTCCCCCCGGGCACGCAAAAGGCGTCCCCGAACACGCAATACGCATTCCTGAATAGGAAAAAACGCAACGGGAATGGGCGGAACATGCAACTCCGTGTGCTTACGGAACTCCGCGTAGCTCACAGAGTTTTTTGCAACTCCGCGGAATTCCGTGCAGCGCGACTACGCGAACTCCGCCCAGTGTTAGTTCTGCAGTCTCAGGGACACAAAGACTTCACCACCAGCTCCCCTGAATTTCCTTGCTGGGAATTCTAACCTGCAGAGAGGTGCCTGCTGCTGTTCTAGACCTCTAGAGACTGTTTGCGGCTGGGAGCTGGTAAAGCAACGCAACATCGAAGAAGCAAGATGCATCCGCACCTGTTTCCGACGCATCGCCGAAAAAACCGTAGCAGCGCCTGCCGCAGCTCGAGAAATCGCCACACGCCGCATCGAGTGCACCGATCTCCGAAGCCCGAGATGACCGCAACGAGTCCGACGCAAGACCTGCTGTGCGGCTGCATGAGTTCACGCATCGTCACCGGATCGTCGCATTGCATCAAGGCATCACGTCTGTCGCATCGTTGGGGGACGCAGTAAGAAACCGACGCATCACCTCCCCATGCAGTAAGAAACAAACGCATCACCTCCTCTTCGGTAAGGAACAAACGCATCACCTCCCCTGCGGTGCAGTAAGGAACCGACGCATCACCTCCCCCGAAGCAAGGAACCGACGCATCACCTTCCCTGAGTGTGAGGAACCGACGCATCACCTTCCCTGCAGCCCGTTTTGTTTGTTTGCGTGATGCATCCCAGGTACTTTGTGAGAAAAGTGTCACATCTGCAATTTGCTTTGAACTGAACTATTTCTACCATCTGAAAGTCATATTTTAATTACTGTATTGTGGATTTTTGTCGTTTGGTCTTGTTTTGGTTTAGATAAAGATTATCTATTTTTCTAAACTGGTGGTGTGTCCATTTGTAGTGTTTTCACTGTGTTACTGTATGTGTTCACAAATGCTTTACACACTGCCTCTGAGATAAGCCTGTCTGCTCGTGCCAAGCTACCAAGGGGGTGAGCAGGGGTTATTTTAGGAGTGTATCCCCCTTACCCAGACTAGCAGCAAGGGTCCCTATTTGGACAAAGGTACCTACCTCTGCCAACTAGAGACCCCCATTTCTAACACATATCAAATGCAATCTAGCTGTCCTGTCCAGTCTGGGAGGCGCATCCTCCTCACCATTTTGAGGTCCACTCTGCAGACTCTACTCTCCTCTATTTTCCTGCTCAGGAAGTTATACACATTTATAGTGTGTTTTTATATTCTAAAGCTGAGTGTGATGAGTGATCCTAGCTTAATGGGTTACTATTGTGAAACAGTTGTGAGTGATGTGTAACAATGGTAAGATAGGTGAGTCATTTGAGTGTGAGGCATATCACTGGTGATAATGGTGAATGATGTGGAAGGGAGAGGGAGTAAGACTGGTGAGTGATGTAAAAGCGAATTGATAGTGATAATTAAACTGACGAGTGTTGTGCGAGAGCACCTGGTAGCGATAGAGAGTGGTGAGTGATGCACGTGTGATGGTTTGTGATAGAGAGACTCTGGTGAGTGATGTGAGAATGTGTTGGATAGCAATTGCGAGACTGTGGTGGGTGATGTGAAAGAGTATTGGGTAGTGAAGCGATGAAGAGACAGTGCTGATTGATGAGTTGGACAGAAATGGTAAGCGATGTGTATAAGGTATGTGGTGAGTGGTGATGAGGAGACTGTGATTAATGATGCACAACTGTGGGAAGTAATGAAGGTGAGACTAGGATGAGCGACATGACAGTGTGATAGGTAATTTCTTTGACCCCGGGTTAGATACAATCCCGCGAGCCGTGAGGTAATCCTCTGAGCATATGTTAGCGACCCTCGAAGTTAGAGATAAATGGCCCGGCAATCGACTGGGCAGGTAAATGGCTAAAGAGACACGCCTGGGTGGGAGGGTAGGGAGGGGGGTGAAGTTGGGGTAAGGTTTAGAAAATACGTATGAGACATCCGATTTAAGGTTTGTAGTCTCACATGTAATTTTGATACTATGTAAGGAGTAAATGTGCTGGTAATGGGGGTACGACCTTGGCCGGTAAGTACTTGATGCCGGCGATACTACTAAGGGAAGAATATGTTTCTACAATACTTTGAAAGCATCAAAATGGGGAAGATATTGTATATATTACATTGAGCACTGAGTGAGTCATACAGTCTCAGTGTTGTCTGTCACACTCCTTTTTTTGTCATTTATTTTTTGATTTCTCACCTATGAGGAATTTGGAGCACACACCTTCTTTTCTTTTTGAGGCCACGAAAGCAACCGATGATGATAACGTGGGCATACTGGCGAGTACCATCCAGCAGCTCTGTGGGTTTGCGTACGTGAGGTGTTTTCTGGCCTTTTCTCACATTTTGTTCATCTTTTGAGTTCTGGTATACACATTGATGTGATGGTTTTAAATCATGGTGTTATGTGATGTGGTTATTGACATTTCTTTTTTTAAATTGAGCAGCAAGGACTAACAGTTCACGGACATTAGGGTGGACTGGTCTGGGAAGTTGAAAGTTCTAGAAAAAACTTCCTGTAGTTTCAAAAATATGAGACTGGTTGTTCATTAGAGGTCAGACCTAGTAGTGTCTATAATTGATTGAGTGGGGGGCGGTCTGACTTCTGAAATCCCCCTGTTGCTCCCATTGTGTATGTGACTGTATTGCTTACCTGAAAAGTAATAAAAATCTGTTTCCCAAAAAAAAATTGGGATGACTGTGGGAAGATCATGAAGGAGCATATGGAACTCTATAACACACTGAGGGATCTCTTTGTCTTCAGATCTACTAACTTGGATAGGCAGATTTGCAACAGTGGGTGGTTCAATAAAAGCTGCAGGAAGTCAAAGCACAATTTGCTAGCAGCAATTAAGGCAGGGAATAGTCAAAGCATTAGGGCTACTAGAGCCTCTTCTAGGTGGGAATTAAAAGAGGCAAAAAGTGACAGGGAGGAGAAGCTGTGGTCAGATTTACTTGAAGCTGCCAAGAATAGCGACCAAAGAAGCTTCTGGCGGCTTGTTAGCCGCGGCAGTGGGAATTCACAGTGCCCCACCAGGTCCTCAATACTCCTGTGTGAATGGACTGCCCACTTTAGCAATCTCTATTCCTGCTCCCCTATACTAATTATATCCCAGAGAGGCCCCATTCTGATCGCCTTGAGGGCGCAGCTTGCATGCCACTACAATTTACATTAACAGAAACTCTAGCAGCAGTTAATGCACTCAAACAAGGGAAGGCCCCGGCCTAAATAAAATGCCAGGTGATTTATATAAATGCAACACCAGCATCTGCATGCCATATATCAATACCATTACCAATGTGTTCACTGCTGGTTCACCAATTCCCCCAAAGTGGAAGGAGGCCTAGATAGTGCCCATATTTAAAAAGGGATTTATTTGATTAAGTGGAAGATTACGGATCTAGGAGGCGGAAATCTATTTGTGGCTTTTGTAGTTCTCCACGCTGCTTTTGATTTTGTTACAAAAGGAAAACTGTGGGCTGCACTTTGGGAGATGAGGGTCCCAAAAGAACTATTAAACATCATTGTACGCTTGCATGAAGGGAATTACACCAGGATCCGTTATGGCAACAAGGGTGAACTTACTGACCCGGTAACTGTCATTAACGGGGTCCGTCAGGGATTCGTTCTAGTGCCTACACTCTTTCTCCTCAACATCAACAATTGCATAGGGTACCTAACTAATTGTGTTAATGACTCCCCTTTACTAGCCAGACTAAAGATCCCTGAAGACACCCTCCTATTAGCTGAAACTAGGATGGAGTTGCAGAATAAAGTGAACAGCTTTTGTGCATTTTGCAAAGATGTTGGCTTGGAAGGTAATGTGGCCAAGACCAAGCTGATAGTATACACAAAAAGGAGGAGGCTGCATGGTGTGGTTTCATTGAACAATGAGATCTTGGAAAGAGTCACAAGATCGAATACCTAGATGTTAAACTGGCGGACTCCGATTCCTGGCTCTCCCAGATAACTAAACGTTCTCATGTTACAAGGCATAGTGCAGGAGCCATCATCAGAATGTCAAAAAAGCACAATGGTTCCCAGTAAATCCTGCGGTTGACATCTACAGAACGCAGGTAAGTGGAACAGCCTTGTATGGGGAAGAACTCTGGGAACAGTGCAATTTGAGCACTCTGGGCATAAAGGAGAATAACTTCCTTAGAGCTATCACAGGGTTGGGGAAGGGGACTCCCCTGTTGCCTCTAACACTAGACCTTGGAATCCATCCTGTTGCTGAGCTTGCAGCTGTAAGACCATTGTTGTATTAGGTCAATTAATGGACCATTAGTGAATTGCAAAGCTATGGGTTTGGTCTTGGTGATGTTATGCTGTGCAAGCATACAACGTAGAAGATTGAATGGCTAAGGAACCTGAGGAGTTCATGGAGTGAGCTAGGATTACCATGGTTTTGGGGCGGCTCAGTTTCAATCCCGACAAATGCTCCTCCAATGGTTAAACAGAGATATTGGGAGAAGGTAGGCTCCAGTATTCAAGAGGGCCGCTGCAGAGGAACACTGTCTAGATGTTTTGTAATGCACAAAGCAGTACTTCAGGCTGAGGAGTTCTTGGATTATATTAGACCAATACGCGCCCGCACCCTGTTCCTGCAGTTTAGGTACAGTACCCTCCAAATTGAGGACCTTCACTGCACGCTGGGCTTCCCCTATAGATGGCACTAAGAGCTGCAAGTTCTGCATCAGCACTGATGAAACAGACGAACACCTACTTTTCTTTTGCCCTAAATACGCTTTGCCTAGAAGTAGGTGGATCGCTCCTTTATACAGAAGTTTGGCAATCACAGATCGAGTCAACGCCCACAGAATCTGAAAGAGCGAATTCACTCCAGTGGTAATGGTTTCAGTTTCAAAATTTCTCTTTGCAGCTTGGGCCATTAGACAAAACGAATTACTGAAACTTTAATGGCTCTGGCCAGGAGGTTTTGAGTGCTACTGCAGAATGTTTCTTTTTGTAGCTTTTTAAAGTATTCCATTTTATGAATGTTGCTAAATCAGAACTTTTATTATCTATGTATTATATTTTAATGTTTTTAATTAATGTGTTTAAATGTTGAAGAGAAGGGATATTGTTTTTATTTGCTGTTTGGTGATGAAATAATGAATTTCGATCTGTCAATAAACTTTGAAACAACCCCAAAAAAAAAATGACAGTGTGATAGGTAGCAATGGTGAGACTATGGTATGTGATACAACTGTGATGGGTAGCAGAGATGAGACTGTGGTGAGTAATGTTACAGTGTTGAGTAGCAATGGTGAGACTGTGGTGAATGATGTGAGACTGCTAAGTCAATGGTCAGACCGTTGTTAGTGCTGTGACATTGTGATGGGTAGCAATGATGAGTGATGTGAGGTAAGAGTGCTATGGGTAACGATGGTGAGACTGCAGTTAGTGATGTGAGACTGTACTGAGTAGAGATGCTGAGACTGTTGAGTTATATGAGGGCATAATGGCTAGTGATGCTGAGACTTTGCTATGTGAAGTGAGTAAGATGGGTAGCAATGGTGAGTGATGTAATGTGAAAGAGGTAAGTAGTGGTGGTTAGCCATGTTGAGAAGGAGATTAGGGATGTCAGAGAGTGATGAGTAGAGATTGTGAGACTGTGGTTATGGATGTGAGAGTGTGCTGGGTAGCAGTGGAGCAACTGGTGAGGTAGATGAAAGTGTATTTGGTAGCAGTGGAAAGACTGGTCAGTGATCTGAGAATGTGATAGGTAGAGATGGCAAGTGATGTGAGTGAGGTAAGAGTGTGATGCTGTAAGAGTATTGATTCTCTTGTCAAAGACGAAGCACCATTTCTGGTTAGTTCAAGTACGTATTTATTGTAGTCTTCATGAAACAGAGACCCCATCCACCATGAACCACTTCCAACTACCTTCAAACTCCATGAGCCAACGTCCCTTGGCAACCACCCTCACTCCATGTTCCAAGCCTCATCACCTGGATACCACACACAGTATTCCAGATTAGATACAGAACACCACATCACCTCCCTTCCAATATTACATAAACAACTGAAAGATACAGAAACAAAGGAAATCAGTAACAAAAAAAAACAGAAACTTATCCAAAGTACTAAAATTACAGTTCTCAACAAACACAGTCTTGCAACCGGAGTGGAACTTTTATCAAACATTGAGGTCTAGCAACATTTCCTTGTGCAACACATGTTTTAGTTACATACTCTTGATGGAGCAGGGTTTCGCAAAAAGAAACCTGCTCGAATTAACTCCCCCATAATACTTATTAACAGTGTGCAGTGAAAACTAACACGCAAATCACATGAGCTACATGGGAAACCGCTTTGTGCATGCGTGCACTAATGTGAACTAATACATGAAAGAACTAGGCCGCATTTTACATTGCGTTTCAAAAGAACCGAGATTAATGCACGTTTAGGCCTCATTTCGCATCTTGCATCTTGCTTTGAAAACGATAATAAATAATGCCGCTTTGCATGAAGCTTATACTAAGAATATATTAACAGGGAATAGTGTAAAGGTGGGTGGTAAACAGTGAAGGATGCATTTCCATGTAATTAATGAATGTATGTGTTTATTTTGTCATAGTGAGCAGAATGGGGCTGTATTTTCTTAAATTAACCGGATAGATGAGGGGCTGAAAAATGAGCAAGAATGACCTGACAAAATCGACAGAATTGCTGAGCGCTGTGGATGATGAATATAAGTTCAAGGTTGATCAGCTCAGAGAACATTGTTTGCCTGCCAAAAGATGAGACTGGCCGTGGGATACAAGACTTCTTCCGCAGACGTGGCTGAGAAAATGTTGTGCGAAATTAATAAAATGTAGCAAGAGCAAAATTGTATAGACTGGTCAACCAACATGGAAGAGGTGTGGCGCAACGGCCAGGGTGCCTGACTCTGGACCATGGGGTTCACGGTTTGATCGCCGGCGGCAGGTTAGCCCAGCACCATGTGACTGTGGGCAATAGCTCGCTTAATCTTTCCGACGGCCCCCGTGCCGGGACACCTCTCCGGAGGTAGCTGTGCGCTTTACAAATGCTGGTATTTCATTTCATTTATTTCAACATGTAATGCGAAAGGAGGTAAAACAATGGGCATGAAGAATTTTGACTGAGATCACGGTGGTGGGATACACCACCTCCCCAAGCATCCAATGAGCAGTCGAATTCTCTGCAATGTTTCAATTAATGTGGGTTGGACATGTAGGTTTTAGGGTATAACTGTGATGCCTTAGGGGGTGTGTTTAGTGCATAGCGGCAGCAAGAGATTGAGAGGGGAGATGCGTCGCAGTCTGTCGGTTTGCAGAGAGGCCTAGCTGTTTCCTGTCCTTGTCCTGTCCTGTTCCTGAAATCTTTGTTTCCTGATTCTATTTCAGGAGAACCCCACTACTCCCTTGGCCAGGGGGGTGGTATTTCATTGATCTTTGGGTTTGTATTATCTTCAGACTCATAATTTGCATAATTATTTGCAAATGTAATTTTGTCTCTGAAACTTATGTCTCTTCATCTATCCACTCCGTCATAAGTATATTGTTTCGCATTATTTTGCTGAAACTTATGTCTCTTCATCTATCCACTCCATCATAAGTATATTGTTTCGCATTATTTTGCTGAAACTTATGTCTCTTCATCTATCCACTCCGTCATAAGTATATTGTTTCGCATTATTTTGCTGAAACTTATGTCTCTCCTTCTATCCACTCCTTCATATGCATATCGTACATGGATGATGAGTTTGACACTGTTTGCAATTTGTTAATTGATTTTCTCTCCTTTTGTGGGATTCATTGTTTGCATTGCAACCTGTATGCAATGAGCATTTATCCATTACATTTATCTGAGATAAACTTTATTAATCTTACCGAGAGTCTGTGATTATTTAGCTGGTTAAATAGTTAGTTAGTTCTATTATTACCATCAACTGCTCAACTAATTGGTCCGTCGACCGAGAGGAAAGAGAGTTGATATATAGGTCTAGATATGTATTTAGAAATATTAAACGTGAATTTGTGAAGGAAATAATATTTCACGACATTCAAACTTGACCTTCCAGCGCAACAGGGAATTGTGAGTTGGGTGAATGTGTATGGGCCGTTTGTATGAAATATTGATGAGTATCGATCCCTGATAAAGCGTAGCGCTGGATCAGGTTTTCAGGTAGCAGAGGACGGTTTAATTATTGATTAGTTTGGTAATAATTATTGATTAAACAAGAAAAGTTAGTGTCCTGTTCTATGTTGTCTAGAAGTACAGGTACTGAGGTACCTGAGGAATCCCGGGATGGAAATTTAGCCTGAAGTAGGCAGAAGAAGAGTGTGGATAAGATATCACACTGCAGAAGTACTTTGGGCCATATTATCAAGAACGGGCGATAACATATCGCCGCTTTATCTGCAGGAAACTGCCGCTAAAGCGGCGATAAGGGGCTTGATAATATGCTCTATAGAATTCCAATAGAAGCCCAGGTTTGATGTCCTTCACACCAGAACCTGGGCTTCTATTGGAATTCTACAGGGCATATTATCAAGCCCCTTATCGCCGCTTTAGCAGCAGTTTCCTGCCGCTAAAGCGGCGATAATGTTATCGCCCGTTCTTGATAATATGGGCCACTGTCTGTTGTTATAATACTGTACGGCAGAAGGCTGTAGGTGTTATATTTAGGGAAAATTTTGTATATGAGTAGAATGTCTGAAAATAGCGAAGGGTCCACTTCCGAAACTCTGGCCTTTTCCCCAGAGGAGTACCAAGACCTCTTTTTCACCAAAAAGTCCTCTTGCGAAACTTTGGCCTTATCCCTAGAGGAGTACCAAGTCCACCTGTAGCTTGTTTGGGTGTAAAATAACGCTGGTCGTTGTTTTACTGGAAGTGAAAGAATTTCTCGTTTTGAAGTGAAGAACTATCTCTTTATTTAGAGGAACAGACAAGGTAGCATTGTTTTGTGTTGTTACTAACAAGAATTTTGATTAAGAAAACTTAGAAATACATCACCGTATTATTTTGTAAAGGGAGGGTCAGTAGAAGGAGCAATACTGATGTCATAAAAAGGCCGTGCTGGCATTGGTCAGGCAGCGAACGTGAAGTAAGCTCTGATTGGCCGGTTGGTGTGAGCCGTGCTGGTATTGTTTGAGATAGCAGATATGTAGAGAGCTGTAATTGGACGGTTGGTGTGAGTTGCGCTGGTATTGGACAAGAACTGACAAATAGAATAAGTAGAATTACGGAAAGGTTTCCTTGTTGTTTTAATTGAGAGACATTAGAGTAAAGGGTCAGAAAAATGAAGCTGCTTATGAAAATAAAGAATTTCTTTAAAAAGGACAAACCAGTAGTGACTAGAGATGGAATTCCTATTCCACCGCCGAGAACGCCTGCTTCCTATATGATGTTAGAGCGAGGATACCACACGCGTACTTGGTTAGAGAATTGGGTGGAATACACAAAGGATGATGGTGTTATAGCTTTCCCACAGCATGGTTCATTTAATGTAAGGATTCTGCAGAATTTGAGAAATCTAATGAATTCATTAGAGCCAATTCCCAGACCTACCCAGTATGAAGCGCTAGAGGAATGGGAAGTAGAAGCATTCGAAAGAGAGAAATATCGAGGTGGTGGGAGATATAGAAATTTAATGACTAGATATCCTTTTGAGAGAAGAGAAGATACAATGAAAAGATGGAGGAGAGCTGTGGTAACTGAGGGTTATACCCAGTTTTAGTTGCTGAAGATCAGACAGGAGGCAAGTGTAAGGAGAAAAAGAAAAATATAGAAACTTCAAGTTTAAGACAGGACCCGAACGAATCTGATGATGAGTTGTTAGAAGACATTATGACCAAAAGATCTCCTCCATTCAGTTGAGGTGACTCCGAGTGCACCATTAATGGGAACTCCATTAACTCCACAGATTGTGGACATGGCTAGAATAGTGCGAGAAAAAGAATTGGACATATTAAATAAGGCAGGAGTAGAGCAGATCCAGAAAATAAATCAGTTGAGTCTAAATACAGAAGCCTTGATGGTACCGGTAACAATTGGTCCCGTAGTTCCATTGTATGGAGAAAAACAGACTATATCAAAAGTACATACATTAGCAGTTCCAAGGAGTAGCGACAGGAGTGGAATGGTGACAGTAGTAGATGAGGATGGATAGGCTGACACGAATATTACATTGTTAGATCTTCCGGTTTGTGAGATGATAACAGAAACCCCTAGAAGAGGTATACAAATAGATCCAAGGAGAATAGGGACAAACGTCATTCCAACGACAGGGAGTTCAGCATGTCCTTCACCAGAGGAATTGAATGATTGGATAAAGGGAATGGAAAAGCAAAAACCTCAACCACAGAGTATAAATGTGAGCCAATTGAAAGTGGATTTGGAAGAGATGATTATTGGTACGATAAGTCCGGATAGATTAGAGACTTACCGAGATGAAGAGCTGTTGTTTTTGTGTAAAAGTATCACTTGGAGAGCGAGGAATCTTCATGAGAAAATAGTAGAGGCTGATAGTGAATATGGAATAGATATAGAGAAGTCAAAGGTGCTACAGAAATCGTACAGATTGGCCTTTACCAAAAAGGATTTGGAGAGTTTGAATGAGTCTGTAAAAAGATTACAGATAAAAGAGTTGATGAACATTCTGAAAAAATGGGGAGATGTAGAACGGTGGAAAGGTAGATGGACGAAAAAGAAAGAAGAGGCAGCTGGCAAAGGAATGTCAATGTTTTCGTTAAGAGAGACAGAACAAGTTGAAAGGGCGTGTCCGATGAGAGAAGTCCCAGGTGGTGGATATGTGCACGTTCCCTGGACAAGACAGGATATATTGTCCTCTACGAATGATTTTTCTAGATTAAGAGAGAAACCAGTTGAGTGGTACAAACAGGTAGAGAGGTTTGTGAAAGTTTCAAAGGTTTTGTTAAAAGATTTAGATGGTTTGTTTGAGATTGTCGTACCAGCTGATTTGTGGACAGAATGTAAAATTACTGTCGATTGGCCAAAAGAAGAATATCCTAAAGACCCTAAAACAGGTGCACCATCTGATGAGGTGATGAGAAAGTATAATCAGGTAATCACCTTTTTGAAAGGAAACATTTCTCCAAAGGAAACAGATTGGGTTAAGATAGACAGGACGACCCAAGAACCGAAAGAGTCAGTACATGCCTATTATGAAAGGCTGTTGCAGGTATTTAAACAGTATAGCGGATTTGAGAATATTGGAGACAAAGAAATGGGACATTTTGTGTACCGTTTTGTGTTTGGTGTGAAACTGGAGATTAGTAATATGATTCAACAGTACTTGATTTGTTGGCAGAGCAAAACCATTGACAACATTTTGAGGTATGCGAAGTATTGTAGTGATGACATTGAATCAAGACATAAAAAATTAAAGGAGAAAATGATGTGGGCACGAGTGAAAGTAGCAGAGCAGCAAGAAGTAAACAATGGTTCTCAAACAGGTAATCAAATGAATGGTCAGAATCAAATTGGTCAGGTATACAGTGGAGGTAGAGGTAGAGGTAAATTGAGCAAAGAAGAAGCTAAGAAGAAATTTCCTTGTCATGCATGCGGAAAGTATGGACATTGGAAGAATGAGTGTAGATCTGTTCAAAAGAATAATGGGGTAAATCAAAATGATGCAGAATGAGGTGGGTGTGAATCAACAGCAGCAGCAGCAGGTAGTTGCTCCACAGTTACAGGTGCCACAAGCTCCTATGCCCAATAATGTGAATGCTCAAGTGCAGAGGTGCAGTGCGAACACTGGATTTCACGGAGGTAATCAATTTGGTAAGAATCAAAGTGTGCGAATGGTTCCGCAATACTGGTTGCAGTGCAATGGAATTGATTCAGACTCATCTCAATGACGGTGCCTGAGGGGGGAGGAAGAGTGCGTACTTGGTGCATCCTTGGCGGTAGATCAGTCAGGTCCATTTGTTGACGGAAAGGTGGAAGGTGATGATATTACATTCCTGGTGGACACTGGTGCTACCCGTTCTACTGTGAGAGTAGCAGAAATTCCGAACCTACCCCTCTCGGGAGAAACTATCCAAGTTGTAGGAGTCTCAAACAAGCATATTAGAACGCCAGTCACAAATCCAATAGAAGTTCATGTTGGACGTTTCAGAGACTTGCATCGTTTCATGGTATGTGACTCGAGTCCAGTAAATCTCTTGGGAAGGGATTTATTGTGTAAAATGAATTGTACCATCTATTGTACGCCAGATGGTATTGCGTTTCAGACACCTGATGAGGATGTCAAATTCGAGATGATGTTAGCGAAGCAAGGGACAGAAGTGGATGAGTTGTTTTCACTTCTCACAGAAGAGAGTTTGCCTGAAGAATTAAAAAGTGCAGTAAGGACGGATGTATGGGATTTTACAGGAAAGGAGATTGGCCTAATGTCAAATGTAGATCCGATTCAGATTATGGTGAAAGAGAGTGCCATATATCCAAACACTCCTCAGTACAAAATGAGTCCGGAAGTAATTGCAATAGTCACTCCTGTGATTGACCAAATGGTTGAACAGGGAATTCTGAAAGAAATAATGAGTAGTCCTTGTAATTCACCTATTATAGGAATTAAAAAGCCTAGTGGAAAATATACAATAGTGCAGGATTTAAGAAAAATTTATAAAATTGTAGTACCCTGTTGTCCAGTAGTGCCGAATCCAGCAGTAATCCTTTACTAAATCCCACGTGATTCTGAATGGTACACAGTGATTGATCTGTGCCAAGCATTTTTCTCGATTCCTTTACATCTGGAAAGCCAGTATTTGTTTGCATTCCAGTTCGGAGACCGTGTTTTGGCATGGTGCCGAGTTCCTCAAGGGTACACAGAGAGTCCTTCAATTTTTAATCAGATCCTGAAAAGATGTTTGGAGACTTTAGTCATACCAGGAAATTCAGTTTTGGTTCAGTATATTGATGACCTATTGGTGGCATCAAAAACACGAGAGGCATGTGTGACAGATACCATTGCCTTACTGAACCATTTAGCAGAAGGAGGACACAAAGTGTCACCAGCAAAATTGCAATTTTGTAAACAGGAAGTCCAGTACCTAGGACACAAAATAGAAAAAGGAGTCAGAAAGGTGACACCAGAAAGAATTAGTGTAATTAAACAAATGAGTTCACCAAAAACTCAGTGGGTTCTCACTGATTGCAAAACCTCTACAGAGGTTGACACGAAAAGATGTGAAAGATCTGATTGTGTTGGATGATGAAAGTATGGAAGCTTTAACTAAATTGCAAAACAGTCTTTGTCGAGCACCTGCATTGGGAATGCCAGATTATGCAAAGGATTTTGCATTGTACTGTTGTGAAAGAGATGGGTGTGCACTTTCAGTTTTAACTCAAAAACATGGAATGGCACGACGTCCCGGAGCATATTTTTCTGCTACTTTGTATTCAGTGGCCGCAGCGTTGCCAGGCTGTTTAAAAGCAGTAGCAGCTACTTGTGTGAGTCTGGAACAGAGTGAAGCAATTGTGATGGGACATCCAGTCAAGGTGTATGTGCCACATTCAGTTGAGTTCCTTTTGACATGTACAAGGACACAGTATATGACCTCTAGTCGGCTGACTAAGTACGAAAGAGTGATCTTAGGTGCTGAAAATGTGACTGTGGTAAGATGCACAACCGTAAATCTGGCAACCCTGTTGCCGAATACATATTGTGAGGAAGTAAGAGAAGAGGCGGATCATGATTGTTTGGATGTGACAGAGTTGTGCACGACACCCAGGCCCGATATTGAGGACGTACCATTAGAAGAACCAGATTGTGAGGTGTTTGTTGATGGATCATGTTTAAGAAATGAGAAAGGAGAATTGTGTTTTACCTATGCTGTTTGCACTATAGCGGGAGTTCTAGAAGCATCCTGTTTAAAAGGGGTAAACTCCACACAAATTGCTGAATTGATAGCTCTGATTAGAGCGTGCAAAATTTCCAAAAGCCTGAGGGTGACCATATTTACCGATAGTCAATATGGTTTTGGGGTTGTCCACGATTTTAGACAGCTATGGATACAAAGGGGATTTCTGACTTCTTCAGGTTCTCCTATAAGAAACAGCAACATTGTAAACGATTTATTGGATACTTTACAATTGCCCAAAAGGATTGCAGTGGTCAAATGTTCCGCACATAAATCAGGAGATGATTATGTGACCAAGGGCAACAGTTACGCGGATCAAGTAGCGCGTTTCTGTGCACGAAATTTAATTGCTCTAAACAGAGGGATGGAAAAGGAAAATACCAATTGCCATCTTATGTTTTCTTCTTCATTTGAAACTTGGGACGAAATTAGACAGCTACAGGAAGAAGTAAGTGATGAGGAAAAGGGAATTTGGATAAATTCAGGCTGCAGGAAGAGAGCAGAGGACGAAGTGTGGGTCTATATAGAAGAAAGACCAGTCATGCCAGACAGTTTACTATCCCAAATGGCAAGGGTATACCATGGAATTGCACATGTTGGAATAGATGCTATGATCAGGCTCTTCAAGCAATCATGGTATAACCCAAAGTTCAGGGCCATTGCAGAGAGTCTCTGCCAGAGGTGTGTCACCTGTCAGCAGCACAATCCAGGCAGAAAGACAGTTGTTAGTTGGGGACGAATTGGAAAGGCAGCAGGACCATTCACCCAACTCCAATTGGATTTTATAGAGCTCCCCCCGTGCAATGGGCTGAAATATGTGTTGGTTGTTGTCTGTTTGTTTTCTCGCTGGGTGGAAGCCTATCCAACGAGAAGGAATGACAGTTTAACAGTCGCGAAGCTACTTCTAAGAGAACTGATACCTAGATTCGGATTTCCATTTTAACAATGAGATAATTCGGATGATTTGTGCAGCATTACAGATTGAGCAGAAGCAGCATTGTGCCTATCGACCCGAAGCATCTGGAGTGGTTGAGCAGATAAATGGCACCATAAAATCTAGATTAGGAAAGGTGTGTGCATCCACGACATTGACATGGCCTGATGCTTTACCTAATGTATTGATGAGTCTTAGAAGCATTCCTAACAAAAAGACGGGATTGAGTCCTCACGAGATTCTAATGGGAAGAGCAATGAGACAAGCATTTATACCAGCGAACAAACTGATGAATATATCTGATGATCTAGTGCTTGACTATTGCAGAGGATTTGCTGATCTGGTGCATTCTGTGTCTCACCAGGTTGGAGAAAATGCCACTACGACACAGCCGAATCAAGCTCACGATCTGAGTCCTGGAGAGTGGGTTCTCGTGAAGAAACACGTGAGGAAATCGTGTTTAGAACCCAGGTGGAATGGACCTTACCAGGTGATTCTGGTGACGACGACAGCAGTAAAGGGTGGTGGCTTGCCAAATTGGATCCATGCGAGCCATACCAGATGAGTCCCAAGTCCACTTAAAAGACAAGAAGAGCAGCAACTGGTAAACCAAAGCCAAAGACCAAAGGCTGAAGTGTGTGAAGCTGAAGAATCTAGAGTAACAGATTCTGAAGAACAAACAGATGACGAACAGCCAAGCACAAGTCAAGTAGAGTGGGCACCAGTTACTGGGTCTCATGAGACTGCTGTAGAACCAGAAGAAAGGGAAGTTACTGAAAGTCAAGAAGAAGAACAGATAGAAGAAAGGCCAAATAAAAGAACCTATGAACCAGACGACGAAGGTGAAAAAGTAGTTCAAACTAAAAGACCGAGAAAAGGTGACAATTGGCCAAGTGGAGTGAAAAGACTGAAATACACTCTTGTGAGGAGAAAGACAAAAAGAAGACCAGAGCAAATTAATGAGGTCTCAAGTCAAGCAGAACAAGAAGAGTCAGGAGAAGATTTAGTACAAAAGACAAGGAGAGTAAGAATTCCAAGCAAGAAATACACAGCACCGGAATGGACGTACGTGATCTTGGAAGAAATTGAAAGCTCAGATCCAAGTGAAGAAAAAGACGGTATAGGCACTGAGCAAGTGGATGAAAGCAAATTCAAACCACCTTAATAGAACTGTGAAAAATTAAGGTGAAACCTTGACAGACGAAAAAAAAGAAATAAAAGAAAGGGGTAAAAGAAGAAAGCCTTGAATGGTAGGATTACACTACTTTTCAGATTTCTTCTTTTTTTGTTGTTGTAAATTTAGAGTTATTTATAGATTTAGATTTTTATATAAAAATGGTCGAAGCAAAAGTGACTGAACATCCAAAATCTAGCCTAAAACGTAGATGTATTAAAGCTTGCTTATGTAGTGTCTTTTTACTGACATTTATGTGGATATTATTAACTGTCATTGTACCTATTCTAATGGTAACTCATAATGGAAACAATACTAATGATGTAATAAGCGAAAGAGTGATTGATGTTACTAAAGAAACCCTAATACTAACATAAAACAGATAGATGGAAGTATTTTCCATCATGATAAATCAATTAGTGATTTCTCGTTAAATGTTTTTACAAAATTATTGTACGAGTATGTTAATACGATGAATGTGAGTGATTGTTATGTGTGCATGCAATTGCCTTTCTCTGTCTCAGAGGGGGTGACCTATCATCACCTACCTTTAACATATGGTGTGTCTTGCAGTGTTTTAACTAGCCTATTCTACGTGACGGGGAAGCTGGAGTATCATTATTCCAATATAGATTTAGTATTTTCAGAGATACCTATTATAAAGGAACTAAACAAGGTTTTAAGTAGTAAAAATGCACGTTATATGAGAGAATTCTTCCATATTACTAAGACACTAGATATAGTATATGCTTACAAAAACAATCTAACATGTAGTTTGCGGGTTGAAGAAAAAGTGTTCATAGATATGGTAGAATATAGAAGAGAAAGTTTCCAAAGGAAAGCTGCTGAACAGAAGTCACAGGTACCACCATGGGCGTTTAGAGAAGCAAATTATGATAAAGGCAAGATATATGCTGCAATGTCCCTGGACTGGTATAAAAAGGAGAAAATCTGCTTGCTTAGAATGAAAACTAACTATAATAATTATTTCATTGGTTCTAGTGAATGTGAGCATACTTACCAAATTAATGGAGGTTGGGGATTGAAGGGTGGAACTGATCCTGTTTTCCCAGGAGTCTATTATGTGTGTGGTAAGAAAGCCTATTACAGGTTACCTGCACATTGGTATGGTAGTTGTTATTTTGCAATTGTTTTCCCAAAGGTCTACCATGTAGACAAAAGTAATAACAGAATCAATGAAATAAAACAAGGACTAATACGTAAGTAGAGAGCTAGTTTCTCAGAAATAGTAGGTGATATTTTTGGTGCACTTATACCATCAGTTGGAGTCGTTCTGAATTCGCATAAAATTCGAAAATTGTCCACAGTGGTTGATCGTTTATCAACAGATACTGCTGGTGGCTTCTTAATGATTGACACCGAAATCAGTGGTTTTGCAAAATCGACTTGCCCTTGATATCTTATTAGCAAAAGAGGGTGGAGCCTGTGTCATGTTGAAAATTCAACACTGCTGTACTTATATCCCTGACAAAAGTAAAGATATTGAGGGATATATTAAGAATATTATGAAATTACATGAGACTTGACCCAACTGGAGGTTGACGGTGTCTGGGAGAGACTTGGTAAAAGTTTCTCTTCTATAGGTAAATGGTTTACTACCTTTGGAAGTAGTTTATTAGGAAAAATAATAATGTCAATGATTTCAGTAGCTGGAGTAGTCTTAGTGATAATAACGATATATAAATGTTGTAAGTGTCAATGTGGAAGGAAAGAGATGACAGAATCAAACAACAAACGAAAAGCACGGAAGAGAAAAAGAGATGAGATAGAACTAGAAGATATGAAAGGAGATTACTATGACGAAATGAAGGAGTTAGATGAAAAGATGATGAAAAGAGAAAAGAATACTGATCTTTAGATAGATAAAGATGGCACTTGGTATGGTGGGTATTTTATGATGGCTCCAGGAAGCCACCAGAGGGGGATTGATGGAGCAGGGTTTCGCAAAAAGAAACCTGCTCAAATTAACTCCCCCATAATACTTATTAACAGTGTGCAGTGAAAACTAACACGCAAATCACATGAGCTACATGGGAAACCGCTTTGCGCATGCGTGCACTAATGTGAACTAATACATTACACTGCGTTTCAAAAGAACCGAGATTAATGCACGTTTAGGCCGCATTTCGCATCTTGCATCTTGCTTTGAAAACGATAATAAATAATGCCGCTTTGCATGAAGCTTATGCTAAGAATATATTAACAGGGAATAGTGTAAAGGTGGGTGGTAAATAGTGAAGGATGCATTTCCATGTAATTAATGAATGTATGTGTTTATTTTGTCATAGTGAGCCGAATGGGCCTGTATTTTCTTAAATTAACCGGATAGATGAGGTGCTGAAAAATTAGCAAGAACGACCTGACAAAACCGACAGAAATGCTGAGCGCTGCGGATGATAAATATAAGTTCAAGGTTGATCAGCTCAGAGAACATTGTTTGCCTGCCAAAAGAAGAGACTGGCAGTGGGATACAAGACTTCTTCCGCAGACGTGGCTGAGAAACTTTTGTGCGAAATTAATGAAATGTAGCAAGAACAAAATTGTATAGACTGGTCAAACAACATGTAAAGGGAAAGGGGGTAGAATAATGGGCATTAAAAGTTTTTAATGAAATCACGGTGGTGTGATACACCACCTCCCCAAGCATCCAATGAGCAGTCGAATTCTGTGCAATGTTTCAATTAATGTGGGTTGGACATGTAGGTTTTAGGGTATAACTGCGGTGCCTTTGGGGGTGTGGTTAGTGCGTAGCGGCAGCAAGAGATTGAGAGGGGAGATGCGTTGCAGTCCGTCGGTTTGCAGAGAGGCCTAGCTGTTTCCTGTCCTTGTCCTGTCCTGTTCCTGAAATCTTTATTTCCTGATTCTATTGCAGGAGACACCCACTACTCCCTTGGCCAGGGGGTGGTATTTCATTGATCTTTGGGTTTGTATTATCTTTCTGACTCGTAATTTGCATAATTATTTGCAAATGTAATTTTGTCTCTGAAACTTATGTCTCTTCATCTATCCACTCCGTCATAAGTATATTGTTTCGCATTATTTTGCTGAAACTTATGTCTCTTCATCTATCCACTCCGTCATAAATATATTGTTTCGCATTATTTTGCTGAAACTTATATCTCTCCTTCTATCCACTCCTTCATATGCATATCGTACATGGATGATGAGTATGACACTGTTTGCAATTGGTTAATTGATTTTCTCTCCTTTTGTGGGATTCATTGTTTGCATTGCAACCTGTATGCGATGAGCATTTATCATTTACATTTATCTGAGATAAACTTTATTAATCTTACCGAGAGTCTGTGATTATTTAACTAGTTAGATAGTTAGTTAGTTCTATTATTACCATCAACTACTCAACTAATTGGTCCGTCGACCGAGAGGAAAGAGAGTTGATATATAGTTCTAGTTATGTATTTAGAAATATTAAACGTGAATTTGTGAAGGAAATAATTTTACACGACATTCAAACTTGACCTTCCAGCGCCACAGGGATTTGTGAGTTGGGTGAATGTGTATGGGCCGTTTGTATGAAATATTGATGAGTATCGATCCCTGATAAAGTGTAGCGCTGGATCACTCTCTATCGGGTTCGCATTTGACCACCCTATTCAAGTTCCACACCCTGTGGTCATCAGTTTTAATTGCATTTTTGAACACCTTGATAACTCTGAACTGTTCACTGAACTTGGAATTTTTACCACCCTTCCGAAGAGACCTGATCTTCACCCAATCACCTATATTCCCAACAGTGCTCTTCACAGCCCTTCTCTCATCAAACCACCTTTTCCTCTTATCCATATTCACTCTCTCCCTTGTCCTCCACCCTTCTGTGCTACCAACACCACTTATCAACAACAGACCTTTTGACAGCGACCTAAGATGGAGTCACATCAGTATTCGCAACCCTTTTTTTGAACATCCGAAAGGGAGACATCCCTGTTGATGAATGTGGTGTAAATCTGTACTCACGTACCTTCTTTCTCATAGCCACTTCCCAATTCAAACCTGTTGCAACAGCCTGTTGCAAAGTCTCCTTAAGCACTTTCACAAACCTCTCAACCACTCCATTGCTTTCTGGATGGAACAATGCCGCCCTCTTGTGCTTGATCCCTCTACTAAGCAAAAACTCCTCAACCACACCCAAAGTAAACTGTACACCATTGTCCAAGAGTAGGGACAAAGGAAAACCATCCCTCTCAAAGAGATATTCCAAGAAGTAAATAACTGCACCAGAATCAATTCAATTAAGCACCTTGATCTCTGGCCACCGTTAGAACATATCCAGACACACCAACACATAACGGTCCTGAGATCTCAACCTCACTGGGCCCAAAATATCAATAACAATGTCTGACCGCGGGCCACTGGCCTGTTCCCACACCACCATCGACTGCGTCCTACACTTAAAAATTCTGTCTCTGCACAAACACTCTGCACAACTCCTAACCTTCGTCTCTATGCACACATCCATGGCAGGCCACCAATATGTTTCTCTAATTCTCTCCTTCGTTTTAACAATTCCCACATGATTGGCTGAGCACTCCTCAACAACCATTCTCGTAGATTGTAAGGTGGAACCAACTTGCTGCCTCTCATCTGAAGACCATCCACCACAGCTAACTCTCGTCTAACTTGCTGATACCCTTTCAAATTATCTGGCGTGAGCGTCTCTATAACGCAGGCGCACTGAGGTTACCAAACCCTCAGCTTTACTGGGAATTACAACAGATGCTTCAAATGGGTCTTCATGTCCTGGGAACACCTAAGACACATGCCAAAAGCCTTTTGCCAGTTCCACCGGGCTCTGGAAACTCCTTTGTACCTCTCCTTCAGTCTGCACTGCTCTGCTCCTTCAGTCCGCTCCGACGTGGTGCGAGCTGATCTTCAAGTGAGCAGGTAATGCTGCTGACTTCCGCTTACCTAATGACATTTCAAAACACAGACATTAGGCTCCACTGTAGCTTGTGATGAGGTCTCTGTCACAGTCTGGTCAGCCTTCACCAGGGCACGTAGGTCATACTTCCGTTCGTCACCAAATGTAAGAGTGTTGATTCTCTTGTCAAAGAAGAAGCACCCTTCCTGGTTGATTCAAGTACGTATCTACTGTAGTCTTCATGAAACAGAGACCCCATCCACCATGAACCACTTCCAACTGCCGTCAAACTCCACGAGCTAACCTCCCTAGACAACCACCCACATTCCATGTTCCAAGCATCATCACCTGGATACCACGCACAGTATTCCAGATTAAATACAGAACACCACAGATGCGTAGAAATAATGGTGATAGTAATGGAAGAATGTTTAATCTACAACCAGTGATGAATATTCAGAGAAACATAAGTGAATTAGCTAAATTGGGGTTAATTAAACAATGCAGGTCACAAAATTCAGAAACCAAGAACAAAGTTTTAAAATTGTCTTTGAACAATTAATTAATTCCTAAAATGACTGGTTAACTGGGAGTTACAATTAGATCAAAAGTTATTTGTAATGTATGTTTGAAAATCGTACTTTGGACTTCTTGGGTTGGTCTCTTAACTGGTTCTGAAGATAAGGGTGCACCATTCACTGCCTTTACTATTACTGGACACTCCATGATGGTTGGAATATTATGCATTATGGGTCAATTAATGTCCTTACAAGCTCCCAAGCTTCACAGTCTAGGAAAACAGAAATGGAGAATTTAGGGGTATATTTATAAGCCCCTATCGCCACCACAGCGTCACTTTTAGTGAAGCTGTGGTGCTGATAGGGGCGTCTCCTTATTTACAAGGCAGCGTTAAGCCACTTAACGTGGCTTAGCACTGCCTTGTAAATAAGGCACCCTTTCACGCTGTGCTTAGCGTGTAAGGGGAGGGCAATGGGTGTTGCGGTGGGAGTTCCACCGCAACACCCATTGATTTTGATGCTGCCTCCTATTTACAAGGGTGGTGTTAATAGTAGGCTGTGTCAAAATTAAGAGCAGGGAAAACCTGGTCTTAAACAGGCAAAACGAGGAGAAACGCTTGATTTCTCCTCATTTAGATTGTTACGATGGGCATATTTACAACGAAGTGGCGGAGCGCAGCGTTAGCCACCTTGGCTTAATGCCGCGCTCCGCCACTTCAGAAACACAGGGCTGCACCATATTTACAACAATATGGTGCAGCCCTGTGTCTCCCCTTGCGCTGGCGCTATATTTAGCAGCCTAGAGCCAACGCAGGCACCCTTGCACCATAGTGCAAGGGTGTCTGCATTGAGGGGAAGATTGTTTATGTGCAGGAAGGTCTTTAAATGGCGTTTTGTAACTTTTATGTGTGCTGCTTAATGCAGCACACATAGACGTTGCAAAACGTCTTTTTTTTTTTGATTGTTTATGCGCAGAAAGGGGGGCCTTCCTGCACATAAACAATCAATGGCGTTTTGCTGTTTCTATGTGTGCTGCACAATGCAGCACACATAGAAACAGCAAAAAAGAGGAAAAATAAAGCATCTCCTCATTTCGCCTGTTTAAGACCAGGGGGCATATTTACGAGAGAAGTGGTGGAGCGTGGCGCTAGCCTCTTTGGCTTAATGCCACGCTCCGCCATTTCTGAAATGCATGGCTGCACCGTATTTACAAGAATACGGTGCAGCCCTGTGTTTCCCCCTGCGCTGGCACTATTTTAACTGCCTAGCGCCAACGCAGGGGAATGATTGTTTATGTGCCGGAAGGTGTCCCTTCCTGCACATAAACAATCAGTAATGGTGCTTTGTAACTTCTGTGTGGCTGCTTAATGCAGCACACATAGAAGCTGCAAAACTTCATTTTTTTCAATGATTGTTTATGTGCAGGAAGGGACATCTTCCTGCACATAAATAATCAATGGCTTTTTGTTGTTTTTATGTGTGCTGCACAATGCAGCACATATGGAAACAGCAAAATCGAGGAGAAATACAGCATTTCTCCTCGCTTTGCCTGTTTAATACCAGGTTTTCCCTGGTCTTAAATTTGGCGCTGCCTCCTATTTACGCCACCCTTGTAAATAGGGGGCAGCGTCAGAATCAATGGGTGTTGTGGTGGAAGTGGCTTAACGGTGCCTTGTCACCACCACACTAAATGTGACGTTGTGGTGGTGATAGGGGCTTGTAAATATACCCCTAATAAACCCCTATGTGTGCTGCGTTGTACAGCACACATAGAAACAGCAAAATGCCATTGACTGTTTATGTGCAGGAAGGTCCCCTTTCCTGCACATAAACAATCCAAAAAAAAAGATGTTTTGCAACTTCTATTTGTGCTGCATTAAGCAGCACACATAAAAGTTACAAAACGCCATATAAAGATTGTTCTTCCCCTCAACGCAGGCACCCTTGCACTATGGTGCAAGGGTGCCTGCGTTGGCGCTAGGTTGCTAAATTTAGCACCAGTGCAGGGGGAAATGCAGGGCTGCACCATATTGTTGCAAATATGGTGCAGCCCTGCGTTTTTGAAGTGGCGGAGTGTGGCATTAAACCAAGGAGGCTAACGCTGTGCTCCGCCACTTTGTTGTAAATATGCCCCTTAGTCTGTTCAAAAGGTAAGATGCCCTGAAAAAGAATAAATCCAGGAGTCAATGTTAATTGCTTGATTTGGGTGCAAGATATAGACGACTCGCCAATTTCCCGTCTTTAGTGTTATTTATCTCATCTTTGAGGCCTTTCCTAAAAATCATGAACAATGTATACTCAATCCAATCAGCATTCCGCGACATTGCCTTAAACTTAATTATGTAGGTTTGAAATCCATTAAGCCTTGGCAAATTTCTAGAAGTTCATCTTGATTGGAATATTGTTGAGCTCAGTAGCGGCCCGTGGTGGGAGTGCTGCCGGGCGGTGACGTGGGGCGGAGGAGGGGCTGGGTGGGTGGTAGTAAACTACGGAATTCGGCCGAATAGAGGTAAGTAAACATATAAATGAATAAAACGAATTTCATTGCGCGCGCTGCACCACTGATTGAGCTTGAGGATTAAACATTTTATTAAAGGCACTTAAGAAGGCTTTGCAGTTATCAAGCAATGGAGTTCCTTGGGTCACCCGGTAATTCGCTCAAACCAAATCATTCCAGGCCATGGTTTTGTTCACAAACCCTACCTTGGCACAGTCAGAAGCATAATTGTGTGGTTTGAAAGGGAAGAGCACTGAAGTGGATTTTCATCATGCCTCTGTTTATATAACCCATCCCAGGGGTGGTCCAGAGTAGCTTGCTGGAGTACTGTCGAAGAGGATATTAGAGAGACGTTATCAGTAGGTATTGCCTACACTTGAGCTGTTATTTACATCAGCTAGTAATTCTTGGGCCTGATCCATTCTCTCACATGGCTGATACTTCTTAGGCATCGCAATCTGTCAACCTCTGTTCCAGACGTTGTTGAAGTTATTGGTCTTCTCTTGGTTTTGAGGGAGGGCCCGAGGCTCTCATTGTGCTGATTCCATGTTCATGACAACACAGACTAGAGCTTAAACAGACAGAACAACAAAATGAAAAATGGTTCCTAGATATAAAACTTCAGAGAGAAAATAACCTCTGGTTTAGGCAGGAGTCTGGGTTACCAAGCAGAAACCTCAGCGGTAAATAAATAAACCGGGAAACTTAGGAGCTGATCGTAATGAGCAATCCTGGCTTCCATGAAATTATAAGGACACATTGTTATATAAAATCCAATTAAGAAAAAGTCTCTTTAGAATACAAACACGTCCCATGTGCTCACACAAGGGTGTGGTGCACACTTCAGCGGCATCAGGGCAGGGCACAGTTGAGCGGTGTCTGTCACAGACTGTTCATGGCTCACAACAGCTGTCGGAAAGACTGGTGTGTTCTGCACCCGCTGCACTGAGAACTGCAGCTTACAGGAGCCACCGATGACAAGGGAGTGCGGTGCTCGGAAACCTTACCCAGGTAAGCTCAAAGCCTCATATACAGTGTCATGCCAGCCCTGCTAAGTTTCTTAAAACCATGTATATTGGTGATGAGTGCCATAATGCATGCAGGTTATGTTAAAGACTTGTAGTCCTCGACTGTATAAACAAATCTTGAACTACATTTGAAATATGGCAACTATGTCACACAAATGGCAGAAGTTACTGTCTTCACAACTAAATAAAAAAATATATGACAATGGTTGGGAGGCTAAAATAGAGGGCTCAGATATTCTCATCTTGAATTTTGTTTTAAAATACTGCATCACTGGCACTGGTGCCCTGCCAAGCTACTCGCAGCCACACTTAGTCCCGACTCTCTTTGCTGGAGATGCCAAGAACCTGAATGTGATATTGTTCATATACTGTGGAAATGTCAAACAATTCATAGTTTTTTATTCCAGATTGAGAAATATTTGAAAGATTCCTCTCTCCCATAACCCTTTCCCTAACAGTTCGACTATCACTTTTACATTAAGTTTCAAACATACCCCCCATGTCCATACACACTGATAAATGGCTTTTCACAACCCTCGGCCTACTCAGAGTCAACATATTACGTTTTTGGAACACAGATGTACTTCCGATAATCCAATTCTGTCGTCTTAAAGATATGTATAAAGCGGCAGAATTCGAGAAAATGATTTATGAACTAAATGATAATTTACTACAAGTTGATTGTATTTGGGGTCCTTTTCTGGATCAATGACAATTTTGAAATTGGAACCCCATATGTATTTAGGATTATAATACATAGGACTTATAAACACATACGATCTTTTGTTCGCTTAATTGTTATTTTGCAAATTCATAGGATATGTAGAGATTATTGATATCAAATACATATGCTTGATTGTTGTTTGTTCTCCCCTTTTCTTACTTGGATTATCTTCACATGTATCATTTGTATTGTATGTACGAAGATGCTTACATGCTGAATAGACCCTGTATCTTTTTGAAATGACAATAAACAATAGGAGTAAAAAAAAAAAGAAAGGTGGTAACCCTACCTCTGCCCCAGTCAGTTCTGAACTGCCTCCCCCCTCTCAGAGTAGCAGTGCTCTGTGGAGGATGCTCTCACTGAGGAGGCCCCATCCACTCTTGTAAGGGGCCTGTCAGTCTCGAGTAAAAGAGAAACTCATTAGTTGTTATTTTGTTTCTCTTAACGTGTTATATTATGGTATCAGCTCACACTGCAGCTGCTTAAGAAGAACACACACAGCACAGGCAAGCTGAGGGGTCCCCCTTCATGTATAGAGGACTGGGGCCTCCCGCATCTGAGGGCTGCGAGAGGGTCCTTTACACCGCTGGTAAGGGCCACAATATGCAAAAAATCCCTAGATGCGTTTAGGTGTTGCCGCGCAGTCCAAATTTCTAATGCAATTTGTTCATCCTAAGTAAATTGTTGAATCTTGTAAAAAATCAGGCACAGTCAGAAAAAGAAAATACATTTTCACCCACCGCATACAAATAAACTAAAAACATGGTCTATGTTTAAACATGCACTGAGCTCGCTGAGTACTGAAAGGTAGTAAAAAAGGAGGGAGAGAAAAGGAATCCATACTTAGCGAGTCACAAGGATGAAAGCTCTTTATTATCTGGCCTCAATTAAAAGGGCGAAATAATCAGGCAACACCCCGATAGTTAGGAACCCAAATGACAAGCGATGCTTCTTTTAACACTTTCAGTGCGTGAAAACATACAAGAATGAAGCAAAGTTAATGTGTAAACAGCGCCAGTGAGCACCAACCTCACGTCCTACTAACATTCAAACTAGGCTGCTTCCTCATGGCCAAGGAAGGGAGATTGGGTGGCATGCTGATTTGATCATCTGACCATAGCAAGCAGTCCAGTTACCAGGTGAGGGCGTGCCGAAACAACAAAGAACAGGGATTGGCAATGCCAACAGGTCTGGCTTATAATTGAAAGTACCTCTTTAATCACCGATTATGTTAGGCACTGAATAAGCCATCACACATGTACTTTGTCTCTCGTCCTTGCACACTTACTTCTTTTCATCCACCCAGTGACTTATTGTTGCATTAACACACTTACCCATCCACAATTATACAAACATAAAAACAACCCAAGCATATGCATGATATATAAATTGAAATAAACTCGATGTGCAAACGCTTGCACTACAAAAAGAAAATTAATGAAAAGGGAAGTGGGTAGCAGTCTTGCAATGGAATTGCATATGGTGTATCATTGTTTGAAAGTACCAACTTAGCTGCCACAGTTTGAAGATGGCGTTGCCCAATTTAGAGTGGTAAAAACAAAGATATAGTATGTTAAGTTCCATTCCATGATAGCCGTTCAATAAGCATCACAGTGGGTGGCCATCTTCGAATGTTAACGTTTATAGTGATGTTGTTGCCAGCATGCAAATACATACATCGAGATGCATGAAAGTGTGTGGCAGGCAATCCAGGAATGAGCGTCTTGATGGAAACCCATCCCAAAATGGCAGACATGCATCATCACACATGCTTGTTGAGAAACTGCGTAATGCTGCATGCTAGTGCATGCGTTGTGACATACACATACTTATCGATGCATTGCGGCAATTTTATTATACTATTCAAACATGGCAAACAGCCATATTAGAACATTAAATTAAAATGTTAAAAAGAAAATGCAAAAACGGGCCCAGCAGCACCTGCCAGGCCATTTAAAAAAAAAAAAATATATATATATATTGTTCACCAATTTCCACATAGGTAGTTATGGAGCACTCATCGGCTTGCAAACTTCAATCTTTATTGCGGCAGCCGCGTTTCGGCGATGACACCTTTCTCAATGCCATATTGCATAACTTTTCCTTGCCCACTTTAAATTGGTCATGTCTTCGTGATATATTCTCACAAGGACAACCCCTTTTCTGCCCACGGGGACTGGGGTCAGTATTCTTTATATACAAAACAGTGTCCGCCGTGGGACTCTTTCCAAAAAAATATATGTTGACAACCCTCTTGCACCAGTACGGGAAAGCCCACCATTCAATGTTATTATTTCAAAATGACAGGTGGTACCTACACACTCTGGTGTTGTTTATGCAAACATGAATACAAACAAAAATAGAGAAATCTATGTATAGACTGACAAAGGGTTTCTGTGGTAATATTTCTATTTTTTCATATATTTTCATTTTTCCATAAACTGTTTAATAATAAACAGATCAGGCCTAGAGCCTTGGTGAGTGTCTAATCACCATAACCAACTCAGTCCTGCTATGTTGAGCATAAGCTTTCCCACAGGGCAAAAAGTGCAATATTAGCACTCTTTTCAGCAGATGCACACAACTGCGCCCAATCAAAATCTATACTCATTGTATAAACATTTGGGCTGAAGAAAAGCCCCTGTATCGGTATTGCTTCATAAATCACTTTTTCTGTTGATCACATGAGGTCCACAACAGCTGTGCGGTCACACCAGACCTAAAGGACTCTGAGTAGTTGTAGCACTAAAGAAGGGGTGCATAGAGATCCAGAGTAAGGCATAGACAGTATGACAGAGGAGTAGGAAGCAGAGTCGAGGGATGCATACTTAGTGTGACAAACACTGTGGCAACATCCTTGTTAGCCAGCCATCAGCCTTGGACAAAAACTGGAAATATTAATGCAAAATTTCAGAAGTATAAACACAGACATTGAAACATAAATTAAATGTTAGGCATTGCTGCTTAACACAGATGGTTTCAGAAGGTTACTTGATGACTCCAAGTCAAAGGACATAACATTTCCAGTCCTGGATTTTACTTTTGTAAATCCTTTTTTAGAGGACTGCAGTGAGATCAAATGAAGTAACCCAATACTAAAAGTCCCACAATGCATCACAGTGCGAAATGAAAGTTTATGACTCGAGCAAGGTGTTCTTGTGACATGGAGTTATAACTCTCACTAAAGTTCATTGGCCAAGTAGAGCAATAGCTTTTAAAGGAGGGAAGGTGTTTATTTACAATATCAAAATGTAGAGCAGTATATCATATATCAATACAAAATAAATGAAGGTCGTGACACCTACAGAAGCAGAAATATGACCCCAAACATGTTTGAAGTCTGTGCACTACGTCTGTTTATTTCAGAATAACATGGGAGTCGTTGGGACTGTGTCGTCTTATGTAGACTGAACTTTCAGCGGTCTTCCAAAACCTTCAAGTCTCATTCCTCTTACTGCGTTGTTATAGTCTCCTATAAATGGAACCAAGGGGCATATTTACAAGCCCCTATAGCCACCACAGTGTCACTTTTAGTGGCGTTTTGATGGCGATAAGAGCTTTGCCTTATTTACAAGGCAGGGTTAAGCCACTATCGTGGCTTAGCACTGCCATGTAAATAAGGCCCCCTTTCACGATACACTTAGCGTGAAAGGGGCGGGCAATGGGTGTTGTGGTGGACATTCCACCACAACACCCATTGATTCTGGCGCTGCCCCCTATTTACAAGAGCAGCGTAAATAGGAGGTAGCGCCAAAATTAAGACCAGGGAAAACCTGGTCTTAAACAGGCAAAACAAGGAGAAACACTTTTTTGTCCTCGTTTTGCTAGTTTCCATGTGTGCTGCCTTGGGCAGCACACATAGAAACAGCAAACGCCAATGATTGTTTATGTGCAGGAAGGTCCCCTTCCTGCATATAAACAATCATTTAAAAATGCCGTTTGCAACTTCTATGTGTGCTGCATTAAGCAGCACACATAGAAGTTACGAAACAGCATTTAAAGATTATTTATGTGCAAGAAGGCAGACCTTCCTGCACAAAACAACCTTCCCCTCAACACAGGCACCCTTGCACTATGGTGCAAGGGGAGCCTGCGTTGGCGCTAGGCAGCTTAATTTAGCGCCAGCGCATGGGGAAACGCAGGGCTGCACCATATTCTAGTAAATATGGTGCAGCCCTGCGTTTCTAAAGTGACGAAGCGTGTCATTAGTCTTCTTGCTTTAACGACACGGCACGCTTTGCCACTACTTGTAAATATGCCCCCATGGTTCCACAAATGTTGGTCTTCAGCCGATCCTCCACTGGTAGGTTTCTCCCATGAATGTTGTGCAGAGCCACCTCTGTATTGCAGCTTGACTACTTATTATATGCTGATAGTCTTGAACAAATGGGCAAAGCAAAACTCCTAGTAACGAAATACAAAGTGCTAAACTGGTTGAAGTTGTCATAAGTTTCATGTGTCACTTGACTGCCATGAAGAGAGATATGAATGGGGATTTGCAAGAGCAGGCATGCTACGAGAAGGTTGGAGAGGAGAGTTGAGATACAATAAAAGGGTACATGATTAAAGAAAAGGGATCGTGAACAGGGACCTAGGTACACATGTGGAATTTTTTTTTTTTTTTTATAACCAATTTTATTGATTTTAGTGAAAAAGCGAGCATATGGAAAGCAAAAACAAAAACAGAAGCATAAGACCAGCAGCAAGTAGAAGCTTCAATGCACATCAGAGGGAAAATGATTTTATTATAAAAACAAATACGATTTCCTGGCAGGAAGTTCCAGAGTTTTGAGGCACTTCTAGAAGATCTAATGAGGATGCTGTTAGAAGGCAATGTTATTTCAAGAACGAGGTTGCTTGAGTTTCTGATGTTGCAGTAGTCTTGCAGACAGTGTAAGTGCTTGAGTCAGGTATTAGTGGGTGCCAAGCTTAATTGCTTTATAGGTAATTTAGCTATGTTGAAAGAAATGTCTGCTTCTGTGGGTCAGCATGTAAAGAGGATATGGACAACTTTTTTTGATTTAGTCAGCATCTTAGCAGTAAAGTGAAGTACAGCTTTTAGAGGACATGCGTTTTGGAGAGATCTAATAGTACAGAATTTCCATAAGCCATCCAAGAAAGTGCTCATCTCTCCACTGCCAATTGGAGATCGTGTTAAGATAATAAGTATTAAGTTTTCCTAATCCACGCTCGCAGGATGTCTGGATGTGGGAACATTAAGGTGGGGTTTTCACCAAAGATGAAGTCAAGGAATTCGCCCATGGTTGCTTTTTTCTCATATTCTGATGGGGTTTATTCATTTTTGTCTGATTTGATTGCTTCATTTTTGGACGAGGAATACATTTTCTCTGCACAGTTGTGCTGAGCTTCTTCAATTACACGGTGAATATGGATAAGCCAAAGGGGCTTCCATATATTCACTACAGTGGCAGCTGGCCATTAACCAACCGACCATTCAAATTCAGAGTTGTCCACAAACTTTGAGTGGGAGTTAATCATGTCAAAACACTTTTTCTTTTTTGATGATGCAGCAGCTCCATGGCAGTCAGATAGAAGGAAAACATCACTGAAGGAGTGGACTAACAACCAGATGCTCTCTGCACAATCAGGTGCTGCTGGTCTCTTCAACAGAACGTAGCATGCCAGGAACAGGCAGGTAGGCTGTCTCTTTAAGTAAGAGTTGTAGGGGCATATTTACAAGCCCCTTGCCCCACTTTTGCGCCGCCGTTGCGTCACTTCTGTGACGCAGCGGCGGCGTAAAGCCAGCGCCATGCTGCGGGGTATTTACAACGTGACGCATCTAGGAGATGCGTCACGTTGTAAAGCCTGCGCCACATGAAACCTGCGTCAGGTTTCATGTGGGCGTTCTGGCGCAGGGGGCGTTCCGGCGCAGGAACGCCTTGGAAAAGTGGCTGAGTGAAATCTACAAGATTTCACTCAGTCACTTTTCCGACCCCGCTGCGTCAAAACCTTGCTGAAGCAGGCGTAAGGCTTGACGCACCATGTTAGACATGGGTATGGTTGGCACAGTGCTGGAGTTGCGTCGCGCCCGCGACACAACTCCAGCACTGCGCTAACGTTACGGCAGCAGATGCGACACGCATCTGCATTTCCTTGCGCCATGATGCGCCGTATTGTAAATGCGGCGCATCCGTGGTGGCGCAAGGATTGAGATGCATGTCGCACGTTTCCTGGCGCATCCCTGCTGATTTGCAGGGATGCGCCAGGAAACGTAAATATGCCCCGTAGTCTTTAACCATACAATTACTCACAGTGATTGTGCAAGTCTCTGGCCACAGGCTGCCTGCTCAAGCTGGCTTGGACCAGGTCCACTGAGCACAAACATTATTTCCTGCTCCATTCAGTGGATGTGAATTCAAAACCAGATACATGCACTTGCACTTGGCTTTACATTGGTTTACGCAGGGAAGTGGGAAATGAGAGAGCAACACAGAGGGACAACAGAAAGAAGGGGAACTAGGCTTGCATCTCAAAGATGTCAAGCACCCTGAAACACAACACTTGCACTAAGCAGAAATCGTGGGCCGAGTTATGACATACTCCACAGATTTACCAAAGAGGCCTTTGGCACACTACTAATAATCAGCTGCCATTAACTAATAGTAGTTGCCTGGTTATGGAGGCACAGCAGCCTTCCATGGTACTTTGGATGTAATCTGTCATTCTGACGGTGAGCACGATATCCAGTCATGCAGAGTACTTGCCAGGAGACCTACAATAAAACATACCGAGTCAGAGAAAATGAGAAAGTTAGCTGCAGTTTGTCACATGGACACTACATCAGGGACTTTCAAACCAATAGGCAGAATTATTTTAGTTTTTTGTCTTTTTTGGTAAAAGTGATTACATGCCTGTGCAGTCCTGATATTCATTCGAACTTAATTCTATGTTTTGAATATCTCATTGAATTAGTATCCACGTTACCTCTCACTAGTTGGATGACGTCGAACAAATATCAGCATTTTAAATCCCTGCTCACAGATAGTCTTGGTGAGTCCTCACATAGGCTGGATAAGAATCAGTTGTATCCTTTTTATTCTCATTATGTGGCCGACGGCTATACCAGCCTTGAGGCTAGGACTTACTAATTAATTCTGTCAAACAAGAACATTTCTACCAATTTATGAGTTCAAAAGTATTCAAAAAAGTGACGGACAGAATGCTTGAATTAAACTCAGCTGCTGGTAATTACTCGGGTCGCATCCCAGTCCACCATCACTGGACCCAAGCTATACCTGGCTGATGAGCCCTAACTAAAGCAAAACCAGTCCTGACTTGCTTGTGTTCTGGTTGAGGTAGAACCAGGCATGGCAGTTCGGGCTGGACTGTTCCCATTGGAGCAGGGTCCAGATTGCATACGGTTGGGTTCAAACTGAGGTGGCATGTTATGCAAATTAGTGATGGACTGGGATGTGACCCTGAGTAATTACCAGTGGCTGAGATTAATTCAAGCATTCCATCCATCACTTTGTTGGATACTTTGATGATTTATGAGTGCAGGCACGCCTGAACAACTTGCAAATCTCTAATAGGGGAATGTCGTCAATGAGGGAGCTACAATATAGGATTATAGCCTGCTGCCAAGGTTTACAGCAGTTGTAAAGACCATGAATCAGAGCGGAGAGGGCCTTTAACAAGCGGTGTAGCCTGAGGCAGAAGGGCTATAAGGCCATTATAACATTCGACCGACTGCGGATAGAATGTTCTAAACTAAAAAGAGAGAAACAGAAGACAAACATATGAATGTTAGAGCATTAGCTTACACCAGCTATTATTAGCCCTGAGCCACCTCATTGTCTTCAAAGGAGCTCCCAATATTCCAATGTTCTCATACAGCCTTAGAGCCCGACCTAGCGGGCTCTACTGGCCATTAAAGGCCCGCTCCAGCGTTAAAGGAAGCGGGTCTTTAATGGCCGGTAGAGCCTGCTAAGAGGGCTCTAAGGCTATTAGAACATTCTGCCCCTAGAAGGCAGAATGTTCTAATTACTAAAAACAAAGGCCTCTCGGAGCTGGGCTCCAAGAGGCCTTTATTCACAGCAGCAGCTGTGAACAAAAACAACATTGGAATGTTGCTCTGCGGGCTTCTACCAGCCCGTAGAAGCTCGGAGCACTCCATTGAGTTCAATGGAGTGCTCCACATTCCAATATTCTAATATATAGCCTTATAGCCCACTGTCGAGGACTATAGCAGTTGTTAAAGACCCTGAGCCCGAGTTACAGGCCTGAGCGGTGAGGGCCTATAACGAGGGAGAGGGCCTTTAACAACATGTATAGCCCGAGGCAGATGGGCTATAAGGCTAATTGAACATTCCATCTACTAAGGGTAGAATGTTCTAAATTAAAAAGGGAGAAACATGAAGACAAGCAATGGAATGTTGGAGCTTTGGGCTTATACCAGCCATTATATGTACAGAGCTACTTCATTGTCTTCAATGGAGCTCTCAACACTCCAATCTTCTAATGAAAATTATTTTCACATTTTATATATTTGGCCACCTCTCTTGGCTGAGCGACAATTGTTTTTAAGATCAATGGTCTTAGATCCAGGGGTGTGCATAGTGAGAAGAAGAGTTGAAAGAAGATTCAGTAGTACAGACGATCCTCAAGCGATTTCTAAAATTTTAGGTTTATTTGAGATCATTCCATGGTAATGGCTACTTGATTGTACTTTGTAAAATGTACTTATCATAGTTTTTCTACATACTTTCACATTCTGATCCAGAACAGTCTTGTGCTAACATGCATTTTAGCTCTTCTTGACTTAGGTTCATTGGGGCATATTATCAACGGCCAGCAATAAATATCGCTGGCCGTGCTTAGCGATAATTTTGTTGTCGCAGGCTATCTCTGGAATTTATCGCCCTGGTAGCGCGTTATTAACGCGTTTCTCCAGGGCGATAAAAATTCCAGAGATAGCGGAGTATCGCCGTTTGCAGGGAACATCGCTGGTTTTCCAGCGATGTTCCTTGCAAACGGCAACAACCTCTGCTGATACGACCCACAGGGTCGTATCAGCATAATCCACCCCAATGTTAGGGATAGGTAAGTCTGCATTTTAGCAGACGTTAGTTTTTGGAGAAAACAGCGGTTTTCTCCAAAAACTAACGTGTGCTAAAATGCTGGAGCAGCCTTGTAAATATCGCGATGTGAACATCAGCGATATTTGCAAGGTGGTCCATCCGGGTACGCCACTTTGCATCTCATTAGAGATGCAAAGGGAGGCGTTAGGAAAAGGGTGCTAACATGCGATTATGCATGTTAGCACCCTCTTGTAGATAGGGCGATTGTTTTATCTCCGCTTTTTGGCTTTTAAGCCAAAAAGCGGAGATAAAGCCCTTGTAGATATGCCCCATTGTTTTTCCAGATGCCTAAGCTGTATCAGATTTTGTGAGAGCTTTAAAAGAGTACAGTCGTGTCTCAACATGTGTTTTTAATTTTTGTACAGATGAGGTTCGTCACTGCCCATTACTAGTATCTCATGTTTGTAATGTTCTTAATTAGCATTCAATAAATACATTCAGTATTCATGTTCTCAGTTGTAGGTGACCCATGGTTTTCATATTTGCAAAGAAAGGTCAGTGGTATAGCAAAGGAAGTAGTGTTTTTCTGAGAGGCAGGTTTGTGTGAGTGATATGGTTGAGTGTTACAGTGTTCCCAGGCTGTTAGTTGGTAGCATGTGCATGGGACTCAACAGATGTCACCCACGCTCCTCCTAGAGCTTCTGTCTTATATGTTGAATGTAATAAGAAGTAAAAGAGTACCAGAAACTACGAGCCTAGGCCCAGACATCTTCCACTGGATAAATCCTTCCATTATCACACAAGACAATTCACGTTCCCTGAAAAAATGACTTACACCGTAAGTGTGAGGTAGGACAGTGATGGGAGTCAGAAGAACCTACCGTAAGTCTTTGCTAAAACTGAGGCCCAGACACCAGTAGAAAACCAGGGCTCCAGAGTTTGGCAGCAGGTTCAGACTCTACCTTCAATATAACTGAGGACTCAGATACTGCCACCAGATAAGAATCCATCAATAAAGCAGAGGAACATAACAAGGCAGAATTTCAAAAAGATTGAGAACTAGAGACCCATAACATAGCACTAGCCAAGATGAGTGCTCCTGTTGGCTGTGATACAAGGTCTGTTGTGTGACCCTATTCAACACTCCTCTGACAGCCAGTGGCTTCACACACACAGGTCAGGTGATACATTATAGAAGCTTCTTCCTTGTAGCATGAGAACAGAGCGCACAGGGTGCAGTGCAACTAGTTGGCCCTGAATGTCCCTCTTGTTTGGCTTGCCTTACAGCCATGGCTATAGGGATCAAAATGGTCCCTCCTTTTCGGGGGCTTGCAGTCCGAGTGTAGACATTTTAGGGTACTACTCCATTGGTCTGTTACTCCACTCATGAGCAGGAAGGACAATTTTATGTAATTTCTTCCTACTTCCTGCCCAGTGAAAAAATCTACCATCCATGTAGGCAGGAAGAACATTTCTCATAATATGGTGCACACATTCCACCTTCCATGAATATGGTCTGGTGGGAGGGTTAGGAGTATTTAGGAAGATTATGGGTTATGTGAAAAAATTTACTTGCATGAGGTTGCACATAGGTAAAAGTGCCATATTCCTGGCAAAGGGATGCTAGCCGTAAATGAATAATTGAACAAGTTTAAGACCAGACGCAGCCTGTGCAGGTAAGAGCGGTGTGTCGGTGGGGCCGGGTGGGGGGATTTCGACAGACTACGACGAGGGAAAATTAATTATTTATTTCATTTTCTCTCTTGGTCATCTGTCAAATCCCCCCCCCCCAAGCCAGCCCCACCGCTCTTACCTGCACGGGTTGCGGCTGTTTAAGACTATCGTACATTGCACTGCCTACAAAAGTTTTCATTCAGTTTCACAGCATTACAAGTAACATTTGTCATTACTAGCCAACAGAGCTTGTGAAATGAAACTCAAAAGAGTAGTAGGCTAAGTGAGAGAATTCCAAACCTGTAACCCATAGTTTGTACACGGATTTCTGCAACTAGCCCTTAACTTAGCAGCTTACGGCTAGGTGTGTAAAGGAGGACAATGACAACTCTAAATGACGCCTACTCTCTAGTGACGGCATTGAGTCCTAGCCTAAGAAGAATCTACCACTGCAACGGCACCATCATAGGCACTGATATATTTTAGTTGTTTGACTATCAGGAAAAATTGTGTCTCATACTTAGAATATACTTGGAACTGTTGAAAAAGAAGTGAAACAGTTTAAAATTATCTTATTGTTCCTCTCCTTAAGGGAGATGGATGACGAAGTAAGTGTCACTAGTTAATTTTCTGTCAATTTTCTTTTAGCACAGGTCACCCAGTGAAAGTGCAGCATGCGTCCAGGGATGGCTGGGATTAAACAGAAGTGCACCCTCGTACTTGCTATCTTTATTATTATTTGCATCTTTTCTGTGTCCGATTACTACAATTATATACATCGCTGGATGACCGAGTACAGACATCTTCCAGTGACCAGCTGCCACGAGCAAACAAGAAATGTAGAGAATGAGAACAAAGTCATGGCAGATGGGATATGGACTGTGAATTCTATTGGTCGACTAGGCAATCAGATGGGCGAATATGCAACGCTGTATGCTTTGGCCAAGCTCAATGGCCATCTGGCTTACATACTTCCAGGGATGCACAACTGGCTAGCACCTATCTTCAAGATATCTCTGCCACAACTGCATGAAAGTGTAGTTAAGAAGATAAAGTGGAGGAATTATGGGTTGAATGACTGGATGTCTGAAGAGTACAAGAACATCAGTGGGAAGTACGTCTACTTGACAGGCTATCCCTGCTCGTGGACCTTCTACCACCACATCCAACATGAGATCCTAAGAGAGTTCACATTCCATGATTTTATCAAGCAGGAAGCAAATGAGTACTTGAAAAACATAAAGAGCTCTCGGAAGAACGTAACTTACATTGGGGTTCATGTTCGCCGAGGGGACTATCTACAGACCATGCCAAATACCTGGAAAGGGGTGGTAGCCGATAAAGGCTATTTGGACAAAGCTATGGCTTATTTCCGGAATAAATATGAAGAGCCTGTGTTTGTGGTGACAAGCAATGGGATGCAGTGGTGCAAAGAGAATATTAATAACTCCAGGGGAGATGTCTACTTCTCTGGTGATAGCAATGAGTCCTCTCCGGGAAAAGACTTTTCTCTCCTTGCCCACTGCAATCACACCATTATGACCGTCGGCACCTTTGGGATTTGGGCAGGTTACCTTGCCGGTGGAGAGATGATCTACCTCAACAATTTCACTTTACCGGATTCCAGGTTCCTCAAAATCTTTCATTATGATGCTGCATTTCTGCCTGAATGGATTGGTATTCCTGCGGACCTTTCACCTCTTCTGTCAGGGAAAAATTGAGGATACAAACTGTACATACTTCACAGTGATCCTTTGATGAAGATTATTTAGGTCTCATTTTCCCAGCTGCAATAAAACTACGCAATGTATCTGATGCTAATTTGTGTACTAATATGTAATTGTCAATGTGGCGTCAAAATATTTTTTTACTGTAATTTTTTAGTTTACATTTCTACAGAAGAATATGAGCTAACTTTATTGTATCTGGATGTGCACTCAGCTAAACATGCCACACTGGTGTACAATGAAAGTTATGCTGGATTGTAGAACCCTTGTGGCATAGGAAATCTGCCAAATGTTGTAATGGTTATACAGTGTTCACAGTGATCAGTGGTATTGGCGGCTCACCATAAAATGCTTTTTACAAATGATAATATCCATCAAGCAAATGTTGTGCAAATCTATCTAACCTACCCAAGTTAATCCGACACAAAAAGATAAGAATAGCATAGCTAATATAATGTGGCTTTAATGATAAAAAGATCTACTTCTATTACACAGAACTTGCAGATTTCTCCCCAGATCTGATGAAAAACAATATTTGAGAGAAAACGTTATTGTTTATTGCCGTTTTGAAGTACTCCATAAAAATCCCTAATAGACCCTTGAAAAATAACTGCACATCAGGAAGTCAGGTGGACAGATGAGATGAGTACATAAAAGGTGAGAGAAACTTCCACTGTACAAATCTGAACATGTACACTTTATGTGGTCAGTGTTACTTGGATTTCAGAAGGAATCTATAAATTCATAAAGTAATTAAAGTGTTAGCCTTTAAGCAAATTTGGTGTTAAGTTACTTAGCTAAAGCTTTGTAACCAAACTGTTTCGAAAGTTGCATTTGGTAGGTCAGACAGATGACTGCATCATAAGTGCTTGAAAGATAACATGATGTCTCCTTGTTGATCTCCTGTAATTTATGAAGTAAAGTAGAAAACAAGGGCATTTAGTAAATATGGTAATTAAAAAACTATTGCACACAGAAGGAAAATAGATTGTAGGAACCTGGCAATATAATTGACTAATTTAGCCAATCATACATGAAGATCCAAAACGGTTGACATAAATAAGGCCATATGATTTGTTGAATAAAATTTTGGTACTCAAATTAGTTGACCACATCTTCTATGTCTAAAAGATCCACTACTTTGAATCAGCCAATCAAATTAGACATTTGAAAGAGCACAACCTGATTTACCAACATGAATTTGCCCTCGAGTTTTAGGGGAAAGTAGAAGCCTGAGAAGTCTCCAAAACCTAACTTTAGAAAGTCAGAAGTATAGCGCTCAAAAGGTGACAAAACAACCATTTTCAGGTGTAGCGTCAACACTATGGAATTATCTCCCATCTTGGGATGTTTAGAACACATCTGGAGTAGTAATTGTGCCCTCTGGCTGGTGGTTATCTCTTCTTGGTCTCTTCTGCAGTGTCTTTTGAGCAAAATCATATTGGGTCTAATTGCAATGTCCGCTTGTCTGACCGACATCGTAGGGGAAACGGACTGCCCGACAAGGAGTCGGCAGTTCCGCTTCCAAAATTAAGATGCGACCACCTTCATGGCGGTCGCAAAGTGTATATTTTCTTTTGATGCTGTTGCTGCAAGTTGCAGCACCAGCCTCAATAGAAAATATGCACTTTAAAAAAATCCCTGCACTGTGTGGCAGGCACCATTTGTACAGCAGTGGTTCTTAACCTTTTGATTTCTGTGGGGCCCCACTTAATTGTAACTGGATTTCAGGGACTCCCACGGAATCATTATTGGAATCCTAGGACGGCCACTGGGTTATAACTTGAAGCCGGCGACCCTGGCCTAAGAAATGTCGATAATTTGAACTGCAAAACAATACACAAAAAGACATAAACAATCATTAATCAAACAAATACACAAATTATGATATATTTTATTTAATTCACAAACAAATATAAAAAGAAAATCAAAACTTTAATTTTAATTGGAAGGTTGGAGCATTTCTAAATTTAATTAAGGCCACCTATTGTCCATAGTGTACTCTTTTTGATGAACTCACACTGCTCCCGTGAATCAATCTGAGGACACCAGCTTAATTTTGTGCCTCCAATTTCAAATGTCTTCACATTTACAAACCATTTAAACATTTTTAACATTTACATTTTTCTTCTTTATTTATGTACACTTTATTAGTCTGTTAAAATTATTAAATTTTCTAAGCAGTCATGGACCCCTTGAGTAGGCATCCCGGGAACCCGAGTGGTCCCCGGATGATAGGGTAGGAAATGCTGCTGTATAGAAAAAGAAGCAGTGGATTTCCCTTAATAAAAACTGCTTAGTTGACCTCATGTCATAGAGAATTTCTCTACCTGGCCATAGAAAATGCTTCAGCAGCACTAGAAAATCACATTTACACAACCATTCCCCTGGTCAAAAAAGGGTTCCCTGTCAGACCTCCAGTACAAAGATATAAATGAAAACACCACTATAGTGCATAATATTATGAAATTATTTTATGAAAAGAAGCTAATTGTAATTTTTCACGCTACCAGTTTATGCTAATTTCTTATGAAATCCCAGAGATTTCATGATAATACCACAGTAGGGCAAATCTTAAAACATTTGTTTCCAAATAACAGGAAATTGCAATAGGAGCAGATATTAGCAATATGAGGATTGGTTTTTGCTAAGCCCAACCATTTCCACGACAGTGTATGCATGAGAAATTACATCTAGCACAAATCAGTACACACTGGGATTGACATGAGTAAGTATAGAAACACTCTTTAATTCCCATTTGTCCACCTTAACTCTGTTTTCCACTCTGTTTGAGGTTAATATCCTTGCTGTTATGAAGCAGAGAATTGTTCAGGTCAGCATACACAGGTGGATAAAGCATTTTAAAATTCTTTGGAAAAAAATGAAAACCCCTTTAATGATGAATTTTCCATTTTCACCTGCAAAGAACTCCTGTGTTGCCAATATTTAGAAAAGCAAGACCTCAATAGCAGTGGATAGATTTGCCAGAGATCAAAAAATAATGCTTCACATTTCGCTTGCCATGGAGTTTCTTACTACTTTTATTCTTCCTGCTCATAAACGTTAATTTTCTCCCATGAAAAATGGTCAAGAAATTAAGATTTATCTAAGGGAGCATGGAAAAAGCAATCTTATGTTCCCAAGTACTGAAGGAATTTTACACACATTTATCGAAAGTCTCAATGATATCTTAGGTCTAATTATTTTGAAAAATATCAAGCTGAAAATGTACAACTAAACACTAAAAAATTGTAGGTTTTTGGCATCCATATCATGATAGGGTCTAACAGTGGCGTAACGAAATTTGAATGGGCCCTCCTGCAAGGTACGTTGAGGGGTCCCTTCTGGACTCAATCAGGAGCTTTCCGGCCAGGGTATTGTGCCGAGGGGGCCCCCCAGAGCTTGGGGTCCCCTCGCACCGCAGGGGCTGCAGGGGCCTTTGTTACGCCACTGGAGTCTAATACTGTTTTTTTAGTAAAGTGCCCCAGTAGCATAATTTTTACTTTTCTAAATTTCAGCATTTGCTACATTCCCAAATCATTATTTAAAATGCAGCTCATATTAGAATTCCAGTTTTATAGATGAATGTATTTGTACATCTAATGTTTCAAGGTCCGACAGCCTGTGCCTACTTCCTTATTCTATGATGTATATTAGCATAGGAACCTACATATAGTTTTTAGTCCTAGCAAAAAACAATGTATTTAGCTTGAATGACACAACTTGAAAAAAATAGTCAATGGGTCAAGCCCATCATTCTAAACTCAGCCAATTGTGTCATCAAAGAAAGCTATGGGTGTCTTCATCAGGGCAGGACTGGGAACACAAACCAGCCCTGGCGATTCTTCCAGACCGGCCCAGGTGCGGGGATTGGGGGGGAGGGGGGGATGGGTGTGCTAGCTTTAGCACTGCTGCCAGTTTTGTTACAGGTGCAAAAAGAACAATTGATGGACAGAATGCAGAACAATGTCATACATTCACCCCAGTACAGAGATCTGGGCCTAAATCCATCGTTTTTTTGCTCACCATGCCACTCCAGTTTGGACCCAGCCATATGCAAATCAGTCTTGACCCTGCTCCCAATGGGAACAGTCCAGCCCGAACTGCCAGGCCAGATCCTCCCTGGACTGGAAACAAGCATCCTAGGACCAGTTTCGGGCTTTCAGCCCTCATCAGCCAGGATAGCATGACTCCAGTGGCATGGAGAGCACGGGACCCACGTCTGGGCATACCCGTCCCACTCGGGGTGACAAATGCAAAAAGAACAATTGATGGACAGAATGCAGAACAATGTCATACATTCACCCCAGTACAGAGATCTGGGCCTAAATCCATCGTTTTTTTGCTCACCATGCCACTCCAGTTTGGACCCAGCCATATGCAAATCAGTCTTGACCCTGCTCCCAATGGGAACAGTCCAGCCCGAACTGCCAGGCCAGACTGATTTGCATATGGCCATGTCTGAACTGGGGTGGTGGAGTGAGCTAAAGAATGATGATGGATTAAACCCAGATCAGTTGACTGGGGGTGAGTGTTTGATTTGCTCAAGCGCTCCGTCCATCATCCCCTTTGGTATCGCTTTGTTCGCCCTAAGTTGGCAGGGTATGCCCAGACGTGGGTCCCTTGCTCACTTTGCCACAGGATTCAAGCTAGCCTGGCTGATGACGGCTGAATAGCCAGAAACCGGTCCCAGGATGCTTGTTTCCGGTCCAGGGAAGACATGGCTTGGCAGTTCGGGCTGGACTGTTCCCATGAGGGACAGGGTCAGACTGATTTGCATATGGCCATGTCTGAACTGGGGTGGTGGAGTGAGCTAAAGAATGATGATGGATTAAACCCAGATCAGTTGACTGGGGGTGAGTGTTTGATTTGCTCAAGCGCTCCGTCCATCATCCCCTTTGGTATAGTTTTGTTACAGGGGCCGATATTGCAGCACTGCTGCAAAACTGCCAGTAACAAAACTGGCCCCCACCCTTGCGGCCCAACGGGAAAACGCCCAGTGCCTGCTATGGCCAGTCGGGCCCTGGTCTTCATGCATTAAAATATGTCTGAATTGTATTTGCTAATGGTGCACAGTTTAGCCTATGTTGATTTATCCTAGTCCAGACTGTTACACCTAGATATCTATTAGGACTTTGCCTCCATTTACCACAAAAGTCTCATGGGTATTAACCACAGAGACCTGCAGAAGAATCAAATCTGTTTTTCCCTCATTCACTCACTAAACCAACATCTCTGAATATTCTGAGACATCTAATAATATGTTCTTTAATCTATTCCTTTTTAGTTTCAAATAGAAGCACAATATTCTATGTAGAAAGCCAATACGTTTGAAAAGACTGGATACAAAAATCTTCTTTTACCACTTATCCATGATTCCAAGGGCTGCACAAAATGTGGGCTAAGAACCGCTTCTTGAGTCTTATGCTTCTTCGCAACAGCCCCAACTTGCTTTTCATTTATCGCCAGGCTTGTTTTGGACCCCTCATAGTGATGGTAAATTAACCTGGCAAAGCAAGAGGGAAATGTATGCTTTCCAGCACAGACCATAAACATTCCAAGTTCACTAGATTAACAACTTCTCTGCATCTAGTAAAAAAAACTGCTTGAGGAATTTAGATTGTGTTTGCAACTCTATGGTGTGAAATGAGAATTTGATGTCAACTAGTGGCGAGGTATACATCCTAACGTTTCTGGATTTATCAGTATAGCAGTTACAGTCCCAAAACAACTTGTTAACATCTTCCAAAATATTTTATAATCATCATTCAGCAGAAAAACAGAACTGACCTTTTTTATTGGGTTTCAGAAATATATTGAAGACCTAGCTAAATTCCTAATCTGAAATAATTATGCACCAAGGCCTGAATGTAATATGCTGATTATAGTTAGTGGTCAGTTTAGGCACTAGTATTTTCACAAGGTTTTATACATGCTTCATCCTAATCCATTCTCTCCAGGAGTCTTCCCTTTCAATAGGGACTTCATGGCATTGTGTGAAGATCACCAGAGTCCAGAGTATTAAGACGTACTCTTACCTATATTTATGTATTTCAGTATCACTGACCCATTGTCAGTGAAATTGCCCCCCCTCCCTCGCAGCTCCACCACTAAGTGAGGCCTGCCCCTGCACTTGCACTCTCGTGTGTTGGTGTTCGAGGCCCTCCTCCACCCGCAGGTCTACCCTGCGCCTCATCCCTGGTGGTCCAGTGGACCTCTGTCTCCTTCCTCTCGCACTGCTCTTCACTCGTTTTCACTCGTTTTTCTGCCCCTTCTATTTTTCACCTTTCTGCACTTTTCTGCACCTCTGCTCCTCTGTGCCTTATTTCTGCTCTGCTCTTCACTCGTTTTCTGCCCCTTCTATTTTTCACCTTTCTGCACTTTTCTGCGCCTCTGCTCTTCTGTGCCTTATTTCTGCCTATTTCTCCCCCTTTCCTTCACTTCTTTAGCTTTTTTTTCCCCGCCGCTGCTGCCCCGCGGCCTCTCCCCCAGCGCGACCGGCCCAATCCAGCTCCCCTCCCCTCCCCGCTCCCGCCTCCCAGCTGTCCAGCCCTCCCCGACCCCTACTTAATGGCGGCCGCTGCACGGCCGCGCCGCTGGCGCGCCAAAGGCGCGCCTAAGGCAAGCCCGTCTGCACCCGTCCGCGTCTGGACTGCGCCCAGTGCCAGACCCCCTGGCCCCCGCGTGCGCCACGACACCCGACGCCTGTACGACTCCAAAACCCTCAACGCCGGCCGACCCTCCACCTGCTTCCAGGCCACCCCGAAGCTCACCCACGAACCCTTCACCTGCCGAAACTGCAGCTACACCAGCCAGCTCACACCAGCATGTCCTGCCCATCCGACCAAAGCAGGCCACAACAGTCTCAGATGCATACTGCTCAACACCCGCTCAGTACACAAGCATGCCGTCAAACTCTGGGACCTGCTCGATTCATCCTCCCCGGACGTCGCCTTCCTGACGGAGACCTGGACGAACGCCTCCTCGGCGCCCGACATAGCCATAGCCATCCCGGACGGCTACAAGATCACCCGCAGGGACAGAAACAACAAACCAGGAGGAGGAATCGCCATCGTCCACGGGAACACCATCAGAATTTCTACCAACATCGATGACTCCCTCAGCATGGCCGAACACCTACACTTCCAGATCCACGTCGACCACAACACCACCCTCAGAGGAACCCTTGTCTACAGACCCCGGGACCCCGACCACAGTTCAAGCGACTCCATCGCCGACCTCATCAGCACGCACGCCCTCGCCTCCACAGACTACATCCTCCTCGGAGACCTGAACTTCCACCTCGAGAACTCCAACGACAGCAACTCCACAACCCTGATCGACAACCTAGCCAACCTCGGACTCAAACAGATCGTCACGACACCCACCCACTCCGCCGGACACACGCTCGACCCCATCTTCCCCACCAGCAGCCACGTCACCTTCAGCCACACCACCGAACTCCACTGGACCGACCACCACTGCATCCACTTCTCCTTCGAGAAACACACCGCGCACATCCAACTGCAACAAATTCCACAACGCAGCAGCCCACAACTTCAGACAATGGATCGACGACTGCGCCAACACCCTCGCCCCGATCAGGAGACCCTCTAACAGGCGCACCAACACAAGAGCCACCTGGTTCAACGCCGACCTCCAGACTTCCAAACAAACCTGCCGAAAAATCGAGAAGCAGTGGCGCCAAGACCAGACACTAGACAACCACGCAGCCCTCAAGAACGCCAGACGCAAGCACCACCAACTGATCCGATCCGCCAAAAGGACCTCCCTTTAAGGAACGCATCGACAACAACGCTCACAACAGCAAAGAGCTCTTCAGCATCGTGAAAGAACTCGCATCCCCCAGCTCCAGCACGAATGACATCCCACCATCGCAAGTACTCTGCGACTCCCTGGCAACCTTCTTCCACCGCAAGATCGCAGACATCCACGACAGCTTCGACGCCCAGACACCGACGACAGACGCCGACACCCCCGACTCAACACCCACCAAACACACCGACCTCCTGCTCTCCTGGAACCACGTCAACGACGAAGACACCATCAAAATCATGAACACCATCCACTCAGGCTCTCCTTCCGACCCCTACCCCCAGAACATCTTCAACAAAGCAAGCTCCATCATCGCACCTCAACTCCGAAAGATCATCAACAGCTCCTTCAAGACAGCCATCTTTCCGGAGAGCTGGAAACACACCGAGATCAACGCCCTTCTCAAGAAACCTAAGGCGGACCCAAAGGACCTCAAGAACTTTCGACCCATCTCCCTGCTCCCGTTCCCGGCAAAAGTCATTGAGAAGACCGCCAACAGACAACTAACCCACTTCCTGGAGAAGAACAACATCCTGGACTCCTCCCAATCCGGCTTCCGCAGCAATCACAGCACCGAAACCGCCCTCATCGCTGCCACCGACGACATCAGGACCCTGCTGGACAATGGCGAAACCGCGGCCCTCATCCTCCTGGACCTCTCAGCCGCCTTCGACACCGTCTGCCACCACACCCTACGCACACGCCTCCACGACGCAGGGATCCGCGACAAAACCCTGAACTGGATCACCTCCTTCCTCACCGGCAGAACCCAGAGAGTCCGTCTCCCCCCATTCAGATCCGAAGCCACCACGATCACCTGCGGCGTACCCCAAGGATCATCCCTCAGCCCGACCCTTTTCAACATCTACATGGCACCGCTCGCCAACATCGTCCGAGCGCACCACCTCAACATCATCTCGTACGCCGACGACACCCAGCTGATCCTCTCCCTCACCAAGGACCCTGCCACCGCCAAATCCAACCTCCATGAGGGAATGAAGGCCGTCGCAGAGTGGATGAAGACCAGCCGTCTGAAACTGAACTCTGACAAGACGGAGGTCCTCATCCTTGGCTCCACCCCCTCCGCATGGGACGACTCCTGGTGGCCGGCCACATTGGGAGCTCCTCCGACACCCACCAACCATGCACGCAACCTGGGTTTCATCCTGGACTCAACGCTCTCCATGACCCAGCAAGTCAACGCTGTCTCCTCCTCCTGCTTCAACACCCTCCGCATGCTCCGCAAGATCTACAGATGGATCCCCACCGAAACCAGAAGGACGGTCACCCAAGCCCTCGTCAGCAGCAGGCTGGACTACGGCAACGCCCTACTGCGGGAACCACGACCAAACTCCAGAAACGACTCCAACGCATACAAAACGCCTCTGCACGCCTCATCCTCGGAACCCCTCGCCACAGCCACATCACCGCCCACCTGAGAGACCTGCACTGGCTCCCGGTCAACAAGAGGATCACCTTCAAGCTCCTCACCCACGCCCACAAAGCACTCCACAACGCCGGACCAGCATACCTCAACGAACGACTCACCTTCTACTCCCCGAACCGCCAGCTCCGCTCCGCTGACCTCGCCCTCGCCACCATCCCACGCATCCGCCGAACGACCACCAGTGGCATATCATTCTCCCACCTCGCCGCCAAGACTTGGAACACCCTCCCCATCCACCTGCAACAGACCCAGGACCTGCTGACCTTCAGGAGACTTCTTAAGACCTGGCTGTTCGATCAGTAGCTGCTTCATCCCTCCCCCCTAGCGCCTTGAGACCCTTACGGGTGAGTAGCGCGCTCTATAAATGTGTTGATTGATTGATTGATCAATCAAAAGATGTTTATTTAGACCACTTGGTCTTTAAACAATATCATATACATACCATTATTATAGCAATGAATAAAAACAATTAAAAATACTTTTTTTGTTCAAATAGTTTTTATTGAATTTTCCAAAATAAGAACAAAAGTGAAAAGGGCAAAAAATAACAATAATAAACAAGAGACACAAATTACAAAGAAAAGTAGAAAAGGTTCCCCATTACAGACAAGCTTATGTTTGTAAAATATAAGAATACAGCGCGGAGGTCATATTTTGTTTCACATTCGAACTGCTTATAAGAACATCAGGTAAAGCAAATATCATGACATCATGGAGAGTAGTATATTGTACGTAGGAACATATCACATGTATATTCTATGTGTCAACATAGTTTGCAAGATTAACATAGTCCACTCATATTACATCATTATTACATCTTGAGTCTTAATTTGAAGCCCCTATGGAGGAAATGTGAGGCATGTCCAGTTTGATACAAACTCTGCGTGATGGAACAAAGGAAGGGAAGCGTGATCATAGTATATGCCTAAAGGGAGAATTGTCAGCATTATATAGGAAGTTTAGTCTAGTTACCGACAAGAAAACCGTTAATATAGATGTGTCCCCTGTGGTTTTATTCTTTGTATCAAAATACAAAAGAGGGGGGACAGGGAGCCAGAGGAAAACTAGGTCCAGTACACACGCTCCCAAGACTAACGTGGTAATCACTAGAGGGTGACTGTTCCTAATGAAAGAAGAAGCTGGCCAATTCGGTCGCTATGCCGGCATACGAGCAGCGGAAGGGCAGGTAATAGGCTGCACTTGAGGAGAGGCTACGTTGTCCTCCCCACTCCGCGCTACCACGCCAATGAGGCCATCCCTTACTATTGGTGGGGTTGGATTTAGGAACGCCTAGTGGACGTTCCTGCAGGCGCACTGACGCCAGAAACCTGAATATAGGTATCATTGGTATACCGAGTGTCGCCGTCTTCACCTTAAGCAAGGTCCTGATGAAACGCCACGGGATCCACTAGGGACTCAAATAAGGCGCGATACATGTCGACCTTACGTATTCGGTACATCAAAAAGAGCTTGCAGTGCACACCATGTTTGTCCATTTTATCTTTGTTTTACGTTTTTTCTAACTTGTTCGTATTTGCGTGCTCCCGAGTTCCGTGATCTACCCTGGTATCATGCCTTATGAAAATCCTGAACAACAGTAGCGAAATATCACTCCTGATCCCGGTGCACAGCTTTAAATAGGGATTGTCCCACTTAATAATTCAATATTTTTTCAATTTAGAGCGAAAATGATCAACTACTCCGGCATGTTGGTGATGCTTAATTTATTAATCTTGCTTTTGCACACGTGAGCTGCTTATGCATTTCATTGCTTCTCATGTCCCAGATATGCTCATCCGAGCCTTTTTCTGAAGCACGTCAAAACACAAATACATCCTTGGTAGCGAGTCACATTATACCCAATGCATTTCGGATTGTAAAAAAATCCTTCTTCAGGGGTTCACTACAATAAAAGGATATTGCAATTAAAACGAGGCTACAAACCCCATGATAAACAGCAAATGTATTACAACAAACACATTACATTGCCCTGCTTGTTATCAACGCTTTCCCGCTAAAACACCGTGCATGATGTTACCACACCTCTACTTGGACAACAGCTTAACTTACACTTCAGTTTTTAAACACCTCGGTTATAAAACAATCCCCCTTGTTATGTCGCATCCCTACATAAATTCTTAAACCTCCTTCATGTTACCCGATAATTTATGTCCCTGTTCTTAGCTCCATTAACTCATACCTTTCAAGACTTCTTGCCACATCTCTCCCTTTTCTCAAAACATTTCACTGCATCAAGCAGTGCTGCACAATGCTTCGTCACACCCCTCTGTTATAAATCATGTGACATCACCCCTCCTTTGCAATTAAACTGTTCACCACCTGTCCTGAATCATCAATCACGAAGTTTACGCTCGTAACGCCATCACCCACAATGCACCACTATTTACTTAACCAAAACGTGGTGATACCTGCTGTCTTGCCCACACCCCGTGTTTCCCGAGCATACAAGTGCTTAGCCCCGCCCACCCTTGTGATGTTAACAATTACGTTGTAACACAGATGTTCAAATGCATTTAAACAATGTCATTTTGTTGAAACATATCGTTAACAATTATATTTTATGTCCATCAGTGGTATGAGACCAACTCTCCATTTACAAAGATCCTTCCATTTTAAGAATATGCATATCACGTGCGTGATCGTATCCGTCGAAGTTGATTTGCCATTAGTTTGTCTCTGTGGGTGCAACTTGCAGGTAGGGTAGACAAGTATGTGGTACATCAAAAAGAGCTTGCAGTGCACACCATTTTGTCCATTTTATCTACCAAGGATGTATTTGTGTTTTGACGTGCTCAGAAAAAGGCTCGGATGAGCATATCTGGGACATGAGAAGCAATGAAATGCATAAGCAGCTCACGTGTGCAAAAAGCAAGATTAATAAATTAAGCATCACCAATATGCCGGAGTAGTTGATCATTTTCGCTCTAAATTGAAAAAAATATTGAATTATTAAGTGGGACAATCCCTATTTAAAGCTGTGCACCGGGATCAGGAGTGATATTTCGCTACTGTTGTTCAGGATTTTCATAAGGCATGATACCAGGGTAGATCACGGAACTCGGGAGCACGCAAATACGAACAAGTTAGAAAAAACGTAAAACAAAGATAAAATGGACAAACATGGTGTGCACTGCAAGCTCTTTTTGATGTACCACATACTTGTCTACCCTACCTGCAAGTTGCACCCACAGAGACAAACTAATGGCAAATCAACTTCGACGGATACGATCACGCACGTGATATGCATATTCTTAAAATGGAAGGATCTTTGTAAATGGAGAGTTGGTCTCATACCACTGATGGACATAAAATATAATTGTTAACGATATGTTTCAACAAAATGACATTGTTTAAATGCATTTGAACATCTGTGTTACAACGTAATTGTTAACATCACAAGGGTGGGCGGGGCTAAGCACTTGTATGCTCGGGGAAACACGGGGTGTGGGCAAGACAGCAGGTATCACCACGTTTTGGTTAAGTAAATAGTGGTGCATTGTGGGTGATGGCGTTACGAGCGTAAACTTCGTGATTGATGATTCAGGACAGGTGGTGAACAGTTTAATTGCAAAGGAGGGGTGATGTCACATGATTTATAACAGAGGGTGTGACGAAGCATTGTGCAGCACTGCTTGATGCAGTGAAATGTTTTGAGAAAAGGGAGAGATGTGGCAAGAAGTCTTGAAAGGTAAGAGTTAATGGAGCTAAGAACAGGGACATAAATTATCGGGTAACATGAAGGAGGTTTAAGAATTTATGTAGGGATGCGACATAACAAGGGGGATTGTTTTATAACCGAGGTGTTTAAAAACTGAAGTGTAAGTTAAGCTGTTGTCCAAGTAGAGGTGTGGTAACATCATGCACGGTGTTTTAGCGGGAAAGCGTTGATAACAAGCAGGGCAATGTAATGTGTTTGTTGTAATACATTTGCTGTTTATCATGGGGTTTGTAGCCTCGTTTTAATTGCAATATCCTTTTATTGTAGTGAACCCCTGAAGAAGGATTTTTTTTACAATCCGAAATGCATTGGGTATAATGTGACTCGCTACCAAGGATGTATTTGTGTTTTGACGTGCTCAGAAAAAGGCTCGGATGAGCATATCTGGGACATGAGAAGCAATGAAATGCATAAGCAGCTCACGTGTGCAAAAGCAAGATTAATAAATTAAGCATCACCAATATGCCGGAGTAGTTGATCATTTTCGCTCTAAATTGAAAAAATATTGAATTATTAAGTGGGACAATCCCTATTTAAAGCTGTGCACCGGGATCAGGAGTGATATTTCGCTACTGTTGTTCAGGACCTTACGTATTCACCATCACTATCACTTTCACCCACTGACAAGAGAACAGAAGGAAAATACTCACTCCTCTGATATAATTTCTCTAGAGGCCTTCCTTGTCATTCACTTTTTACCTTACCACACGGACCCTTGAATAAAGGTTTCTTGGGGTACCGAGGTGGTAATTTTAATTCACTCACCTGTTTTTTCGCCCCACACACCCGCACTCACAACTGCGACATTACTCCGAAAAGAACTCCGACAAAGAGCCCTCTCGCGGGGCCCGTGGGGGACTGCAGCGCCACCTCCACGAGGAGCAACGCCCGATGATGACGCATGACACCCGCATGGGTGTGTGAGGGCACTTTTTCCAAAAGGAGGAATTCCCCGACTATCATCATAGTTTGTTTCCAACCCTTACTGTGAGTGCCTTCCACTCACTAGTGTCCTTTAGCAACCGAATTGGCCAGTTTATTCTTTGTATTGCACATCCTTAAATGGTTAGAGAGAGGTACCAGTTGAGTTCATGGTGGATCATATTTAAAAGAGAAGGCATCAAGAGAGTTCCATAGTTTTCTATGGGAAGAACGCCAGGGTGAGGAGTGTAAGGAAATATTATCCGCACATTTAAGGAAAGAAAGCCATTCTTGCCACATCTTGAGGGAGACTGCTTTAGTCTCCTTCAAAACAATTAAAAATGCTAACGAATTAATACACCAATTAATGCAGATAATTAAAATCATCTTTAAATTAATACAGTATATAAAAAGTTGGTTGAAATCTTTAACACCTCAAGTATACCCTAATGCTTTTTCTACATTAAAATCTATATGTCCATGTAAACCTTTTTAGCAGCAATCATAAACCTCCCTATGGCACAAACTACATCTAAAAATCGCTTTTCAGTTATGTGTTCCATTGCTTGCGGGTGATTTCTAATCCCATATGTTACAAAGATTGGGCGTAAAAACGTTTTCCGTGCGGTCAGTACTTTAAAACAATCCAATAAAATGTGCAATATATCGAATTTCGTGCTTAGACCACATGTACAATTCCCCTCATGATCAATCATGACAGTTTTTATCTTTTCATTGGCATAACAGGTATTAATTACGATTCTTATTCTTAACACTTCTCTTCACAAGTAGCTATTAGTTAGTATGTCTACAGATGGGTATCCTACTTCCTTTTTCCAAGAGCCAGTCAATCAATCAAATACACTTTATTCAGTTTTTACATAAAACCATAAAAGTAATCTAAAACAGTACAGTATACAAAATGTAACATAGTTGACAGCTCGCACTTAAAAATCACTTGTACAATACATAAGAATAAAGGCACAGTATATAAAAAAATGGGTGTGTACTAGTTCTTTAAAAGGGAAGGAGATGAGCGCAGGAACCCTAGCCCCACCGAAAAAACCCCAGCCCTATATACTGGAACACATTAAAAAAAACACATCAATTAGTCATAGCTGGCTCTAAGCCTCACTGCTGATTTTAAAAACGTAAAAAACGGTGTTACCAGATAACATTTGTAAAAAGATAAAGCTGGTCACACCTGCCTGAAATCCAGTCAATAAAGGATGGGGATGATACAATTTTTCCGGGGAATCTAATAGAAATTACAAAACATTAGAAAGTGAAGCATGTTCTGTGGAGACTTGCCATCGCAGTCACAGGACGCTAAACTCTGACCTCTGCTACACCCATGTGGCTGAGCTAAGAGGAGGTGGAAGAGATCAAGGCGAAACCTATTTAATAAAAAACGTTTGTGAGTACTAAAAGGCCCTAAAAGATATGGCTGAGTATATTGTACAGTTTTCAGAGCGACAAACCTACGAACACTAGATTTCCTCAGCTCACATTCTTCCCATTCAAGGGTCCTCTGATTAAAAAAGATCACCATACCCAGCCCAGATCTTTCTTATACACCGATTCCAGGCTGGAAAATAGGTCAGCTCTACCCATCCCGCCAAAGCATTTCTTAATATAATTGAACCATGGGATATGGTGAGCATGGTCAAGGCCCATACACTCCGGACCCTGATGCAGCCAGAGCTTCAACCACAATGTTAGGGGACGAAGAGCCAACAAATCAGAGAGGTAGGGCACCTCCACCTCTTCATTAGCCACAAAACTTGAAGTACCAAGAGCCAGTCATGAAGTGAACTGATTTTTTGTCCTCAAGGTATTGTTTATCGCAATCTCAGGATACTTCCCTGTCTATAGCCCTAAGCTCACTCTTTGTAGTCTCAATTTGTAAGTCTTGCATGCTCAGCCTAATTCTCATCTCCCTGCAGACTTTTACCATGTTTTTCTTAAACTCCTTCGTCTATTTTAGTTCACTGTGCTGTATTTCTTTTTTACACCACAAGGAGATCTTTTGTTCTTCCCCCGAGCTTTTGCTCATCCAAAATCGTATCAACGCCATGCAGGACATTATATTCCATGATACCAGTTCCATCTCTATTCTTATAGCCTGGATCATGGACGATCTAGGTAGGTGTTTTAGGCATTTACCCTCTTCAATATCCCATCTATTTTTACCGCTTAGATATAACAGTTCACTTCCATATTGGAATTGCGGTGGAATCATAGCTACAAAGGCTTTCAGAGCGGGTCTATCTGACATCTCCCCATAATCCTTACTGAATTTCTTCATGCCGCTAACGGAAGTAGGAGCCCTTTCTTTCAGTGATTCCAGGTGGATGTCCCATTTTAGTGACTTTTTGAACCAGGCCCCTAAATACTTATATTCCTTTACTGTCTGCAGTTTAGTGGGGCCTAGGAACCAGCTGAACTTTGTTGTTTTATTACCAAAAGCACAAATTTTTTTTTTCTCCATATTCTCTACCAATTTTTTGTGCTTGCAATATTCCATAAATCTGTCCAGCTTTCTTTGTAGGCCTATCTCTGTCTGGTCTACAATTACAAGGTCATCTGCATAAAGGAGACAAGCAACATGTTTGCCATCCATCTTGGGGCTGGCACCATTGGCCTCCCCCAAGATGGATGGCAAATCAGCTATAAGTAAAGAATAGAGTAGAGAAGCCAGGACACACCCCTGTCTTAGTCCATTTTCAATTAATATTTTCTCTGCCAGGGTTCCCTCGGTGTCCATGATAACTTGCACTCAGTTATAGCTATGTAGCTCCTGGATTATAGCGAGGAGATACTTTGGGATGTCCCATCTTGTCAGAGTCTCCAATAAACTTTTGCGGTCCACCAGATCAAAAGCCACCCGGAAGTCGATGAAACAGCAGTATAGTCTGCCTCTTATTTCCACCGACATATGTGAGATGCACCAGAGGGAGAAACAATGATCAATGGTAGAGTGCCCTACTTTAAAGCCCCCCTGCTCTGGGGGTACAATGTGGTTTACTTCTGCCCATTCGTTTAACTGTTCCAACAGAATTTTTGAAAAAACTTTTTCTCCTACAGCCAACAAATGTATTAACCTATAATTCTTTGGGGCATTAATATATCCCTGTTTGTGGATGTGTTTGATAATTGCCCCTCTCCAGCTTTCCGGTATCTGTCCCATCTCGAGTATCTCCTGAAACATTTGGGAAAAGAATTGTGCCCACCTATCTGTCCGGGTCTTTATAATTAGAGCTGGCAGATTATTTGGTCCTGCTGTCCTAGTTAAAATTACGTTTGCTATGATGCGTTCTACCAGAGCCATCTTGGACTAATTTCCAGAACTTATTTGAAGTTTTAGTTTCTATCGCTTCCAGAAGGTTACCCCAACATTTCTCCTTCTGGTTTCTTTTTTGATCTCTAATCACCTTTTTACATTGTTTCTTTCTCTTCTGGAGGCTTTTATAATTCCTCAAATCGTATCTTAACTTAAGGCGTCTTTCCCCTTTTCTGATCTGTGATTTTAGTTTCCAACATTCATTGTTAAACCAATCATTTCCTTTAATCTGGGCTCTCTGGGCCTGATTCACAGAACTAACTTACGTCAAAAACGTAAAGTTCGTACTTTTTAGTATTCACAGAATACACTTACTCATTTTGGTATTCACAGAATGAACTTACTCATTTCGGTATTCACAGAAGTTAGTAGTCCTAATTTTAGGACTCCTAAATGCCTTCTGTGAATACCGAAAGTCTTAAAGTTAGGATTTTTCTCAGTTTAGGAGTAGTAAAGTTAGGACTCCTAACTTTAGGACTCCTAAATGCCTTCTGTGAATACCGAAAGTCTTAAAGTTAGGATTTTTCTCAGTTTAGAGTAGTAAAGTTAGGACTCCTAACTTTAGGACTCCTAAATGCCTTCTGTGAATACCGAAAGTCTTAAAGTTAGGATTTTTCTCAGTTTAGGAGAGACTTTCGGTATTAACAGAAGGCATTTAGGAGTCCTAAAGTTAGGAGTCCTAACTTTACTACTCCTAAACTGAGAAAATCCTAACTTTAAGACTTTCGGTATTCACAGAAGGCATTTAGGAGTCCTAAAGTTAGGACTACTAACTTCTGTGAATACCGAAATGAGTAAGTTCATTCTGTGAATACCAAAATGAGTAAGTGTATTCTGTGAATACTAAAAAGTACTAACTTTACGTTTTTGACGTAAGTTAGTTCTGTGAATCAGGCCCTCTGATTCCTATTACCACTGTTTTTCTTCCATTTTACTTCAACTCTTAAACAATGCACAACTTGTCTAATAGTTGCTTCATACCTCCCTAACTTTTTACTAGGAGCGCTACTTAGCCTTTGGCTCTGTTGGAATCTGGATAATTTTTCCATACACTTTTCTGCCATTCTTGTAGTGAGAAGCCTCGATAATCCATTTGAACAAAGAGCACTTTTTCTCTTGGTCTCCTTTCACTCCATTCTAATTTGAGTTTTAGGAGGAAATTATCACTTCCCTCAACTTGGGGAAACCCAACATTTCTTACTATATCAAAATTCCAGGCATGCATAAAGATATAATCTATTGGGGAGGGTTGCTGTCCCCTTTTAAACATTCGCCATTCAGACAGACTAGCCCCTTCAACCCCAAATATTTCCCTAAGGCCATATCTTGTGCTGTCAGTTCAACATGAGGGAAGCTGGCATCATTTATCCTATATGCAGTCAATATCTCTTTACTCCATATGTCGACCCTTCGTGGATCCAATTTATGATTGAAATCCCCTAACAGAATAAGCAGCTCCCTGGGATGTAGTTCACTGAGTCCCTCTATAGCGTCCTTGAATTTGCCCAGTTCGGCTCTATATCCTCCCCCACCTCTCCCCTGTATATACACATTGACTATAGCCACATAGTCATATTTTGGTTCTGGGTCCTGGAGTTGCACTCTACAAGCCACCAACCAGCTACATTTAACTTTCAACTGCTTCACATTTTTTGCTGTTTTTGGTGTATACAGGATTATTTGCCCGCCAGACGGGCACCCCTGTTGGCTCTTCTTAGCCAAACTATTTATCTGGACACACCCATCGATCCTAGGGGTTGCACCACACAGCCACGTTTCCTGTAGACAAACAATCTTGTGCAAATCAATATATCTCTTAAAACTTTCTAATTTTGACATTCTCCTGTAACCATTCACATTCCATGTTAAAAACGCCCAGAGGCCGTGTGACGTCCCAATGTCCTAATCTAACTCACTTAAACACCCATCTTCTACATTTCTGGGCGAGGCAAGGGCTCTGTATCTATTTCCAAGAAACGGCCCACCCCTTTGTTTGATCCTGTCAGTCTGTCTTACTGTCATTTCAAATTTTTCCTTCTCTCCGTGATCCTGTTCTATCAGCCTAACCTGCCTTGTGCCCATCCTGGCATGTTGCTGAAGAAATGGTTTTGCGTGGTTGCTATATTTGGACATTTCTGCCTCCGGAACTAATCTAATCCCTTCTTTCAACACCTCCTGGTCTGTTTTCATTATTACCAACTTCACCATACTAGAGTATAGTTGTACTTTTGTGTTAGGAAATATACACTAAGCATGGCTAGTACACAAATAGTGCACTAAGCATGGCCAGTATGTTATTTACTACAATTTGTATTGTTGAAAACATATTATAACATGCTATTATAAAATGTAATAACAGTGTACATTTAGTATGGCCAGTAGTTTGAAATCCATGTTTTGTTTTATGTTGGTACAAAAATTGCTTTGAGGGTTTCAAATGTGTTCAAAGAGTTAACAGAGTCATATTGCTGTTAAAATGACTAAGCACATTTTACACGTGCAACTTTCTGACAGTTAGCCATGTGCTGCACCTGCCGGTAAACCGTTTGTTGAGCTCAGCCTCACATGTAACCCCACCCACTTCTGAGTTATAAATAGGAGCATCTGAACGAGGGAAATGCTTGGCCTCGTTGCTCCGTTCCCACTTACCTGGAATTCAGCCGCAGATCTTTAGCCCCGCCTCTTCATTGAAGGAAGAACCATCCTGACAACTAGCTTGAGGCCAGCAGTGCATCCAGAATTCCTGTGCTGTCTCTGGAAGCCTGGTGTAAGGAAAACCCCTGAAAGAAAAAACAAGCATTGGCATAGCCAATCGGTCTCGCTTTTGGGACCTTATAAGTATTTAGTTATGCAGCAAAATATCCTATGCACCTATGCAATGCTTGTTGTAGGTACTATAAGAACAAGCTTAGCACTTTCATAGCGCTGAAAGCAATCAAACGCTGGGGGAAGAGGTCAGCAGATAATTGATCGTAAAACAGTAAGATTTCAAACTGAGAACATAATAATTTGACACACCCTGTGAAATCCACGTTATGCTATTACCTCTAAATACTTAATGTCCACACTGCGCACGATAACAGACAAGTTGTCTGAATAAAAAAGTCAGGCAATAGTCAGACTGAGGATTTGTTAAGCTTTTTGTACGAGCACCCAAAATGAGATTTGAGTCTTGCCAAACACATCAGGTCACCAGGACTCGCATATTAAACCAAGGACTGAAATCAAAAGTTTAAAATGAGTCCAAGATTACGTGGAAAGCACTACTGTTTGATCGTAAAGCACACGTCTAGCAGAGGAGTACTGTACACGCTGTTCATACTCCAGCAGCCCGGCTGCCAACGTTGATGCTGTATAAGTGGACAGAGTAGAAAGACGACCACACAGTGTTATGCGACCCTCAGTATGCTGTGGAGAGACAGATACACGCGAAGAGCCACCCCATCCTTACCGCCTCAATAGCAAGTTATTACAGTACAGTTATGCTCCTGCACAGCACTGAGGAAGTGGTTGGTAGCGATGAGCCCCCTAAGGTTTTGCCATGTTTTCACTCTAGCAGAGCCCTCCTTCTTTGTCCGCCTCACTCCGCTGCTCTGCTGTGATGCTGGCGCAGGCTGGAGCCCGTTGGCCGATTGGAAGAGAGCGGAAGCCAGAGCAAAGACAGTGGGATGGAAGGGCAGGGGAAGAGTTTAGAAACATGTCAGATTCAAACAACGATCTGTGGAATTTTGCCTTAAAAACAGTAGCGCTTGTGAAAAGCGCAAACTATGTTTACAAAAAAACGATCGTAAAGAAAGTTGCTAGCACCGCGCTAAGTAGGTGAAGGAAAGACAATGGGCTTTGCACTGAAGACACGAGCAGCCTCAAGAAAGAAGCAGCAACGGAGCGGAAAGGAACATTTAAAAACAAGCATTGGCCGCGCGGCGTAAAAGTAACGCCGTGCGGCCGTGAAAGCGAAAGTCATCGCGATCGCGATGACGCGTGCGCAGCAGTGATTAGAAGAGGCGGAGCGAGGCGCGCTCGCTTGTGCGCGTAACCGCACGCTGGTGGTCGCTTTGGGAGCACTTTTAAAAGCCCCTTACTAAAGTCTCGCAGAGCAGCGCATGCGCGCTGGCTCAGCGAGACCTAAAAAACAACATTAAGGTATTTTCCGGCACTCTGCTCCCACAGAAGCCTCTTTTAACCATTTCAGAGGTACTTTTATTTTATTATTCTCGTATCTAAACAGAGATTTAGTGCGCATTTCTCTGCATTAGAATTTTATTTCAGAACAAACTGAGGGGCATATTACCAAGGGCCTTATCGCCGCTTTAGCGGCACTTTTTGCCGCTAAAGCGGCGATATTATTAACGCCCTATCGGCAAGCTGTCGCTAACAGGTGTTAGCGACAGCTTTTCAGTGATAGCGACCGTTTTGGGTGCCCCTTTGCATGTCAGCGATATTTATCGCTAATGACATGCAAAGTAGGCATTCCCAACATAAACACCACGAAAACAGCCGCTAACAGGCCTAACGCCTATTGGCAATGAGTCCCCGGCCCCGGTGAGTGATATGAAAAGTCGCGCTAACCGAGTTTAGCGCAGGATATTTAACACCTACTAAAATCCTGACTTAACAATGATATCCAATGAGAGGTGGATTCATAGGCTGAATCCTCACCTGCCTATTAGCAAGCTTAACGTCAGCGATAACATTTTTATCGCTGTTGTACCCGTGTTACTGGAGGATTTTGCCGCTATCGCTGGTTTTAATATCGCATTGGAGATAAGCGTTGATAATAACGCGTTATCTCTACGATTAAAACCAGCGATAGTCGGCGATAAAATAAATCGCGCTAGGCGCGGTTTGCGATAATTATCGCACACTGTTGGTAATAGGCCCCTGAATCTTGTGCTCAGACTTTGGCTAAATGACTTTGCATATAATCTGGAACTCGCAGAGTTTAAAAGCACATAACTCTGAGGGTCATATTATCAAGAACGGGCGATAACATTATCGCCGCTTTAGCGGCAGGAAACTGCCGCCAAAGCGTCGATAAGGGGCTTGATAATATGCCCTATAGAATTCCAATAGAAGCCCAGGTTCTGGTGTGAAGGACATCAGACCTGGGCTTCTATTGGAATTCTATAGGGCATACTATCAAGCCCCTTATCGCCGCATTAGCGGCAGTTTCCTGCCGCTAAAGCGGCGATAATGTTATCGCCCGTTCTTGATAATATGGCCCTGCCTTTGCATTTCATTTTTTTTTTTAAAACAAACTGCAACTTGTGTTCAGATCTTGAATGAAAGACTTTGCAAATGACTTGGGACTTGATCGCTTGTGAATCAACATGCGAAGTTCAAGCAAAGGACATTATAGAAATTTGTGAGTTACTACAAGAGCAATAAGGAACATTTAATTGTTTATATTTTATTGCTGACATTGTTACTTTTGTTTTACATGCAGTTCAAAGCTAAAAGTTAAGTGAATGCCTTCAGTCATTATCCATAGAGCGAAGAAGGTTCTCTTGTGAAATTCGAGCACTTATATATTAGAGGTACTATTTGAAACAAAGAATAGATACATAATAATGAGACTAGTTTAAGACTATATTGAAAGTTTATGATTAGTAATTTGATTGAAAATTTATTTCTAGAACCAAGAACGCAGAACCCTAGTTTCCTGTATCAGGCACTGCCCAAGGTTGAATGAACCAGAGCATCAAAAGTACATCGACCTTAAGGAAGCAGTGTGTTTTTTTCTCTCTCTTCTTTTCACCTCCCATTCCCCCTTCCCCCTAGGATTCTTTTCATGCTTGGTGGGTTTATTTGTCACTATAGCAGGACTAGAGTCTTGGGGGTATTGGGAATTATCGGCTTATCTCCCCAAAGGAACAACCTGGTTTTCAGGTGAGTTGTCGTTTAACAGAAGGCCAAGCCTCCACAAAAATTAAAGTTCCTTTTGGGAGATATGGAACCCGAGCAGGATCACATTGATACCCGAGCCATGGCGCAGGCTTTGATGAGCGATACTAGTCAGGATTCTGATATAGGAACCATGTTACAAAGCCTACACTTAGAAATGCAGAAGTTGAAAGAAGAAAATGCAGAGCTACGCAGTGAATTAATACGTTACAAGCCCAGAGAACGTTTGTGGGGGGACACCTTGCCAAAAGCCACCTTTAGAAATCCTTTTGACATGGGCGCTAAGGTTAAAAATCCCTCCGCACATGTGACTTCAGATCCTTCTTCTTCTCCGGTACATGTTACTGTCGCAGTCCCTAGTCCGGTGCCTCTTGCAGCACCGGAAAGATTTTTTGGAGACCGTGCTAAATTTAATATCTTCATTAGCCAATGTCAATTGCATTTTATATGCAAACCCCAGTCTTTTCCTACAGATGCATCTAGAGTCGCTTTTGAACTCTCGTACTTGGGAAGGGTTGCTGCTAATTGGTCCATTCCATTGATAGATAAAAATGATCCCATTTTACACAATTGGCCAGTTTTCAAATCAACCATGGCTAAACTATTTGCTAAACACACATTCATACAAGCAAGCGATAATGAACTGTTAAACCTGAAACAAGGAAATAAAGATCTGCTGAGTTATGTAACAACCTTTAATCGTTTGTTGACCGAGACGCAATGGCCTGAGGAAAAACTAACCTCTTTATTCTATAGAGGTTTGCGTGATGATCTAAAAGACGCCTTTGCTCATATTGTGGAGTTGCCAGATGATTATTCAGATTTTGTGGATCTTGTGGTCAAGTTAGATCATCGCTTGGGTGAACGCAGGGGAGACAGGTCACGTTTTGAAAATAAAATTATTACCATAAAGTCAGAAAGAAAAGAACCAGAAATCAAGATGCCAGATCCTGAACCTATGCAAATAGGGGTTTGAAAGGTCCTTTATCTAGTGAAGAGAAGGAAATTAGGCGAAAATTAAATTTATGTTTATATTGCGGCAGGTCTGGACACTTTGCCAGAGACTGTACAGTAAAACCAAAAGGTCCCAAAAAGATAAACGCTGTGGTCACTACTAGCTTGGATCAGGAAAACTAAATGTCTCATCAGGAAAGGAGGTCGCCTTGATGAGAGGATTAGACGGACAGATCTCCCAACATTTAGCAAATATAGTTGCGCGCATACCACGACACTTCACAATCCAAGTCACTCTTATGATAACAATACAAGTAAGACATGTAGTTTCAGTATTATTATATTCTGGAGCCACTGGGAATTTTTGGGACATTCAGTTGGCACAGAAATTGGGCATTGCAACAGTATTAAAACCACAGCCAGAACCAGTTCGTGCCGTGGATGGATCTGAATTATCTTCAGGTTTGATAACCAGCCAAACATGCCCTTTTACTTTAGTTTATCAGAATGGACATACGGAACAGATTAGTTTTGATCTAATTGATACACCTACATTTGGAGTTATTCTAGGCGTTCCATGGTTAAAGACTCATAATCCAAAAATAGATTGGGATTTGAGAACTGTGACATTAGATTCTTTGCAATGCCGCACACATTGTTATCAGGAAGCGCAGGCAGATTTTATGACACTACTTCATTGCGCTAATACTCAAAAACCTTTAGATAACATACCTACTGAATATCAGGAGTTCAAGGATGTATTTGATCCAGTAAAGGCAACTACGTTACCACCTCATAGATCGTATGATTGCCGTATAGATTTATTCCCAGGTGCCACCTTGCCTAATAGTCGAGTGTATGCATTTACCGAAGCTGAAACACAATATTTAAGGCAATATTTAGACGAATTATTAGATCTAGGGTTTATTCGCCATTGCACTTCTCCAGTTTCCTCGCCATTATTTTTCATCCCAAAATGGGATGGTGATTTAAGGGCTTGTATAGATTATCATGGACTCAACAAGGCCACAATAAAGAACAAATACCCATTACCATTGATTCCAGTACTTCTGGATCAATTACGGCATTCTACCATCTATACAAAGCTGGATCTCCGGGGGGCATACCATCTTATACGGGTCAAAGAGGGTGACGAGTGGAAAACTGCATATAGAACTTAGGGGCTGATTACGATGGTAGGCGGAGGCACATCCGCAGTGCTGGCGGTGGCGGAAAATGCCCTTTTCCGCACTCTAGCAGCGGTCCTCCCGCCCGCCATATTACGATGGGCAAACATAGCCCATTTTCCATCCGCTGTAGAGTCAGGTGAACCGCCAGATTTTTGCGCCCGCCACCGCGGCGGAGTGAGCCAATAGAGACTCACCGCCATGCGGAATGACGTTCCGTCCGCCATACAAATTACGATGCCGCAAACAGCCCATCACACCGCAGTGGAGAATCCACCCACCCAGAGACGGCGGAAGCACAACAGCGGAGCGCGAAACCAGACTCCCGTTCCCCTCCACCCGGTCCTGATCGCAATGGATCCAGCTCTCCAAGCCCTTCCGGTGCTGTACCTCCTCCACTACCAGCAAATAATGCACTGTCGCGGACAACGCCGCAGGTACGCAAATACACAGCTCCGCACACAACCACAGCACACAACTCCTGTGCCGACACACAGTTACTGTCCACATCAGACACTCTGGGGGGGACAGGAACACATCCCCCAGTGTACCCACACATCTCCCACCTGCCAGAAACTCACCCCTCCGCATCTGGGTCACCCAACAACCGCGAAATCACGGCAATGTCCCGGTCACGTCACCGCAGCGGTGAAGACGCGGGAAAACCTGCGCACAATGTAGTAGGCAGGGCCTGCGCCAGGCATGGGCAGTCCGCAAAGATTCACAGGGCTCCACCTTCATCCTTCCCACACTACTCTTCCCACACCCATTTGGGAACATGCTGTGTGCTCCTCCTGTGCCCCCCCTGCACAATTAATCTGCCAGGTATAGCCAGATCTTGCACCTCACACATCAAAGGACAAGGGAGATTGACTGGGAAGGTGGGGGTGAAGAGGAACACCCTGCACAGAAGTTCAGGGGCTGGACAACCCTCCTCCTCACACCAACCTTCCACTCCTGTGAAGCTAACTGAGTATGATCACAAAATGAAGACTCACACTGCCTATGAACATCCAATGAACTGTTCACACTGCCTGTCAAGTCACTCACAAACACCCCACACTGACACCCAGCCACATACCCATACCATAGGCCAGCAGCAATGGAGGACAATAAATGGGCCAGCCAAAAGTGAAGTGGACAGTGCTGGAAAACCATGGAGCAAGCCACATAGCATCTGTACATCACATGCAAGAGAAGGAACATATCACACCACCCTTAGGCCATCAAATCAGACATGGCTGGCACAGTGAGTGAAATTAAGCCAAAGTGACCTCTGTGCAACAACTCAGGGAGACATCAAGGCAGGCCATGCATAGGCACAGGAATGATAGGAAGTGTCTGAAGTCATACAGTGACCAGCCACACATCTGTCTCCACTTACTTGACATGTGTATATCATCAGCACAATACACATGGCTCATTGTCACACTCCTTGACTGTCAAACACAAGTAGGACCTTCACACATACCCCTCCTCTACCCACCTCACACCTGCAGCACACAACACCTGTGAGAAACACACAGAATGGTCCAAATGATGTCCTGTGAGTCCAATGACAACCAATCACACTCCCTGTGGTGCATCCACAAATTTCCCACCCGCACTCAGGGATGCCTGAACCAATGCTGACACAAAAACAATAGCCAAACACAAAGCTCACAAACAACATCCACAGAAGTCCAACAAGCCCAGACATGTGCAGCCAAATAGTGGAAAGGCAATGTGACCACAGACAGAACAGGAGTACACAACATTGTCACTCAGGGCCAATGCCCAGACACCATACCCCAACACAAACAAGAATCGCATCATCCAAAAACAAACATGAACAATAACTGGGATCAATGGAACAATCAGCTGACACAGACTGAGACACCACACCACTCATCAAGTGAACATGGTGTCACAGCATGGTGTCACAGTGTACCACAAGCATGCACATGCACAATCCTGACAAGTGACAGGTCAAAAATAGGAGGAGAAACCACCAATGTGCACTCAAAACAAGCTGAGGAACAAGAATCCAACTTGCTGCATGTGCCAGACACACAAGTAATGCACACTACACTTGCAACACACATCTGCATGTATCACACAGCAAAAACTACTCACACACAATCTCATGCAAATAGAACATCACACACACATAGCATCTGTCAGTAGAAAGAGCCAACACAGGCCAAACACTGCATACATCCACAACAAAAACACAACAGATGCACATACCAATCCATCACATAGCAAACTCAGCTGGACATCAGGGGGATGCACACCAGGCAAGTACAAGGCAACACATACTGACAGCACTGCAAGCACACCAAGCATTGTGTGCACACCAACCAAACCAGTAGCACATATATCTGAGTACCACACCATGAACTCCCACAACACAAATCATCACAGCACACAGAGAACATCACACTCAGGAAGGGTAGCAGTACCTCAGCAAACACACATACAGCTTAACCATCACCCACAGATGCACAACTAAGGGAAACCCAGGGGCAAACAACATGACTTGAGGACTGTGCTGCTCAAACATATGCACTGCACATGAGCAACCATGACTGCAAAACAGTTGAAGAAAACAACACATAACTAATTTGGGCAACTGCCCTGAGTGGCACATTGGTCCTGTACACATTTCAGCCCCACACAGCATAGTGTCACACTATGAAGTGGTGGGGAGGCTCACACACTGGCAAGCCATGGGGGGGAAGACATGAGATTGAAGTGGTGTGTACGTCAGTAGTGGACAGGTGAGGAGTGAACAGTATACAAACACATAGAGGAGTTACTCACAATGTGTAGGCATCAGAAGCACATATATGGGATGGCATGACTCCACATACCACATACCATACTGGAGCCAAAAATGGGTCAAGTGACAGCAATGCATGAGAAAACTCACAAATAATGTCAGTGTGGCTGAGCAGGTCTGCACAGTGAGCACAAACAGTAACAAGACACATGGCTGATCAACAAAACACAACACAGACTTGGCAAGCACACACACTGCATACTCACAACTGGCAGCGACAACAATTAGGTGTCCCCCAGGAGTGCAAGGACACACCAACACACTGCACAGTGCCCAACCTACAACTCCTACATGTGCCCACAATCTGAAGCACATGGCAGACAATTGAAACAAACAGGCACTCATTACCTGGATCATACATGTGTGCAGTTGGCATTGCAGGGGCACACACACATCAACACTACTGACAATGACAGCCCATTCACACTGTATGACCACTGAAGTTCACATATTCAAATGTACCCCCTGTGACTAGGAAGACAGGCCTACACAAGATGACCACACATCCACATCAACACTGCTGTTCACACATCAAGAAAGATCACACAGATATGATGGACCATGGCCACCCGCAAGTAATCCTGTGGATAGAAATCACCTCTGTTGTGGTATTGCATCATAACATGACATGTGTACAATGTAGCAAACCTGACCATAGAGTGATTAGGATAAGAGTGTATCATCACAAACAACCATCATTGCACCCTCAGGCCTCACAGTCTTGAAGAACTAAAGTGCCTGTCACCTCTGCCAAACTCTGAAAAAGTAAAACAACCAATTGGCAATGTTGAAGTGGCATACAGAGTAAGGGTGGATGTAGTTCACGGAGTTGCGCTACGCAACGCTACGCGAAGTGGTAAAACAACTCCGCCACGCTACGCGGAGCTACGCGAGCAGCGTAGTGCGATAGGAAAATGCTGTTTGCGGTGATTGCACAGTGCCGGATGCTTGTCCGCACTGTGCAATCATTGCAAACGGCATCATGCACAGTGCAAGCGGTCGTTTTCTGCCGCTCGAGTAGATTTTTACTCGAGCTGCAGCTTTCTCAACGCGAACGGGCAGTTTCTCATCGCGAGCGGTCGCGAGCATACGCGACCACTCGCAATGAGAAACCTGACCCCCCCCCGCGTTGAGAAATCTCGCCGGGAGGTTTATTTTCCACGCTCTCGCTTGCCAACTTGATGTTGCCGATCGCGAACGAGGAAAAATCTTGCCGGGATGTTGATTTTGCTCGCTCGCGGTCGCCAACTTGACGTTGAGGAACGCGAGTGAGCAAAAAGTTTCTCTGCACTCTGTGAGATCCGGGTAACGCGGACTGCAGCAAACTCCGCTAACTCCGCGAGCGGAGCGTAGTTCACCGCCCAGGGTTAATACAGAGCATGTGTCACATGAAACCATACCCATACATAAAACCTCTTATTTAGCAAGGACACAGACAAAGCAGACAACAGGAGTAACTGTCTTTATTACATATTACTCAGATAGGCACCAAAAGTAGAAAACAGCAAGGCCATTGGCCAGTCCATAGTTCAAAGTATGTACATGTGTGCATGAGAACCTGCACAGGGAATGGGCATCCAAAGTGACAAACAGCAAGGCCATTGGCCAGTCCATAGTTCAAAGTATGTACATGTGTGCATGAGAACCTGCACAGGGAATGGGCATCCAAAGTGACAAACAGCAAGGCCAGTGGCCAGTCCATAGTTCAAAGTATGTACATGTGTGCATGAGAACCTGCACAGGGAATGGGCATCCAAAGTGACAAACAGCAAGGCCAGTGGCCAGTCCATAGTGCAAAGTATGTACATGTGTGCATGAGAACCTGCACAGGGAATGGGCATCCAAAGTGACAAACAGCAAGGCCAGTGGCCTGTCCATAGTTCAAAGTATGTACATGTGTGCATGAGAACCTGCACAGGGAATGGGCATCCAATGTGACAAACAGCAAGGGCAGTGGCCAGTCCATAGTTCAAAGTATGTACATGTGTGCATGAGAACCTGCACAGGGAATGGGCATCCAAAGTGACAAACAGCAAGGCCAATGGCCAGTCCATAGTTCAAAGTATGTACATGTGTGCATGAGGAACTGCACAGGGAATGGGTAACACCGTCCACTGCCATGGGAATCAGCACAGCTCTGGGGATACAAATGGGCAGTCAAGGCACCGCTGTGGGAGAGATGGGTTTGGGAGGGGGACTTTGCCTCACACTTGGCTGTCAGTTGAACTGGGAGGTGGCTGATTGTTGGGGCCAGTTGGAGGACTGGACTTGGGAGAAAGAGGACCAGCTGAGGTAGAGGCATCAGTGGCTTTGTGAGCCGGAAGGCTGCTTGGACCGGGCGGCAGTGTGGCACGGGGAGGCGGAGACATGCTGCCGTGAGACACAGTGTGTGAGGGAGAATGTGGAGGGCTGCCTTTCCACTTCTTGGGGATTCGATAGGTAAGAATTGTCTTGTAGGAGTGGGAAGTGGGGTGGGCACAACAGTCTCACTCACAACCAAAGGTGCATCAGGTGCAGGTGGCTCTCTCTGTGGGGATTTGCTGGATCTGGTGTTACGCTTGGGCTGGCCTTGCCTTTTCCCCTCCATCCCCTGTTGACCAGGTGAATCCCCCACATTGCTCACCTGTCCCAGCTTCACAAGGGTGTGGGTGGGAGTTGAGGTTGTGGGTGAATCTGCCTTAGAGAGCTGTTTGTGCGGACTCTTTGCAGACACCAGCTTCACAGCAGGCAGGGCAACTGTTTGTTTGCCTTTGGGAGCAGGTTTGGGGATGGGAGTGTCCTTGGATGGGGGTGATTTGGATGCATGTGAGCCTGAGGCCTGCTTCTTGGCCTGATGCCCCTGAGTGTCACCAGAAGTGCTTTTGCCTTTGCGCTCCTGTGTGCCTGTCTTTTGTTTGGGGGATGGTGTCTGTGCTCTGGGCCGCTTGGAGTGCTGCTGTTGTGTGCTGCGTGTTGAGTACTTGGAGCCTGAGGGCTGTGGTGTGTGGTCACTCTCGTCAGATGTTGCCACTGGCAGGGTGGTTGCCGAAGGGACTGGAGCTGGACTCTGAGCCTGTGACAGCTGAATGGCTGCCGTCACTGTGGAGGACAAAGACTGGACAGTTCTGTGCAGCCCACCCACGTCAGAATGAATGCACTCCATGAAGGCAACTACCTGTGCCAACTTCCTGTCATGATCCTGGAAGGCATTCAGGAGAGTAGTCTGACCCACACACAGCTGGCACAAAAGGTCCACCGCCTCAACACTGAGGGCAGCAGGGGAGACAGGGGCAGCAGTGCCTGGGGGGAAAGACACTCTACCCTTCTTACTGCTGCGGGAACGGGCAGCACTAGTGGTAGTAGCCGGAAGGGTGGGCACAGGACGATGTGTGGTGGAAGAAGAGGCAGATTTCCCACTCCCTGTGCCCGCCAACATCGAGGAGTCACCGCTAGAGTCAGATGATGTTGAGGTTGGTGTTTCTAGGCGTGATTCTTTCAGGACACTCCTGTCCCCCTCCGAGGCGCTGGTCACATTAGTGTCAGTGAGCTCATGTGTAGCAGTCGTGCCAGATGCCTCACCACTGGTGTCCGTCCCCTGTCCTTCTGTGCCCTCGGTAGATGCTGCAAAAGACAGAGACGTAGGTTCAGTATAGTGCCCTACTCACAAACATCATATGCAACCAAAGCAAAAAACTAGAATATGATACCCCCATGTTGCACACCACCCTGTGCAGTCTGCATGTGCAAGATTTATGCAAAAGTCTGAAGATGCATGGAAACATGCATAGTTGGCATTAATGACCCATGTGATGTTCACACTGCCAAATAGCTGGCCCGTGCCTCCTTGTTACCTGACATACTGATTCCTGTAAGCATACCTACGTGCCTGTAGGTGAGATAGATGTACATCTCAACATGTTGTCACAGTCACATACGGAGTCACTTTAAGGGGACAACACAGATACTGACTTCAGAATGTCCTTATACTATGGCCATGAGCTACTGATGTCCACCATGTTGTGCTTTGAAGTGCAATGACCCTTGCACATTGTTGTCAGATGTGTAGTTCTCACAATTTCAAAGTCAGGCACTGCACACATCGACGCAAGCACACTAAGATGAGGAACACAGCTGTTCACTCCCCGGTGATGTCTATGACACCCATAATGCAACAGATGGCATGAGGCCACATCTCATCTTGCAATGTCAAGGGCCATTATTTCAAACACATGAGAAAGTACATGTAGCAAAAATGCATGGCAGCTGCACTCAACACAGAGGCCATGTACAAGCCATTGCATCACACTAGAAACATCACAGAGCTCAACACTGGCGCAGGGTTGGGATACATGCAGTCACTCACACCCAAAGTCACCCTTCGCAGAATACTCACCCCCAACTTGCTGCTGATGGGCCCTCAAACGTCCATCCAGCTCTGGCTGTGTCACAGCCAAGATGCAGGCCATTAGTGGTGTCACGCTCCTGCGCGACAACCTTCCAGTCCGAGGGAGCAGCCCCAGCATCATCTCTGCCACGTTTTTGCTCAGCCGGCTGATGTCATCCCACCTCTTGTGACAGTGTGTGTGTCGTCGGTTGGAGACACCCAGAGCCCACACCTTGCATGCAATGGCCCTCCATAAGGCCTTACGCTGGTGGACTTTAAGCTGCAGGCATGGGAGACAAGAAGAGGAAGTTTCAGGGACACTGGGTCATGTTCCACTGTGTCCCAGTACAGGAGCATGCAAACACTTAGCACAGCTGTACAGAAACCTTGAGCAGAGGCCATACAGCATGACACATAGTACATTTGCATCAGATAATCGGATTGAAATGCATTTAGGTATGAGGATGGACACAGGACCTGGCCATCTCATTCACATGCAGAATGGCAGCACACAAAGCAATGTGAAGAAGGCCCTCATCTGTGATGCAGTATGTGAGGGAGCAAGACATACATCATGTTGGAAATGATGTGTTGGGGAACACTCACTGTGTCCAACACTACACACCCCTCAATGTCCTTGGCCTGTGAGTGGCTCACTGTGTCGTGGATGTCACATCTAGGGACATGATCTTACATTCTCACACCCTTCTCACAAGGACTGTCTTGTGCAATCATCAGGCCTAAGATAGCTCATTGAGAAACAGGGTGGCAGACAACACATATGTCGCACTCTGTCCATTTACTGATGGGTCCCTGTCAAATTGGGCAGTATCTGTGCAGGCCAGGGGGACTCACACTGAGGTTAAACCTGGCCCATCTGAACAATCACATGCATGTACAATATGAGAGATCAAGCAGTGCCTACACATGCGAGTCAGTACACATCATCAAATCAATGGAAGGAGGATGTTTCATAAGTACATCACTCTGATGCGTCATAGGTGATTTTCCACCAAGAGTGTCACCCTTAGGCATTTCAATCTTGTGCATAATGCTCACATATCCATGGTGACAATATGAAAGTGTACACACATCCTTCAGTACCCTCTGGACAAAACACATTTGTAATGTCCCAAATGAGCATGAGAAAGGCGAATGGACTCTGACATCCATTAGCACAGGCAATGTTTGTTCTGACTTCCACTTTCCAAACCAGCAGTGTTACTGTATGGCTGCAAAGACACTGCATGTCCCTCCCATCCTTCAATGCAGCCATGGATCTGTGGTAATAAGGCTACACATCCCATTGACATGAAGTCAGCATGCTAGGCAGTGTATCACACAAACTTGCACTCACAGGTACATACTACAGCAGAGCAACATCATGTGAGCACTCTTTGCACTCTCCAAATTTCACTCTGAAACGCTTACCATTACATCAGGAGCACAATATAGCCTCCCGTAGTGTGTAAGCACCTCGTCCACCAGGACCTCCAGCTCCTCTGTGGTGAAGGGACGGGCCCTGATGTTCTCAGTTCTCGCCATCACTGGGTCCAGGAGACAGGAACAGCAGCAGTTGGGGATGAAGAATGGCAGGCAGCAGTGTCTGGATGCAGTGGAAATGTGTGGCTCTCTCACAGACATATATAGCCCCCTGGGGTTGTTTCAGTGGTACTCAGAAGCTGCAATTGGTGTTCCAGGTCAGCTTCTTTCAAATGTAACCAATGACCGGCCCCGCGGTGGCGGTGCACGCCTACCGCGATTTTCAAAAGTGTATTCCACTAGCGAGATTGCGGATCCCATTGGCTGAATGGACATGGGCATTGGCGGTGTCACACCGCGGGGCCCAGGCGGTCGCTACCGCAATCGTGCATCTTACAATTGCATCCAATGACCGGGCCGCAATAGCGGAGCACGCCTACCGCGGTTTTCAAAAGTTTATTCCACTAGCGCGATTGCGGTTCCCATTGGCTGAATGGGCATGGGCATTGGCGGTGTCACACCGCGGGGCCCAGGCGGTCGCTACCGCAATCGTGCATCTTACAATTGCATCCAATGACCGGCCCCGCGGTAGCGGAGCACGCCTACCGCGATTTTCAAAAGTGTATTCCACTAGCGCGATTGCGGTTCCCATTGGCTGCATGGGCATTGGCGGTGTCACACCGCAGGGCCCAGGCGGTCGCTACCGCAATCGTGCATCTTACAATTGCATCCAATGACCGGCCCCGTGGTAGCGGAGCATGCCTACCGCGATTTTCAAAAGTGTATTCCACTAGCGCGATTGCGGTTCCCATTGGCTGAATGGGCATGGGCATTGGCGGTGTCACACTGCGGGGCCCAGGCAGTCGCTACCGCAATCGTGCATCTTACAATTGCATCCAATGACCGGCCCCGCGTTGGCGGAGCACGCCTAACGCGATTTTCAAAAGTGTATTCCACTAGCGCGATTGCGGTTCCCATTGGCTGAATGGGCATGGGCATTGGCGGTGCCACACCGCGGGGCCCAGGCGATCGCTACCGCAAACGTGCATCTTACAATTGCATGCAATGACCGGCCCCGTGGTAGCAGAGCACGCCTACCGCGATTTTCAAAAGTGTATTCCACTAGCGCGATTGCGGTTCCCATTGGCTGAATGGGCATGGGCATTGGCGGTGTCACACCGCGGGGCCCAGGCGGTCGCTACCGCAATTTGTCAGTTTTCTATTGGTGCCAATGACCGTGATTGCGGTGGCGGTGCACGCTTAGGGCACCTATGGACACATCATGCTGTAGCAATGGCAATGGCCAGTTCTCATCATTAAACACTCCACACTTACAATGAATCATTCCACCAGATAGTTAAATTGAATGCTAGTGTGACATTTAACTCACTGATGTCTACACATGCCATGTCAGTGCACTGAATTACATGCATTGGCATGTAGTCCCTCACATGTCACTGATGATGTTGTTGTGCATGTACACAGATCTGTTGTGTGATGGACTCTCAAATATGGAAACATGTCAATGTGTGAGATGGCTAAGCAACACACAGTAATGATGGACTGACTACTTAATGTGCCTACTTCACTGTGTATATTGCTGTACTCATGTTGATAGTTGATCTTTATGCACACACTGTGCTCATTGTGTTGTTAATGTGTGCCCTGACTGACTCACTCAATAAGGAGTGGCAGGTACAGCAGCTACGTAGGAGACAGCAGTGTTGCTGTTTCAGACATGTGCTGTGTCAAGTACTCTCAGGGCTGGTGACACAAGATGTCGGAATGTCCCATTTTACATTCACATAGTCTAAATCTGTCTCGGGTGTACTCAGTTTGTACATACTGATCACGTGTACAACTACTTGGGGTCAAGTTGTCTCTGCATGTGACTTGTGCTGTAAGCTGTTGTTTCAGGCCAGTCATTGTTGGCGCTGTGTCAGTCAAGACGTAAGATGTTGGACACATCTCATAGGGGAATTGAATTGACAAGTGTCCCCTTTTATCTTATGTAGGAGGCGACCAAATGTGCATCGTCCATTCACCTTGCTGGTGGACATGGAGGATGCGGACATCATCCGTAAGTTCAGTTTGGATCGGCAAACCCTCCAAGACCTATGTGCTCAGTTGGATCCCCATCTGAGGCCTCGCAGGACATATCCAACTGCTGTGTCACCAACATGTAAGGTGATGGCGGCCCTGCATTTCTTCGCAACTGGTTCGTTCCAGTACACGGTGGCCAGCGCAGGAGGGATGTCGCAGGCAATGTTCAGCATGGTGCTACGGGATGTCCTGTCTGCTATGATGGTATACCTACATCCATTTTCCACAAAGACAGATTTGGCAGCTGTGAAGGGTGATTTTTATGCACTTGCCCACATCCCTAATGTTGTTGGTGCCATTGACTGCACCCATTTTGGCCTGTTTCGCCACAGGCACGTGAGCACATCTACAGGAATAGGAAGCATTTCCATTCCATTAATGTGCAGGTTGTATGCCAGGCAGATATGATCATCTCACATGTCTGTGCCAGATTCCCTGGCTCAGCCCACAACTCCTACATCCTGCATAACAGCATCGTACCACATATGATGGCAAATCTGCATCCTGACCGTGCGTGGCTTGTAGGTGAGTTAGCTGAGTCAAGTATTGTGCTGTATGTGTGACATGCTGTCCGCAGCTACAGTCATATTACAAAATTGTTCTGTGTATCTGACACCTAGGTGACTCTGCATATCCCAACCGGCCTTGGTTGCTGAGACCCACTGCGGAATCCCAGGACCCCGGGTGAAGTCAGCTACAATGAGGCCCATGGGAGGACACGTCGTGTGGTGGAGCATACTTTTGGACTTCTGAAGTCTCGGTTTCGGTGCCTGGACAGGACCAGAGGTGCACTGATGTACTAACCCCAAAAGGTGTGCCAGATAATTGTTGCATGCTGCATGCTCCACAACCTGGCCTTGCGCAAGGAGATTCCCCTGCTCCTAGACGATGACACGCCGCAGATGCCCCCCCCTGCAAGCCCACACATGTCCAGTGACGAGGATAGTGGAGAGGAGGAAGGTGTTGACCTGCGCCAACAGATCATCAACTGCTACTTCCCTTGAGTGTGAGTTACATTGTACAACAGGGCCATTATCTGCTGTCTTTGATGGTGGTGATGGGGCAGAGAGGAGCGTTTTGACTGCTGCCTGTTGTTGGCTCTGTGCTGATGGCTGATGTTTGTGGCACAGTGTAGTCCTGACCAGCTACATGATGTCTATGTAGAGATTGTTTCTCCTTGTGATGTGTGCTGGTTTGTGTACCTTGATCACTAGTGTTGTGTACTGGCTGTGATGCCAACACCTGACGAGTAAATGTTGTTCTCTTGTGTCTCTCTAGGTCCCTTCAGACTCTCAATGCCTCATCACGATCTGAGCTTCTGGTACATTGTGTTCTGAGTCAACATTGTACATATTGTGATAAACATGGAGCTGACACAAAGACATAGGTGTGTAAAGAGTGTTTATTTACATTGAGTGGTTGCGACAGACAAGTGATGTTTCAAGAAATGGTGCTAAGTGAATCAATGAGTTGTCAGTGGTGGCAAACAAGACAATAGAGTAGTCACCACATTGATGAGGTGACACAGTTCAACAGACACCTGCCATCAACATGGCAGTGTGGGTAAGGATAGTCAACAAAGTCAATGTCAAGGTCTACAGAGGTGCTATCATGGCTGTCTCTTTGACTTGCGTTTGGCTGGTGCTTTGCCACGTGATCCTCCCGTGGTGTTTCTCGGACGGCCCCTCTTGCGTTTTCCAGGGGGGGCTCCTTCTGTGGGATCAGCGGTGTCTGAGGAGTCATCCTGTTGCTGCTCACCCCTCTCTGTGGCCGCAGCTGGGCTGGTGGGGGGATCATCCTGCGGGCCACTGGAGGGGGGTTGAGCTGTAGTTTGGGCCACAGGTCTGTCCCTCAGAACACCCACAAGCTGGCCCAAGAGGTCCACGATTTGGCCCATACGTGTGTCTATGGACCTCAGCAGCAGGCGGAGCTCACGCGATTCTTCCAGAGCCTGGCCCGTGTGTCCCTGGGCTTGTTCGTAGGCCCCAAGGACTCTGGCGATGTTGGCCAGGGCTTCGGTCCCAGTGTCCTCTTGATTTTGTCCCCCAGTTGCCCTCCCACCTGCCCTGCTGTCCCGGACCTGTGGCGTTGCCACTCAATGCACCCGCAGACTCTCCCTGCCCTCCTCTGATTGTGTGATGGTGTTGGTAACCACTGAGGAAGGGCGAGTGTTGCAGGCAGCGGTGGTGGTGGTTGCGGCCGCACAGGTCATTGCAGCAGGGGTCAGCGCGGTTGTTGTTGCTGAGGTGGTAGTGGTGGGGACAGTGGGGGCCTGGGACGTAGTGCGCCCTGGCAATCCGGACGGGCCAGGTCGGTGCTCCTCATCCGAGAAACTTATGGAGTCTGCATCTGAGAGTCCATGTTCCGAGTGTGGAGACTAGCTCTGCAGGTTGGTGTTGTCTTCTGCAGCAGTCATTGTTGATCTCCTGTTGAACAGAGGTGAAATGGTCATTAAAGTGCACCCCACAAGCATGGTGTTAGATGTTTGGATGTTACATGTGTTACACCACACAGTTTACATTGTTTTCACTTTGTATGGCTGCAAGGTACTGCACATCATGCCATGATGTGTAGGTACATACATTACTTGTCCATGGTGTGACATGTAAATAGATACCATGTTCCACGTACAGATTGTGTGATTGCAAGGACATGTCTTCATCTACCGACTTGCAGCCCATCAACTTTATGTGATTTGTGTTTTTGGTTTGCTCTGCAATGAAGACGTTACACCTGAGCAAGAACTAGCCATTGTAATCTTCTGCATACCTTTGTACTATCATGTACTTTACTTTTTTTAAACAACTGACCATGCATGATTTGTGTTCATATGGGCCTTCATGCTCTGCCACCAAGGCACTTACACGTAGCATTCAGTGCTGGACATGATTGTGCCCTGAATTTCTTCACAATGTGACTTGCTGGCTTAAAGTTACATTTCTGTGACAGTTACATGCACTTGGCTGTCTGCACACAGGAAGTGACTATTGGATGTATGCCATGTTGGGTGACATGTGAGGGATGGTGTGGTCATATGGCTCCATGCTTTTTGAGAGGAATGGCAGGGTGCATGCACTGTCTACCTACCTGTACTGTGACACAATTGAGGGGAATTGCTATCACATGGTTGTGGGTGTGGGGAGTGTTTCATCCTGGTGAGCTTTGGGACAAGGGGGCCTGGTGGGAGTTGTAGTGCAGGCTTCCCAAACACAACCACCCCCTCCCTGTTGAGATGGCTACCTACCTGTTAGTTTGATGAGGGGGATTGTTGGACTTGGCCCTTTTGGCAGGATCACCCCTGAACTTTTTGCCTGTCTTTTAGCCTTTTCCCTGTGTAGTGTTGGTGATTTTAGGCCTCTGGGCACTTTCGCACTGTGGTCCAGTGGAAAGTGCGTGCGTTCTCTGTCTACTTGTGGTAAGATTGGCCTGCCCTCCCATAGGAATGCATGGGGGATAAGTGTGTCCATGGTAATTCCTGGTGTGAGAGGAGTGCAGGGTCGAGTTTAGTATGTGCGAACTCGTGAGAATAAATGCTGTGCAATGGTGTGCGCAGATTTATGGTGACTGGTGGAGAAATGCCACTTTTAGAAGTTGGCATTTCTGTGTGCTGTGTGTCTGCCTGCCTGATGTGAATTGCATGTCTGGCTTGTGATTGACAGGTGCTGGATGGTGTGGGTGGCTCCAGGAGACAGGGGAGTCTGTCCAGTGGTGAATAGAGAGATCTGCATGCAGATGGGAGGGAGGAGTTGCACCTGGGACCTGAATAGGGCTGTGCCTTCCCTACACAATGCTGGCTCCGCCCCCTGTGGTGCGTCTGATCCCTGAGCCCCCACCTAACAAAGGAGAGAGGAGCTGAGCAAAACAAAGTGCTCCAAAGCTCCCCCAAACCAGTTCTAACTGGTATCCCCAGCCCTGTGCTGTGTCACAAAGGAAAAGGGCATATAAATATAGGGGCTGTGACCCCATGAAAATGCTCTGGTGTGCTATTCCTGACTTGAGGGGGGGCCTGCTGCTGCTGCTGGGCTCCAGGAGGAACCGCCACTAGTGACTGCCTCCCTGCTGGAGGGCCCTGTGAGCTGGCCTGCCTGGGCCCAGCCTTTGCCCCCTTTCTCCTGAAGGGCTTTCCCTGGACTTTGACTCTAGCGCCTTGGGAGCGCTTGGCTTTCATTTTTGAAGAGCGCTTTGCTCTCTGCAGTGTAGAAGCAGCGCTTCTAATTTTAGTTGCAGCACGGAGCTGTGATCATTTTAAAAAGGGAATCCCCGGCGTGGAGATTCCCCTGCATTCCCGCAATCCTCTGTATTTCAGGAAGCGGGTGCCCACCCCGTGTTCCTGCCGTGTGTGGGTTTTAAGTCGCGGGTGCCCACCCCGCAATTTTATCGCCTTTAGCGGAAGCCCACCCCACGTTATACTTTAGATTAAGAGGGAGCCCACCCCTCATTGCCGCCAAGAAGAAAGAAATCACCGCTGCGGCACCGAGCAGCAGAGAAGGAGAACGCCGCCAAACCAGGAAGTCAGGCCAGTGCCGCCTGACTGTGGGCGGGGCCTGGTGGGTTCCACTTCCGCTTCCCCCTGCTGGGGAAGCCGTGCAGCGCCTCGCGGGTTGCCCGGTAAGTCCCGGTCCCAGAGAAGAGAGACCGGCCGCACTGCACTGGTGGCGGGGCTCCCGTGAGGTGAGGAGAGCCCCGCGGCATTGGCAAAGGTGAGGAGGAGTCCTGTGGCATAGGGGGCCTGAGGCACATTGTCGGTGCCTGTCCCCGCCGCCTAAAAGAGGAAGCCACAGCGTCTCGTGGAGGAGCCCCAGTGAAGGGAAGGGGGCTCCTCGAAGTCGGCTGGGAGCCAGCAGCAACACCGGACGGAGCGAGGACACTGCCAAAAACAAGAGGGAGAGCCCGGTGAGTGGGGCTCGGTGATTCACTGGTGGTTGGGGGGTGCGTCGGGGCACACTGTCGTTGCCGCCCCCCCCCCTGCGGTTGCCCATAGGGTACCGAGGGTGTCCACGCTGTATTTCCACAGCTGCCCCGCATGACAGTGGGCAGCTGCAACGTTGGGACACACTTGTCCCAAGAGTCCCAGAGTTGGGGGAATCAAGGCACAGTTAGTGCCCAGAGAGGTGCATATTTGTGTGCTCCAACGTGGGGGCCAATTTTATTTGAAAGCCCAGTATGGCCCCGAGGGCACAGATGTGCCAGGGCCCCTCCTGTTTGTGTATCCCAGCTGCCCCGCTTGCAGAGGGCAGCTGCACCGAGGGGGTGATTTTATTTAGAGAGCCCCCCTTCGCTTTGCTCACAGCTGCGCCGCATCAGCGCGGGAAGCTGCAACGGTTGGCAGCCTTTCTTTATGATAGGAGTCCCGGTGAGGACCCACGCCTACAGTGAGATTCACAGCTGCGCAGCACTTAGTGCCAGCTGCTCCGTTTAGGCCCTCATTTGATATTCCCAGCTGCCCAGCAAGTAGTGGGCAGCTGCAACGTTTAGGTCTGCGCAATTGCGCACCCCTGACTTCTGCTGCATTGGCAGCGCGCCCTGACTTTTGGACATAGTGCATTGGAGCCCTAGAGGGTCAGTGTTAGGTGGGTAGGGCGCAGGGCCCTAAGGTGATTTAGGTGATGGATATGCCTAATGTGATGCCTACAAGGATTTATGCTGGTGGGGCCTATGGCGTAATGTGTTTATGCTAATGAGGTTTGGGCCTAATAGGTTTTATGCCTAATGTGATAATGCTAAGGTCATTATTGTGTCAGTAGTGACTGGTTGTGTTTTATATGTACTTACCTTTTCTGATGGTTCTGACCGTGGCCCGATTGGCCCGGTCCTGTATATAATCCCCTGTGAATATTGCCTAGTGCCAGTTGGCACAGTGTATATTAGGTGATTATGTTTCTAATGCGTTTATGACAATACAAAGGCTATTTTTATATAACCTTGTGTGGAGTTCCTTTTGTGGTGTGCCTAGGGTGTTGCTGCTGTGTGTGTGTTGCGCAAACGCTTTACACATTGCCTCCGGGATAAGCCTGACTGCTCGTGCTAAGCTACCAAGGGGGTGAGCAGGGGTTATCTTTGGCGTGTAACTCCCTTGCCCTGACTAGAGTGGTGGTTTCTGCCTGGCTTTGGCGCAAGCCTTAGCCAACCAGAAATCCCATTTCTAACATTGGTTGTCAGCGGTGAGGATAGGACTTGTGTTTGCGCAATTCCACAGCGACAACTGATTGCACTACAAACTCTGCATTTAGATAATCACGTGTTTGGGGATTATTGTTTCTGAGTTTTATTTGATTTTTCTCCTAAAAGTGTCATTTGTTAATTGTGTACTCTTGCTTCAGCTCAGACGCCTAGGTCTCTTGTGTTGCACCTGTGTTTTAAGAACCTTGCCAGAATGGAACCTAACTTTAATGCATATAATCTGTTGGAATACAGCATGTTGGAGTTAAGGGGGTTCTGTGATGAGAGAAGCTTAGCAGTGGGTGAGGAAGACACTCGGCTATCCCTTAGGACAGCCCTGCTACACTGGCAACAGGATAGATGGAGACAGATAGACAGGGACCAGGCCGCACTCCAAGAGGGTAGTGGGTCTGAGGGTGGCCCTGAGGAGTCTGAAGAGGAGGAAGAAGATGACAGGACAGGGACGCCAGTAGATAGTGAGGACCCCATAGATAGGGAGTCTCTTGCTGGGTCCAGTGTCGGGGGCAATGCCCCACCCCTTTCCCTATCCCCAGAGGAGGGGGTAGATAGGAGGGAAGAAAGGGAGCATCAGCTGGCTTTGGAGAAGCTCAGGTTAGAGTATGCCAAGGAGATAGCGCAGCTGAGTGTGGAGGAGAAGAAGTTAGAGACCGAGAGGGTCTTATCGCAGGAGAGGATGGCGGAGGCTGAGAGGACCTTCACCAGGGAGAAAATAGCTCTGGAGGGTAGATTATCCCCTGAGTGCAGTTGTGGTTTTCTGGATTCACCAGTGAGGGTGGAGTCCAGTGGTGGCAGCAATATTTAGTCCAGTGCAGGAAGTCCCATTCCCAGTTCCCAGAGTATGGTACCTGTTTCCCAAGAAGAGGAGTACAGGTTGAAGTTCAGGGGCAGTAGGAAACTGTCTCACCAGTCTTGGGGGAGTTTGTGGATGAATGTAATGATGCACTGGCTGATTGGGTGACGGTTAACACGGAACAGGATTTTCACGGACTGTTCGATCTGGTTATCAGAGAGCACCTGCTCAGTTGTTGTTTTCCGGGGTTGCGCCAACACCTGTTGGAGTGTGGGTTTTCTGATCTAGGGGAGCTTGCATGGGAGGCAGACCTCTGGGAAAGTGCCCGAGGTTCTGAAGAGGCATTGGGGAGTGATCCCAAAAGTAGTGGCTCAGGTATCTTCCAGTCCTGTATTGGGGAAGAGGTTCAGAGTAGCCCAGCTAGGTCCCAGTGTAGTGGGAGGGGTGTAGGGGCTCACGTCCTGTCTCAGTGGAGTAGGAGTGAGTGTGGGACTGAGTGTCCCCAGGTGCCCGAAACCCAGTCTCAGAACCTGGATGGTTTCTTCAGGGAACACCAGGTTGGGAGCCTAGGCTGTCCTGTTAGTCCATTTGAGGAGGATCTCCTAGTGTCTGGAGAACCTGGAGCGTCTGTAAATAGAGCTCCAGTGGTTCTGGTGTCTGGCGGTGCCGCTCCAGGTGGGAGGGTACAGAAGTCCAGAGAGAGGGGTGACATGGGGCTGTGTTCACCAGTGGAAGAGCCAGTGGGTCAGGGACCAGCCAGAATGGCTGAGTCTCCTAGAAGTGACCATGGTGACACCACGTCTTTCCTGGGGGATCTTCGCGCACTGTCAGGTGGACAGGGGTCGGGAGATCTGCGCCAGGCAGACTGTCACACGACACATGAGTCATGTGTTACCCTCGGGGGGCCACTGTGCGAGTCCCCAGAAGTCTTGGAGTGCCTGGCAAGTACTCAGCCAAAGGGTTTAGACCCAAGGTTGGGAGGCCAGGTTCAGGATCTGCCTGACCTGGAGGGAAGGACGTCTGTAACCAGTGTCCTGACCGGTTCATCTTCCAGGGGTACCGCTCCAGTTGGGAGGGTGCAGAACTCTGGAAGGGGGTGCAGAGGGAGGGAGCCCTCGCCTCTGACCCCGGGGAGACCAGTTCTTGGAGAGAGGTCCTGAACTGGTGGGAGAGTTGTGTTCTGAGGGTGCCTTTCCAAGGAGGAGAGTGCGGAACCCTAGAAGAAGAGGTAGGGGGAGGAGAGCCTCGCCCGTGACTTTTGGTCAGCCTGAGGGTGCGGACCCTGGGCTGGAGGATCAGTGGCAGTTTAGAACTGCCATGATGAGGGGAAGAGTGGAGAATGGCTACTATGTGCCAGGGGTTACTACCCCCCACTCTGTGGATGGGCAAGGACCAGTGGCATCTGGGTGGCCTAGGGCCTGGTCCTGGCCACGGACAGCTAGGGAGTACCAGTGGGGTAGCCCAGTTGGTCCAGAGAGCTTTTACAGAGGGAACCACGTGGGTTCACAGTGGCATAGAACAGGAGGGTGTCCCTGCCGTTGCGGGCCCGCGTCCGTGTTCTATCGCCCCAAGCAGGGAAGCCCATCACGGTGGTGATTGGTCTACCCTGCGTTTTGGCTGGAAGGGGGTTGTGTTGGACTTGGCCCTTTTGGCAGGTTCACCCCTGAACTTTTTGCCTGTCTCTTAGCCTTTTCCCTGTGTAGTGTTGGTGATTTTAGGCCTCTGGGCACTTTCGCACTGTGGTCCAGTGGAAAGTGCGTGCGTTCTCTGTGTACTTGTGGTAAGATTGGCCTGCCCTCCCATAGGAATGCATGGGGGATAAGTGTGTCCATGGTAATTCCTGGTGTGAGAGGAGTGCAGGGTCGAGTTTAGTATGTGCGAACTCGTGAGAATAAATGCTGTGCAATGGTGTGCGCAGATTTATGGTGACTGGTGGAGAAATGCCACTTTTAGAAGTTGGCATTTCTGTGTGCTGTGTGTCTGCCTGCCTGATGTGAATTGCATGTCTGGCTTGTGATTGACAGGTGCTGGATGGTGTGGGTGGCTCCAGGAGACAGGGGGAGTCTGTCCAGTGGTGAATAGAGAGATCTGCATGCAGATGGGAGGGAGGAGTTGCACCTGGGACCTGAATAGGGCTGTGCCTTCCCTACACAATGCTGGCTCCGCCCCCTGTGGTGCGTCTGATCCCTGAGCCCCCACCTAACAAAGGAGAGAGGAGCTGAGCAAAACAAAGTGCTCCAAAGCTCCCCCAAACCAGTTCTAACTGGTATCCCCAGCCCTGTGCTGTGTCACAAAGGAAAAGGGCATATAAATATAGGGGCTGTGACCCCATGAAAATGCTCTGGTGTGCTATTCCTGACTTGAGGGGGGCCTGCTGCTGGGCTCCAGGAGGAACCGCCACTAGTGACTGCCTCCCTGCTGGAGGGCCCTGTGAGCTGGCCTGCCTGGGCCCAGCCTTTGCCCCCTTTCTCCTGAAGGGCTTTTCCTGGACTTTGACTCTAGCGCCTTGGGAGCGCTTGGCTTTCATTTTTGAAGAGCGCTTTGCTCTCTGCAGTGTAGAAGCAGCGCTTCTAATTTTAGTTGCAGCACGGAGCTGCAATCATTTTAAAAAGGGAATCCCCGGCGTGGAGATTCCCCCGCATTCCCGCAATCCTCTGTATTTCAGGAAGCGGGTGCCCACCCCGCGTTCCTGCCGTGTGTGGGTTTTAAGTCGCGGGTGCCCACCCCGCAATTTCATCGCCTTTAGCGGGAGCCCACCCCGCTTTATACTTTAGATTAAGAGGGAGCCCACCCCTCATTGCCGCCACGAAGAAATAAATCACCGCTGCAGCACCGAGCAGCAGAGAAGGAGAACGCCGCCAAACCAGGAAGTCAGGCCAGCGCCGCCTGACTGTGGGCGGGGCCTGGTGGGTTCCACTTCCGCTTCCCCCTGCTGGGGAAGCCGTGCAGCGCCTCGCGGGTTGCCCGGTAAGTCCCGGTCCCAGAGAAGAGAGACCGGCCGCACTGCACTGGTGGCGGGGCTCCCGTGAGGTGAGGAGAGCCCCGCGGCATTGGCAAAGGTGAGGAGGAGTCCTGTGGCGGAGGGGGCCTGAGGCACATTGTCGGTGCCTGTCCCCGCCGCCTAAAAGGGGAAGCCACAGCGTCTCGTGGAGGAGCCCCAGTGAAGGGAAGGGGGCTCCTCGAAGTCGGCTGGGAGCCAGCAGCAACACCGGACGGAGCGAGGACACTGCCAAAAACAAGAGGGCCCCTCCCTTTTGTGTATCCCAGCTGCCCCGCTTGCAGAGGGCAGCTGCACCGAGGGGGTGATTTTATTTAGAGAGCCCCCCTTCGCTTTGCTCACAGCTGCGCCGCATCAGCGCGGGAAGCTGCAACGGTTGGCAGCCTTTCTTTATGATAGGAGTCCCGGTGAGGACCCACGCCTACAGTGAGATTCACAGCTGCGCAGCACTTAGTGCCAGCTGCTCCGTTTATGCCCTCATTTGATATTCCCAGCTGCCCAGCAAGTAGTGGGCAGCTGCAACGTTTAGGTCTGCGCAATTGCGCACCCCTGACTTCTGCTGCATTGGCAGCGCGCCCTGACTTTTGGACATAGTGCATTGGAGCCCTAGAGGGTCAGTGTTAGGTGGGTAGGGCGCAGGGCCCTAAGGTGATTTAGGTGATGGATATGCCTAATGTGATGCCTACAAGGATTTATGCTGGTGGGGCCTATGGCGTAATGTGTTTATGCTAATGAGGTTTGGGCCTAATAGGTTTTATGCCTAATGTGATAATGCTAAGGTCATTATTGTGTCAGTAGTGACTGGTTGTGTTTTATATGTACTTACCTTTTCTGATGGTTCTGACCGTGGCCCGATTGGCCCGTTCCTGTATATAATCCCCTGTGAATATTGCCTAGTGCCAGTTGGCACAGTGTATATTAGGTGATTATGTTTCTAATGCGTTTATGACAATACAAAGGCTATTTTTTATATAACCTTGTGTGGAGTTCCTTTTGTGGTGTGCCTAGGGTGTTGCTGCTGTGTGTGTGTTGCGCAAACGCTTTACACATTGCCTCCGGGATAAGCCTGACTGCTCGTGCCAAGCTACCAAGGGGGTGAGCAGGGGTTATCTTTGGCGTGTAACTCCCTTGCCCTGACTAGAGTGGTGGTTTCTGCCTGGCTTTGGCGCAAGCCTTAGCCAACCAGAAATCCCATTTCTAACATTGATTGTCAGCGGTGAGGATAGGACTTGTGTTTGCGCAATTCCACAGCGACAACTGATTGCACTACAAACTCTGCATTTAGATAATCACGTGTTTGGGGATTAGTGTTTCTGAGTTTTATTTGATTTTTTCTCCTAAAAAGTGTCATTTGTTAATTGTGTACTCTTGCTTCAGCTCAGACGCCTAGGTCTCTTGTGTTGCACCTGTGTTTTAAGAACCTTGCCAGAATGGAACCTAACTTTAATGCATATAATCTGTTGGAATACAGCATGTTGGAGTTAAGGGGGTTCTGTGATGAGAGAAGCTTAGCAGTGGGTGAGGAAGACACTCGGCTATCCCTTAGGACAGCCCTGCTACACTGGCAACAGGAGAGATGGAGACAGATAGACAGGGACCAGGCCGCACTCCAAGAGGGTGGTGGGTCTGAGGGTGGCCCTGAGGAGTCTGAAGAGGAGGAAGAAGATGACAGGACAGGGACGCCAGTAGATAGTGAGGACCCCATAGATAGGGAGTCTCTTGCTGGGTCCAGTGTCGGGGGCAATGCCCCACCCCTTTCCCTATCCCCAGAGGAGGGGGTAGATAGGAGGGAAGAAAGGGAGCATCAGCTGGCTTTGGAGAAGCTCAGGTTAGAGTATGCCAAGGAGATAGCGCAGCTGAGTGTGGAGGAGAAGAAGTTAGAGACCGAGAGGGTCTTATCGCAGGAGAGGATGGCGGAGGCTGAGAGGACCTTCACCAGGGAGAAAATAGCTCTGGAGGGTAGATTATCCCCTGAGTGCAGTTGTGGTTTTCTGGATTCACCAGTGAGGGTGGAGTCCAGTGGTGGCAGCAATATTTAGTCCAGTGCAGGAAGTCCCATTCCCAGTTCCCAGAGTATGGTACCTGTTTCCCAAGAAGAGGAGTACAGGTTGAAGTTCAGGGGCAGTAGGAAACTGTCTCACCAGTCTTGGGGGAGTTTGTGGATGAATGTAATGATGCACTGGCTGATTGGGTGACGGTTAACACGGAACAGGATTTTCACGGACTGTTCGATCTGGTTATCAGAGAGCACCTGCTCAGTTGTTGTTTTCCGGGGTTGCGCCAACACCTGTTGGAGTGTGGGTTTTCTGATCTAGGGGAGCTTGCATAGGAGGCAGACCTCTGGGAAAGTGCCCGAGGGCACAGATGTGCCAGGGCCCCTCCCTTTTGTGTATCCTAGCTGCCCCGCTTGCAGAGGGCAGCTGCACCGAGGGGGTGATTTTATTTAGAGAGCCCCCCTTCGCTTTGCTCACAGCTGCGCCGCATCAGCGCGGGAAGCTGCAACGGTTGGCAGCCTTTCTTTATGATAGGAGTCCCGGTGAGGACCCATGCCTTCAGTGAGATTCACAGCTGCGCAGCACTTAGTGCCAGCTGCTCCGTTTAGGCCCTCATTTGATATTCCCAGCTGCCCAGCAAGTAGTGGGCAGCTGCAACGTTTAGGTCTGCGCAATTGCGCACCCCTGACTTCTGCTGCATTGGCAGCGTGCCCTGACTTTTGGACATAGTGCATTGGAGCCCTAGAGGGTCAGTGTTAGGTGGGTAGGGCGCAGGGCCCTAAGGTGATTTAGGTGATGGATATGCCTAATGTGATGCCTACAAGGATTTATGCTGGTGGGGCCTATGGCGTAATGTGTTTATGCTAATGAGGTTTGGGCCTAATAGGTTTTATGCCTAATGTGATAATGCTAAGGTCATTATTGTGTCAGTAGTGACTGGTTGTGTTTTATATGTACTTACCTTTTCTGATGGTTCTGACCGTGGCCTGATTGGTCCGGTCCTGTATATAATCCCCTGTGAATATTGCCTAGTGCCAGTTGGCACAGTATATATTATGTGATTATGTTTCTAATGCGTTTATGACAATACAAAGGCTATTTGTTATATAACCTTGTGTGGAGTTCATTTTGTGGTGTGCCTAGGGTGTTGCTGCTGTGTGTGTGTTGCGCAAACGCTTTACACATTGCCTCCGGGATAAGCCTGACTGCTCGTGCCAAGCTACCAAGGGGGTGAGCAGGGGTTATCTTTGGCGTGTAACTCCCTTGCCCTGACTAGAGTGGTGGTTTCTGCCTGGCTTTGGCGCAAGCCTTAGCCAACCAGAAATCCCATTTCTAACAGGGATGTAATGGCTGCCACTTGCTTCTGGGTGGGGTGGGGGGAGTGCTCCATTCTGGTGAGCTTTGGGACAAGGGGGCCTGGTGGGAGTTGTAGTGCAGGCTTTCCAAACACAACCACCCCCTCCCTGTTGAGATTGCTACCTACCTGTTAGTTTGATGAGGGGAATGCAATGTCTGCCACTTGCTTCTGGGTGGGGTGGGGGGAGTGCTCCATCCCATTTTTGCTCGCTCGCGTTCCTCAACGTCAAGTTGGCGACCGCGAGCGAGCAAAATCAACATCCCGGCGAGATTTTTCCTCGTTCGCGATCGGCAACATCAAGTTGGCGAGCGTGGAAAATAAACCCCCGGCGAGATTTCTCAACGCGGGGGGTCAGGTTTCTCATTGCGAGTGGTCGCGTACGCTCGCGACCGCTCGCGATGAGAAACTGCCCGTTCGCGTTGAGAAAGCTGCCGCTCGAGTAAAAATCTACTCGAGCGGCAGAAAGCGACCGCTTGCACTGTGCATGATGCCGTTTGCAATGATTGCACAGTGCGGACAAGCATCCGGCACTGTGGAATCACCGCAAACAGCATTTTCCTATTGCACAACGCTGCTCACGTAGCTCCGCGTAGCGCGGCGGAGTTGTTTTACCGCTTCGCGTAGCGTCGCATAGCGCAACTCCGCGAACTACGCCCACCCTTAGTTGTGGGGAGTGCTCCATCCTGCTCAGGGGTGGGACAAGAGAGCATAAGATGGCTACCTACCTGTTAGTTTGATGAGGGGGATGTAATGGCTGCCACTTGCTCCGGGGGGGGGCAGTGCTCCATCCTGGTGAGCTTTGGGACAAGGGGGCCTGGTGGGGGTTGTAGTGCAGGCTTCCCAAACACAACCACCCCCTCCCTGTTAAGATGGCTACCTACCCGTTAGGTGAAGGTGGGCAATGCAATGGCTGACACATGGTTGTGGGTGTGGGGAGTGCTCCATCCTGCTCAGGGGTGGGACAAGAGAGCATAAGATGGCTACCTACCTGTTAGTTTGATGAGGGGGATGTAATGGCTGCCACTTGCTCCGGGGGGGCAGTGCTCCATCCTGGTGAGCTTTAGGACAAGGGAGCCTGGTGGGAGTTGTAGTGCAGGCTTCCCAGACACAACCACCCCCTCCCTGTTGAGATGGCTACCTACCTGTTAGTTTGATGAGGGGAATGCAATGTCTACCACTTGCTTCTGGGTGGGGTTCAGGGAGTGCTCCATCCTTTTGAGCTTTGGGACAAGGGGGCCTGGTGGGAGTTGTAGTGCAGGCTTCCCAAACACAACCACCCCTTCCCTGTTAAGATGGCTACCTACCTGTTGGGTGAAGGTGGGCAATGCAATGGCTGACACATGGTTGTGGGGAGTGCTCCATCCTGCTCAGGGGTGGTACAGGAGAGCATAAGATGACTACCTACCTGTTAGTTTGATGAGGGGGAGGTAATGGCTGCCACTTGCTCCGGGGGGGCAGTGCTCCATCCTGGTGAGCTTTGGGACAAGGGGGCCTGGTGGAGGTTGTAGTGCAGGCTTCCCAAACACAACCACCCCCTCCCTGTTAAGATGGCTACCTACCTGTTAGGTGAAGGTGGGCAATGCAATGGTTGACACATGGTTGTGGGGAGTACTCCATCCTGCTCAGGGGTGGGACAAGAGAGCATAAGATGGCTACCTACCTGTTAGTTTGATGAGATGGATGTAATGGCTGCCACTTGCTCCGGGGAGGGGCAGTGCTCCATCCTGGTGAGCTTTGGGACAAGGGGGCCTGGTGGGAGTTGTAGTGCAAACTTCCCAAACACAACCACCCCCTCCCCGTTGAGATGGCTACCTACCTGTTAGTTTGATGAGGGGGATGTAATGGCTGCCACTTGCTCCGGGGAGGGGGTCAGTGCTCCAGCCTGGTGAGCTTTGGGACAAGGGGGCCTGGTGGGAGTTGTAGTGCAGGCTTCCCAAACACAACCACCCCCTCCCTGTTGAGATGGCTACCTACCTGTTAGTTTGATGAGGGGAATGCAATGTCTGCCACTTGCTTCTGGGTGGGGTGGGGGGAGTGCTCCATCCTGGTGAGCTTTGGGACAAGGGGGCCTGGTGGGAGTTGTAGTGCTGGCTTCACAAACACAACCACCACCTCCCTGTTAAGATGGCTACCTACCTGTTAGGTGAAGGTGGGCAATGCAATGGTTGACACATGGTTGTGGGGAGTACTCCAACCTGCTCAGGGGTGGGACAAGAGAGCATAAGATGGCTACCTACCTGTTAGTTTGATGAGATGGATGTAATGGCTGCCACTTGCTCCGGGGAGGGGCAGTGCTCCATCCTGGTGAGCTTTGGGACAAGGGGGCCTGGTGGGAGTTGTAGTGCAAATTTCCCAAACACAACCACCCCCTCCCCGTTGAGATGGCTACCTACCTGTTAGTTTGATGAGGGGGATGTAATGGCTGCCACTTGCTCCGGGGAGGGGGTCAGTGCTCCAGCCTGGTGAGCTTTGGGACAAGGGGGCCTGGTGGGAGTTGTAGTGCAGGCTTCCCAAACACAACCACCCCCTCCCTGTTGAGATGGCTACCTACCTGTTAGTTTGATGAGGGGAATGCAATGTCTGCCACTTGCTTCTGGGTGGGGGGAGTGCTCCATCCTGGTGAGCTTTGGGACAAGGGGGCCTGGTGGGAGTTGTAGTGCTGGCTTCACAAACACAACCACCACCTCCCTGTTAAGATGGCTACCTACCTGTTAGGTGAAGGTGGGCAATGCAATGGCTGACACATGGTTGTGGGTGTGGAGAGTGCTCCATCCTGCTTAGGGGTAGGACAAGGGGGCATGGTGGGAGTTGTAGTGCAGGCTTCCCACCCACAAACACAACCTCCCTGTTGAGATGGCTTCCTACCTGTTAAGTTTGATGAGGTGAATGCAATGTCTGCCACTTGCTTCTGGGTGAGGTGGGGGGAGTGCTCCATCCTGGTGAGCTTTGGGACAAGGGGGCCTGGTGGGAGTTGTAGTGCAGGCTTCACAAACACAACCACCCCCTCCCTGTTAAGATGGCTACCTACCTGTTAGGTGAAGGTGGGCAATGCAATGGCTGACACATGCTTCTGGGTGGGGTGGGGTGGGGGGAGTGCTCCATCCTGGTGAGCTTTGGTACAAGGGGGCATGGTGGGAGTTGTAGTGCTGGCTGCCTAAACACCTGCCCCCATGGTAATATTGCTAGCTACCTTAGGGGTGAATCATAGGGAGTGGATGTTGGAACTGTGAGACATGTGTTGGGGAGAGTGTGGTGCACATGCATGCATTTTGACCTAGGAGGTGGAGCTTTGTAGTTGTGCAAGACAGTACGTAGCAGTGTGATGGTAGACATGTGTTAGTACTTACCAGCCACCACTCCCCCGGGTATTCCTGTGAGACTCTCTGGATGCAGTATGCCAAGCACCTTCTCCTCCCATACCGTGAATGTTCGTAGTGGAATGGGATGGCCACCGGCAGTCCTCTGAGCCAGCTCACGGTTCTTGTTGTTCTTCTCTTTCACCTTACTCTTGAGGTCATGCCACCGCTTCATGATCTCCTTCTTGGTGCGTGGGATGGTCCCTACTGCATTGACCCTGCTGACTATCCTTGCCCACATTTGCATTCTGGTGGCTAATGGTATCTGTTGGACCAGGTTTCCAAACAAATATGGTTCTACTCTGATTACCTCATCTACCATGACTGACAACTCATTGTCAGTGAATTTGGGCATTTTCTTCTGTGACATGGTGTGTGATGTGCAAATGGGTTAAAGGTGCAGGTGTGAAGGTGGTGGTGGTGATGTGTGTGGTGTGTGTGTTGTTGTGATGGTGGGATGTGTGCAGATTTGCCTATCCTTTGTGCTGTGGGGTTGGGCCCTTCAGTAGTGGAGTAGTGCAAAGGATTCTGGTCAGGGAAGGGGCTGGTTTTATACTCAGCTATGTTGGTGGGTCAAAATGGTGTATTCCTGTCAGGTGTGTTGTGTGGGTTGACCTGGGATTTGTATTTTTTTCTTGCCATGGGGATGTGTCATTGGGGTGTGCTAGGTGTTTTTGGAGGCTGAGCCAGGTTAATAGCCACACTTGGTAGCCTTGCTGGGTGTTTTTTTGTCGTCCGCCATTGCTGTTCCGGAGCGAGCGCGGCGGTGGGTAAACAACCGCTCTTCCGCCGGCTCTCCCATTCATCAGTGCTTGCGATCGCGGCGGTCGGAATGCAACAGCCCTTCCGCCGGCTCTCCCATTCACCAATGGTTGTGATCGCGGCGGTCGGAAAAAGCTGATCATTCCGCTGTAACCGCAATGGTATCCTAAGTCAACATGCGGTCACTCCCCTGGCCTTGCAGTGGTTTTGGGTGTTTCCGCTGCAGGACCGACCGCCGCGGACAGATTTTTACCTGCTCCGCACGCTCCCGGCGGTCTTTCGTGGAATCCGACCGCCACGGTCGGATTTTTCTGGCGGTTCATCTTAATCTGACCGCCGGTTTTCCCGGGGTACATGCGGACGGTTAATTTCCGCTACCACGGCGGTCGGCGTGCTTTTCCGCCCGCCATCGTAATCGGGCCCTAAGTTTGGATTATTCGAGTACACCGTCATGCCCTTTGGCCTGTGTAACGCCCCTGCGGCCTTTCAATACTTTATAAACGAAGTATTAAGTGAGTTCCTTGACATCTGCGTCGTTGTCTATATAGATGACATCCTTATTTATTCCAAAAGTAAAGAAGAACATGTGCAACAAGTCAGAGCAGTGTTGCAAAGATTAAAAGACAACCATCTATTTGCTAAATTAGAAAAATGCACCTTTAACACAGACACAGTAGACTTCTTAGGGTATTGTTTATCCCCAGCAGGAATTAGGATGGATCCAAAAAAGGTAACTGCCATTTTAGATTGGCCCGAACCTAATTCAGTCAAAGATATACAAAAGGTTCTGGGTTCTGCAAACTTTTATAGGCGTTTCATACATCAATTTTCTGAAATTGTCTCACCTATCACTAAGTTACTACAGAAAAGTCAACCATTTCAATGGACAGAAGAAGCTGCACAAGCTTTCAAAAAGTTAAAGCAAAAATTCACGTCAGCACCTATATTAAGACATCCGGATCCAGACCTTCCCTTCTTAGGTCGAGCCTAGCGCAGCGCGTATGCGGTGCTCTAGGAGATGACCTTTTGGATTCGGTCTGCACTTTTCAGAAACTCGTGCATGCCACGGCATCCACCTTGCGGGAGGCGCAGCAGCGGCGCGCAGGGGCCATCTGTTTGTAATTAGCGTGGCCGCGCTTGTTGTTTCATTCTTCCCGGTCCACTGTGTTTCTCTCTTGCGTGTGTGCTACTTTTCCCCTCTGCTCCATTCCCATGTTGCCCCTCTCCCACCCGGTCCTCAGCAAACTACTTGCAGGCATGTAAACATTTTTTATTATTATAATTACTTTTTTTGTAGGGCCCTGCAGCCACTAATTGCAGCCCGGCTGTTACTCTATGTAAAGCGTGCTTTTGCTCCACTAACGTGATTTGTTTTAAATTTCCCAATCCAAATGGTGTTTGCCACCTTGGATATGTATATATAACAACAAAAATGCTGCCCACTCCATTCCATCTGCCCACACATGCGAGATCGCACATCATTGTGCCTTGTACTTATCTATTCGCTTTAGAGATGTGAAGGGGTAATGCATGGAAGCTCTGGTGCAGGTTTCTTTGAGTTACATCTCTGCACATTCACCTGCTCTGTTTTCATCTCCTTTCACTATTTACGTGAGGGACGCATGGGCCAGGCTGAGATCACTGTAGTGCAGTAACAATACGTGACATACTTTCCCACCCATTTTAAACCAGGGAGCACATGGAAGCAGAGCATCTGCACAGGGGGACCTGTTGGCAGTATGAAATGTCATATTCTGCGGGCTATGCTCTTGAAAGATGGGATTTCTGTCTTTGATATGCCAACAAACAACACACAATAAATGGCAGGCCTTTTATTAATAATCTGGCAGGCTTCAGAGCTGGATTTGGCACAGGTCCTTTTTTCTGTCGCGTTCTGAGTAAATTCCTTCAAGTAAAAAGGAGAACATGTGCAAGCAGAACAAGGCCTGCTCTCCTGATGAATGGTGTCCTTTGCAAGGTAAAATTCCACTGACAAGTTCTAACAGATATGGTGGGCATGTGAACGAACTGACTAATGCTCTTCACAGACACCTCCTAGCTGCTGACAAATGTCTTTAACTGGTGTGATGCATTGTTCATTCTGCCGCAGCTTTAGGCTTAAAATGTTTGCATTTTTGTGCAACCAGGTCTTTTAATTCTTTAGAAAAAAACATCTTTGTTTTTGGTGTGCTGAATCGCAGGATCCATTGAAGCTTTAGCCACCAATGATTTAAGCCAAAGTTTTTTAACTTGTTTTTTTCTGGTTTTCTCTGCCTCACCAGCTGTTTAATAAACGTGTAACCTCTCTCTAGTTGTTTGGAAACCTCCACCCCACTTCACAGTACATCAGTGTGGGATCAGAGGAGTCAATTCAATGGCATCCCTGGTGCAGAGCTCTGCCTTGGCATTGTTGCTCTAGCACATTTCGAGCTACCCCTCAGCTCTGCCAGCTTATGAATATGGTACGTTTGAATGTAGGCTGTGGCTCTGGTAGCCAGCAGCAACAACCTGCCCCAGCAACTGTTACTGAATTACATTTTTTTAAGTTTGGCATTCAGTGAAATGTAGTTTTGTTGCTCAGTCCAATAATGTCACAACACCGTGACAAACAAATTATATTCTAAGAAGCGGCTGATTTTGTTTTGAAGATGGACACATCATATGCCAGCTAGTTTTGCTTTCTGTTTGAGGCAGTGCAAAACTGCCATTGTGGTGGAAGTGGTGCAAAATCAGGTGCATAGTTGCGGCCAATGTTGTTTCAGTATTAAAACTAGTGCAACTCATTCCACAGCACCTTTTCTCAGTGTAGCACAAAGCATCTAGAGTACAAGAACCTGCAAAAGGTCCTCTCGGTGTCCAAACACCCAACCAGAGCATGGTTTGGCATTTAAAATGCTTAATAGTGAACATGATTTTGAATAACACGCAGCTGCTGATTTGCATTTTTTTTTTACAGACAACTTTCAGCTGTGTTCCGTCAAAGACCATTTGTGGACAATAAAATACCAACAGTGGCATTTGATTCAGCCTATTGCTTACTTCTGGTTGACTTTCCTCTCATTCGCTTGCTTCTCATTCTATGGATTTCCTTCCGCTTCTATTTTTGTGCTTCCCTGGTGCATTGCTTCTTTACTATCCTTTTGATTGGATGAATATTGTTTAACTGCGCACATTCATGGAACTGCTTTTTAGCTCTCGCCTGCATGTAGCGCACTTGCGCTGTCGCTTGGCAGCAATCTACTGTGTCTAAAAAAAAAAATCTAAACAGGGGCTTTTAGGCCACCCATTACTTACTATTCATTAGGATCATTATCACTCTTCTTTGCTGCCTTCTAATTTGGCAGTGCATGCCAGGGGTCACTTCCTTTTCCTTGTGTGGAGCATGAGCCAAGTACAGATTGATTTATCTTGATTAGTGTCCATCTGCTGCTTTCCCTGTGATCAAGGTATTGCTTTTTTGCATTTTTATATACCACAGAACTAGACACGACCCGAAGGTATTGGAACGCTTTACATCAGCACCAGTTACATTACACAAATTCACAATAATTTTTTTCTAAAGCCACGCTCTTCCTTTACAATGGTACGTAATTTGTTTTCAGAAAAGCAAACTGTGCATCTTAAAAAGGCCTGCAACTCTGCGTGGAATGGTTATTACCAACCGCCTAATTTAACTAAGCCATTTACAGCTTACGGTATTTTAGTGACAAAAGAGTAATGGTAGGTTGTAGACCTCTTCAGCGTCACAGCTCTTTAATTTTCTTACTTTCAGCCATGTTGCATGGCTAAAAAATATGGACAAAGCCAATTGATCTCGCATAAGGAAGACACATGGACTTTGTCAATGCTTGTTTCCTTTGCTTTCAGCATTTAATGGAAGTGCAATTGTTTCCTTGCTCTCCCTGTCGTGTTCTGCCATTCCCCCCAGATCCTGCCCTGGCTCTATCCGTGTCACTCATACCCTTTCCTCCCACCCCCAGAACACCATGTTTCTTCCCCCATCCGTTCCATCTGCAAAAAGTATTGGCAAAGCCAATAAGGCCTGCACAGAAAAATGTAAACCCTAAAGGCGAGACCTATTGGCTTTGCCAATGCTTTTTTGTTGAAGCAGATGCTTCTCAAGTCGCAATAGGAGGGGTTCTCTCTCAAAGTGATCCAAATAATGGACAACTACATCCTGTAGCATTCTACTCAAAAAAATTACTCCCTGCGGAGCAGAATTACACTGTTGCAGAAAGGGAGTTGTTAGCAATTAAATTAGTTTTCACAGAATGGCATCATCATTTAATGGGAACAAAACATCTGGTTCCCATATTTACAGACCACAAAAATGTACAATTCTTTAGTTCCGTAAAAGCGTTGACTGGTTGTATTTCTTTAGTAATTTTGATTTTGTGATAACTTATCGGCCAGGTTCAAAACAAATTCAATCAGATGTACTCTTGCGTTATGGACATACAACAGAATCTAAAAAAGAGACTTTTACCCCTCCAGTAATACCTTCAAACAAAATCATAGCACTCACAGTACAACAAGATTTTTTATTGTCATTAAAGCAAGAACATCTCAAACAAAATTTGTCAGACTGGCTGGCACATTCAAAAAACACTATTAGAGATGGGTTGTTATATCACGAAGCATATATATTCATACCCACCCCAGATTTACAAAAACAAATCTTAATCTGGAATCATGATTCTGCATTAGCAGGACATCCTGGTCAACAAAAGACGTTAGAAAATTGTAAAAAATTATTTTAGTGGCCTTCGTTAGCGAAAGATGTCAAACTATATGTGGAAACATGCCCCATTTGTACTATAAATAAAGCCCCAGCAGGATTATTATTACCATTGTCAACACCTCCGAGTCCTTGGCATACCATTAGTTTAGATTTTATTAGTAATTTACCATCAGCTAATGGCCACACTACTATTCTTGTAGTTGTGGATTATCTGTCCAAAATGGCACATTTTATTCCATTACGGAAGCTACCCACAGCACTAAAATTCAGTAATATTTTCATGAATCACATTGCACGTCTACATGGTTTGCCATCCAAAATTATATCAGACCGTGGTAGTCAATTCACGTCAAAGTTTTGGAAAGATTTATGTAAAAAATTAGACATGGAAGTAGCCTTATCTACTGCTTTCCATCCAGAAACAGATGGGCAAACTGAAAGAACGAATCAAACACTCATTCAAACCCTACGTTGCCTTTTATCCACAATCACAAGCGAATGGGATAAGGCCTTACCTTTAGCTGAATTCATTTATAATAATAGTACTCATTCAGCAACACATTGTACCCCCTTTTATTTTTTAACAGGGTATCATCCTAAGGCTCTACCAGTCTCTATTGATGCTTCTTTTATCCCTGCTGTTACAGATCCGTTACAACAACGTTTGGAAATTCAAGAAAAGGCAAAAATCCATTTAAATAAATACAAGGAAAATATGAAGAAACAAGCAGATAAAAGTAGAGAATCCACAACCACTTATAAAGTAGGTGATAAAGTTTGGCTTTCCACTAAACATTTGAATATTGTAGGTCTTAGAAAATGACAACCAAGGTTTATTGGTCCTTTTCCCATAACAAAACGTATTAATCCCGTCACTGTTCAATTAGAATTACCTCCTGATTATCCTGTACACCCCAGCTTCCATGTATCCTTACTAAAAGAGTATAACCCCAAAACAAGAGAAGAACCGCCACCACCACCAATTCCAGTGGATGCTCATTTCGAATATGAAGTGCAGCATATTCTGGATTCAAAAAGAATACAGGGTCGATTGTACTATTTGATAGCCTGGAAAGGTTATGCTGCCAGTGAAAATTCATGGGAACCGATTTCCTTTATTCATGCACCAAGGTTAATACGTCAATTCCATCTTAAATATCCCAAGAAACCTCGCCCCGTAGGACGGCCTATGAGAGGGGCGACTGTTAGGAAATATACACTAAGCATGGCTAGTACACAAATAGTGCACTAAGCATGGCCAGTATGTTATTTACTACAATTGGTATTGTTGAAAACATATTATACCATGCTATTATAAAATGTAATAACAGTGTACATTTAGTATGGCCAGTAGTTTGAAATCCATGTTTTGTTTTATGTTGGTACAAAAATTGCTTTGAGGGTTTCAAATGTGTTCAAAGAGTTAACAGAGTCATATTGCTGTTAAAATGACTAAGCACATTTTACACGTGCAACTTTCTGACAGTTAGCCATGTGCTGCACCTGCCGGTAAACCGTTTGTTGAGCTCAGCCTCACATGTAACCCCACCCACTTCTGAGTTATAAATAGGAGCATCTGAACGAGGGAAATGCTTGGCCTCGTTGCTCCGTTCCCACTTACTTGGAATTCAGCCGCAGATCTTTAGCCCCGCCTCTTCATTGAAGGAAGAACCATCCTGACAACTAGCTTGAGGCCAGCAGTGCATCCGGAATTCCTGTGCTGTCACTGGAAGTCTGGTGTAAGGAAAACCCCTGAAATAAAAAACAAAACCACATTAAGGTATTTTCAGGTGTTCCGTCGTTTTAATCTCCCCATCGGAATGATCTCCCCTTCGCATCTGCGCATGCGTCTGCGCATGCGTATTTGACCGCGAATGCGCATTTGCAAAAATAAACCTTTGCCATGTCTTTCTGAGCTCCCCAGCAAAGCCTTTGCTCACATGTTGTATTTGTAAGCCCCGTAGGGGGAGACCAAACCGACGGGGGAGAGCATCTGGTTAGTTAATTTACCTTCGTTTTAATCTCCCCATCGGTATGATCTCCCCTTCGCATCTGCGCATGCGTATTTGACCACGCATGCGCATTTGCAAAAATAAACCTTTGGCATGTCTTTCTGAGCTCCCCAGCACAGCAGCAAACTACAGTCATTGCTCACATGTTTCGATGACGTCAAGCGCTACACTGTTATTGGTCACATACCCATAAATGTTCCCTGACAGCGTCCTCTACCAATCATAAATCTTCAAATCTATTTCTCTTCCTCCGCGCTACCCTCCCACCCCTCTCGAAACTTTTCCAGCAGCAGTCACACCCTCGCGGATATTGATCACTCTCGTTGGTAAAAAGAATATTAATTTCTAATTGTGCTTTATTTGCAAGGTGAGTTTTTATTCATTAAAGCATACTTTAGTGTTGTGTTTGTATTACTTAATTTTTTTAAATATGAAAGGTTTTAGCTTTTCCTTGCCTGAGTTAATTGGTTATACTTTTTAGGCATGTCGCATTTTCGTTACTTAATAAATAATATATTTTAAAAGTGTTATGATCCATCGTGAGCTTCTATACATTTTTTTTTTCCATTTACTAATATTAGGAGTTTTTGGAACTGTTAATCTTACAGCAATTTAAACAAGTCAACTTCCCTTCATTATGTAATTCTCTTAACAAACTCAGTGGCCATCTAGAGGAAAAGAACGTGAGGAAGTAGGAGCATCTATGTTTTGCATTTTTTTCCCTGCCAACCACACTACCTCACCTATCACGGAAGCATGTCTGTAGACCTGGCTGAACGTGAGCAAGGTAGTGAAAAAGAACATGGTTCCCTGTAGTAATTCAGTGTTTGCAGAGTGTAGTTAGCGGTCACATATCAGAGTAGATAATCAGAGGTGCAATGTCTGCTTAGGATATAATGCTTATCTTTATTATACTCGCTGCAGGCAATCTAGTACAAACACATACTACCTAATTTCTAATTTATGTTAATTGGTACAGTACCTGCTTAGTAAGATGTAAAGGGGCTGGCACGCTGTGCCAGCCCCAGTGTCTTCATGTTTAAGGCACACTGCCAATTGTCAGGCTATTGGTTGTTGGTATGCGGTTAAATCTTGGATTAATAAATCTATGCTGTTTACCTTTTGTGAGGCTAATAATTACCTCCACAATACTTTGTGTTCACTAAATATACCAAAGGCACAAAACATGCTGTGTGCCTAAGATCACACTGTCTGCTTTTGGGCTGAGGGTGTTTTAGGGTGGGAGGGGGGGAGGGGTGAGCAGCTGTGAGCAGCTCATTTGTGATTATTTGAAGTGCAAGGTCTTGAGGTCCTTTTTGAACTGGTGTAGTTTTTAGGTCTTGCCTACACAGCGCGCATGCGCTGCGTAGGAAAAAGACCTTTTGAAATCGATCCGGTTTTGCAGGCAAAAACGTGCACGCGTTGCATTGCTTTGAATGGCAATGCGTGCACGTTTGGCGATTCCCTTGAGGGAGCGAGCGGCACCATGTGTTAGCAATTATCGCGCTCGCTCCCGCAAGGTAAACGCTGCCTGCTCTCGGCCGCACTCCCCCCACCCCCTACTTGCGCGAGGCGCGCGCGCTTATTTGAAAGGCAACTGGCTCCTGATAAAAGATGCGAATTGATTTTTTACACGATGACACAAAGTAGTAAACAGACATCCCTGAACAGGCCTGCATACCTTGCCCTGTTGATCTTTTCTACAGGTGAGACCTAAGCCAAAAGCGACCAACAAGTAAAGCTAACATTTGGCGCCAACAGACCTCGCAATCAAACGAGAAGAAATAAACACGAGAACTGAAGTAAGGTGAGCAGAACAGATGACAGTGTTTGCGGCTGATTGGCACTTTGGAAGCCTGGGCTCAACACTCCCACCTCCTTGCAGCATTCCCTGGGTTATGGTAGCAATTGCCTGTGCACGTTAATTACAAACAAGAGCGTTCGCGTCCCTCCTCTTACACACGCGCGTGCAGAAATGGCCAATCCAAACGTCTGCTCACCAGAAACAAAACCTTCAAGCCTATGCATCCACTCCTTGGCAAGGAAAGACGTTGATGCAGCACGAAATGTGGCTAGCGAGAAACCTCCCTCAAACACTGGGTAACCCCCGGAAACAGGAGACATATGCCATTGCATTTGGAGGCTTTTCTGTAAAGTCTTGCAACATTGCGACCTGCTGGCAGCATGAGGCTTACACAATGCACTGGTGCCTTCCATCTCGTCTCGTGTCTGTATGGGAGTCTGAAAGCTGCTCAGTAGAACAGTCCCCTTTTCCTGATGTAAACAAATGCCCATTTGGGGCGACAAACCTGAGCCGGGAGAGCGTTTGTGCCGCTTATGTGATTGGGGCATCCTAAGCCGTTGCTATCAACGTATGAAAAGCACGCTCTCAGCTAGACGAAGAGCGAGCGAGGAGCCATCTACCGAGAAGACATTCCCAGGAGGGCAGTCCTGCTGAGAATTCTGTACGCCCTGCTGCACAGTTTTACAAACGGCATTCTCGCCAAGTGGGGAATGTGCAGGCTCTGGGCCGTGGGACACCACCTCTTAAGACATCAGCATAGCAGAGCACGAAAAGACACCTAGGTTAAAGTTTGGTACCGGTGCTATGTCTCCAGCCAAAAGACTAGGGGGGTGCAAAGCCAGAAACAGAGGGTATAGCGACAGAACAGTCTTTATCGGATTAAACATTGGAGTATGTCTCCCTGAGATTGGAACGGTCTCTCCGTGGTGGTGGGGGTGGGGGGGGAGGCCAGGGGTCAAGCTGCTGTTTCAGCCAGCATACCTGGAGGGTCCTACGTTTCATAACCCACAACTAGTCTAAATGCCCCCAGCACCTCTAGAAGCCATCATCCGAGCATCAGCCTCCATAATTGTAGCATGTCTCACTCACCCTGATTTCATCACGAATGTAGCATCTGCCCTCCAGGCCCCAATTATTGAAGCTTGGGCCAACAGCATGCTTACTGCAAAATCCCTTTTCTTAGCATCTTCAATAATAACAAAAAGTGCCTCATAATCCTCAGCCCTTGCAGCATATACCCGAGCACCCCCTAATACTGGAGCGTGTGCTTTAGCTTCCATACCTAATGCTGTCGGCATACACGTTCTCCCAGCATTTCCAGCACGACCCGCTTTTGTAGCATGTGCCCTGCAACATCCCTAACAGCATAGGTCCCCCAGGACCGCTCGCTAAAGCAGTATGAAACTCCCTAACTATTTCTGTTTGAACTCCTAGTGTTTGCAGCCTGAGCCTCCCAGAGTTCCACTTTGCTGCAGCATCTCTCAGCATCCGAAAGCATAGCAGCTTGAGTCGCTAGCAGAGTTTACTTTTGCAGAAGGATCCTTGCAGCACCCCTAACTAATGGAACATGTGCCTCACAACATCTCAAATTACTACTTGTGCCCTCAACATCCCCAACTATTGCAGCACCTGTCCCCATCGTTCCCAACTATTCCAAACATGCCCTTGCAAAAACTAATGAATGATATGCCGTCAACTAACTATTGCAGCATGTTTCTTGAGCATCCATCTACTGTCACGTGTTCTCAAACATCCTGTATGAACTGCAGCATGTGGCTTGAGCACCTCAATTATAACGTGCCCAATATCTGCAATTGGAGCTTGTGTCCTCTTGAATCCTGAACTATGACAGCATGTGCTCAAAGTGTCTCCGCTTATCATGGCAACTGATGCAGACTACTCAACTACTGCAACAAAAACTTGCACAATGACAAATAACTGCAAAGCATACCTGCATTATTTTATGACGCTGAATAACTCAAAACGTTTGTAGCTGGTACTTTCAACATTGCAAACCATTATAGCATGTATACACAACATCCCTAACTATTGCAGCACGCACCCAACACATTCCTTACTATTGCAGCATATTCTCCTCCATAGCAACGCCAACTTTCAAGGGTGTACCCCGATATCCCATTGTTGCAGTATATACCGTAGATGCCTACAGCTCGTTCTTAGCTGTGGCAGTGTGTGCTAAGAATTCGTACCTGTTGCAGCATGTACACCATGCGTCACTAGAATCACTAACTGAAGCAGTTTGTACCTTCAGCATCCCAACATTTTTAAAGATCATGCAAAACTATTCATCGTGCACATTCCAGCATTCCGACATTTTATATTGTGCCCCGATAGCTCCCTAATGGCACTTGCGCTCTTGGCATTCCCAAACATAGCATCAAGTGCAACCGGGTATCTATTGCCACTGCAGCACCTGTCCCCAGCTTGACCAACTACTGCAGCGCCTACCCCTATCTTGCCAAACTACTAAAGTGGCTACCTCCAGCTTGCCTTTCCCTGTGACTGCATTGCCTGCTCCAGCTCCCCCAACTACTGCACCACCTGCTCCTACATCCGTAACTTTTGGAGCGCCTATTCCACATCACTATTGGGACATCTGCCTCCAACAACCATACTGCAACTTCTTGCCAGCATCCGGTACTAATATAGCACAGACAATAAATATCTCGCCAGGACATCCCAGTCTCAGTCACGGGCAGTGTCCCACTTAGGCAGCGCTCAGCAGGAATGTCTACAAAAGGGCTGTTCTCAACGGTGAATGCCCTAGCAGGCAGGGTTTTGGTACAGCCAGTGCCCCCAGCGGGCAGCCCTCTCACTAAAATCAGTGTCTCCAGTGTACATATAAACAAGCATTGGCATAGCCAATAGGTCGCGCCTTTGGGACCTTATAAGTGTTTAGCCATGCAACACTTGATGTTGTTGCACCAAGGATATTGTGCTGGATAACTAAACACTTATAAAGTCCCAAAGGCGAGACCTATTGGCTATGCCAA